>NC_061168.1:1322052-1357054 GCF_022113875.1 Hydra vulgaris | reverse complement strand
AATTGACACTGGTTACTTTAGTGATAGAGATTTAAAAAGGAGATATAATTTGTTATAATTAATTTATTTTTAAGAAGAATACAATATAATTTGTTTTTTTATATTTTTTTTAATAAAAAATGATTTTAGTAAAAAAATGATTTTTAATAAATAATGATTTTAATAAAAAATGATTTTAAATAAAAAAAAATTTGACTTAATAAAAATGTTTTATTTGAAAAAAAAATTTAATTTTTTATATAGTTTTTTTAAATTTTTGAAAAAATGTGTACTTTTGAAAAACAAACTGAAAAAACTGAAGTTAAGGTGACAGATGGAGATAGAGATGGAAATATTGTTGATGGATATGTTGATGGAGATGTTGATGCGGATGGAGAAAACACCGACTATTCTGTTTTTGTCGATCAAAATCACCCGTGTTATGTTTACAATAACGACATTATTAATGAAAAAGAAGATTTCTACGAAGGTGTAGAAGAAGAAGAAGGTAATTGGGAATCAGATGCTGATTCTGATTGGGATTCAGAAAATGATTTTATTTTAGAAAAACTAAAAGCTTTAATAAAGTAATACTTTAAATTAAAAAAATATGTAAATAATAAAATAAAAAAAACTATGTATATATAATTTTTTTGTTTATTAAATAATGTTTTTTTTTACAGTTCATATTTTTGTAGCATTTTTTTGAATTCGCTAAGTTCGTTGCGTTGTTCAACTGGAATTGAATAAAATTGAGCAATGTTTTTTAATTTTTGATAGTTGTTATAGGTGTGTCTTTGTTGATCATCGTCCAAATAAGTTTGCATAAGGTTTGATTTTAAAATGGCAGGCAAATTTTTCAAGTCGTCGTTTGTTAAAAACGGTGTTGCTGGATCCTTTACTAGCAGCAAGTTGTTTTGCGATAAAAAAGCAGTCAACGTATTATTTTTTTTAATATCATTTTTGTAAACGTCTTTGTTTATGCCTGAATAAGGAGTCGGTCTTCGACGATACAATGCGCCGGCTGTTCTTTCTTTGACATTTAAACGATCAAAAGTTTGAAAATCTTTTTCGTATAACTTTTGCCCTGTTTTGCCTGCATATAACCAAAACGAGGTTTTGACAAAATAAAAAAAATCTGACAAATTTGAAACGCATTCGTTCTTTGTTCTGTTATCTCCTGTAAAAGTAAAAATTGATTAAGAATACTGTCTATGGTATCAATTTCGATATCGCTAGAATTAAACCATTGCAACCTTAGTAAATAGAGAAAATAGAGGATCCACGGACCGCAAAGCGACGAATCGTCAAGTTGATATGCCAAATCATTAAAAACAATGTTCAAGTTTTGAATGTCGTGTTTTTGCGAATAATAAAAACAAAACTTTGTAAATCATTCGTCTTGCGTGTCGCGAAGCGGAAAATGTTTTTTACGTCTAGTATAAAGATGGTCGTTGAAGTTAAGAGTCATTTGACTTAACGCAGTCGATAGCGAGTTTTTGTTTCGATAGCGAGTTTTTGTTCGATAGCGAGTTTTTGTTTCGGCATATTCCAAGAGGTCAGGATTGTTTTGAACAGCAATCGGAACTTGTTGAAAAAAACTTTCCTTACCTAAACTGTCAAAGCAAAACAAGCTAATATTGTTTAATTTGAGCATCATGCGCCAATGCGTTCCATTTTTTTTAGACGAGTCACTGTTGTAGATAAAAAAATCACCGACTTGAAAATTCTGTTTAAATACGTTGTTGACTTGGTCAAAAGGAAAAACACCTTTAAAATTTTTAAAGTTCTTTTTGCAATATTTTTCCAAACTAAGATCAGTGGTCATCTTTTTTTCTGCGAGATTGTTAATTAGTAGACTGTATACGGTATTGACAATTTCTTTATAAAACAAAACAGTGTTTTCTATTTTTATTTCGCCAGACAAGAGTCGCTTTGTAAACCCGTTTGAAATCATCACTTCAAGAGCTTTGAAAAATTTTTTTATAACAGGCATAGAGAGGGTAATAATGTCAGCGATACCGTCAACATTGTCTTCATCTTGTAACTCTTCTAATAAAAATCCATTTGATAGACTAAGCATAGATGTCAACGCTGACCCGTAGGTGATGTTTAAAAATTGCAATCCTTCTTTCATGTCGAGTGTATTTTCATTTTGGTATATTGTTGTCTGATTAAATTTTAATTGATGTCTGTCGCACATGCTTTCTTTTGAAATATCAAGTCTATCGATTTCATGACTCACTTCGTACCAAAACGTTTTCTTTTTGAGTTCTTTTGGTTCGGCTTTAATTAGTCGTTGTAAAACGTGCATCTTTGCATCATTTTTTATTTTTAATTCGAAATTTTCGATATTGTGTGTTTTCCATAGTTCTACAAACAAGCAGAAGTTACAAGTTGTTTTTGTCATTTTGTTTTCTTCCATTTTTTAATAACATCTTTTTTTTCAAATAAATTTCTTAATAATTTTTGAAAAAAACCTTAACGTTGCTTTCACTAAATGTCACAAGCATGAATGCAAAGAGACAAGACAAAAAATTAAATTTAAAAAAAAAATGGATTAAACATGTAAATACTAATGTTTAATTTATAAAAAAGAGCTGTTTTTTCGAATAGCAGAATGCATTTTTTTTTTTAAATGCATAAAAAACAAATGAAAAAAAGTAAAAAACATGGACTAGGCTCGATAGAGCAAAATGATACTTGCAAAAAGTGAAATTATCGCATGTTTAATATATCAACTTTTTTTTCTAATAGACATTTTTTATAAAAAGTTATTTTTTATTAAAAAAAAAAAGCTGTTAATCAAAAAGATATTTTTTTTATAAAAAAAAAAAAAGATTTTTCATAAAAAAATGACTCAACAAATTAACAATTTGCAAACGCGATTTTTAAAAGTCATCGAAGCTTAATTTGTGAAAAAAGATGAACAAGAACGTCTTTTTGGGATATTGCATACAACTTGGCAAAATAATGTAACTGCAAGACTTTTAGCTTTTAATAACGCTCTTATCGGAGAAGGACTTGTTGGTAATTTTGTAGATCTGAATTTGGCTATTAACGCTTATCGAAACGCTTTGGGCGCAGGCGCAGATGCAACTCTTATTGCTCCTCTTCCTGAATCAATCAACACATAGGTTGTGCCTGAAGTTATTCAAATCATTGGAGATTATGCTCTAATGAGTTCTTCCTTGTCAATTTGCGGACTCGCTGCGTCAATGATGACAAACGCTTAATCAAAGTTTTTTTTTAAAAAAAAAATGTAATATATATAAATATAAAAATAAATATTGTTAGCATTTATTTTTTTTAGAAAAAAAATAAAACGTATTAAAGTTTTTTTTTTTGTAATTATATAAAAAAATACGATATCTTTTTTTTACATGGCTTTTTTTATTGCACTTTGCACTGCTAATCCGGTTGCTCCTCCTACTGCTCCAAGTGCAGCGGCTTTTCCTACAGCTAGAGCTGTAGGACCTGCAATAGCTGCTGCAGCAGCAGCTTTAGCTCCAAAAGCAGCAATATTCGGTGCCAACAGGAGCGGAAAAAAACCACCGCGTTGTTTTTTCCATTTTTTTTGTTTTATTTTTCGTCCGTTTCTTACTTGTTTTGGTACTCGAATGACCATAGAGGGTAATAAAACTCGGTTTCCTCCTCGTTTGCGAGTCATATTTTTTTTCTTTTTTATAACGAATTTTGATAATCGAGAAATCGCTGAACACCTTCTTTGCCAATGCTCGATTTGAGACCTGCGTTTATGATTCTTTTTGCAAAACGTTTGACGGCTTCAAGTTTAGGTCCTTTTCCTCGATGCTTTTTTGATTTTTTTGTTTTAACAAATCTGCCTCGTCTATCGCGTCAGATCATGCACGTAAAAAAATATTATTTTAAATAAGAAAAACACACAATAAGCTTCGCTATAAAAATACTTTGCAATTATTTTTTCAGTATTTCAGCGACAGCTAAATAAATTAAAAGCGACTGTCCTGTTTTTTAAAAACGAATGATTTAAGTGTTGCTTAGTGATTTAGGCATCAAGGCTAGAATTTCATTAAATCCTTTTCCGGTCATCACAAATGACTTTTGTGAAGCATATCAATGCGCACAACTGCATTATTTATAGGTGTATTAAATTTAAGAGTCATCGATGCATTAGATGAACCTAACACGTTAGGCGAGTCCATATCTGTAACTCTGTTTTTATCTGCAGTAAGATCAAAAGCTAGTACCTCGTTATAAGAATTGAGCCAATAGTCATTTTTAGTTGCCGCAAATTCGCTTATATAATCTGTAGTATAACGTAATATTTAATTTCGCATATCGTTTTCAGAATTTGTGCCGTCATTAATAAATGATAAATATTCTCGATAAAGTTGCTTTCTTGTTTTAGGTAACGATAAGTCGTAAGTAAAAGTACTACCGCCTCCTTGTAGAAAGTTGATACGCACGTTGTTAAATGTGACCGTTGTTATTAATTCTTGAGCCATATTTCTAGGTGCTCTGCATCTAAAGTTACTGTGTTCGGCTTGATCTTTACAAAACAGAGACACGCATACTACATGCGGAGTCAAACTATCTTGTTTAAAAGTATTAAAAGGTATGACCATAGTTTTTGTTTGAGGAGGTACATCAATTGATCGCACCTCCCAATAGTTTTTATGCATTGCTACATATTGTGTGTTAGGAAACGCGTCAATAAATTTATTTCTTTCAAATGCATACGTGTCGGTCACTTTAACTTCGTTTGCCGTGATGGTCGGGTTATTAAGTCGAAAAGCCATTGCATTCATTGCTGTCATATCAGCTGCGCTGGTTTGAGGCATATTTTCGAATAATTGAGCAAGATTTGTTTCGATTTCTAAAATAATTACCAATTTTAAATTTTATCCAAAATATTCTTCTAATTCAAAAATATCATCTAAATGATAGAGGGGAATGCTGAATTGGCATCCTGTTGGTGAGCATGCCGGAATGACAAATTGCGCATTATTTAGAGCTTGATAATTTGTCGGTCCAGTTGTAGTATCAGCAATTTTAGGAGTATTTGGATCAGTCATATGTGCTAAAGTTGCTGCCCTGCTAACACTTAAACCAAGATTAGGCGTAGGGCCAGCGCTATCAACTCGATAGTTTGCAGTTTGAGCTAAGTATACTTTATCGAGATAAGATGTCGTATATTTAAGGCGTTGAATGTGACCACGTTGTTCGATTTTTTCGTTTGTATTTAAACTGGTATTTGCTGTTGTTTGATTATTCCATTCAAAATTTGGATACACTTTTATGCCTTTGATCAGATTCAGGCAAAAATTAGTTCTCATAGCGATTTTTCTTATAAACGCAACGTCAGCAGCAGTGAATGAAGTGAGCACATTGTTTAGTATTGATTTGTAAAGATTTAGTGTAAAATTGAGCACCATGGTGCAATAAATTAGGTTTTCACCTGGTTGAATTGTGAATTGAATTTTTTTTGTCATATCAGTGTTAGTGTCTGGATAATATTCAACGTCATAATCGGTTAAAACCTCTCCTTGTTGTACGGGTACATCAAAACCTCGCCAACGATCTTGATATCCCTCTATTTCTTCTTTTGTTAATTTCGCAGTTAGCGAAGGCAAGCTCTCTTAATCCATTTTTTTTTTGTAATAACTAAAAAAAAACTTTAAGTAATGCTTTTTTTTTATTACATTTTTTTTGAATGCAAGCGTTGTAAAAAAGCGAATTGATGTGCTCTTCTCTTTTTTTAATTTGTAACCGCAAAATTTATACCAAATTAACGACTCTATAGGTATTTAAGAATATATAATATTGTAAAAAAAAAATATTTAAAAAAAAATTAGTCCTCTTCTTGTTCAAATTTTTTCTTTACTTCTTTTAGTGCTTTTTTGTAACCCTTCGACATATACTTTTTCTTTATTACTTTCTTGTCAACTGGTGGTGTTTTTTTTACAAACAACGACTCTCTTCTATTGCAGTCTTTGCAATATCCATGTATGATATCCACTGCATTCACTGCATTTTGACACATTGCACAGAGATAACGAGTTTTTTCGACTTGAATGGCAGGTTTTTCATAGGTATCTCTAATCGTAGGTCTTTCGAAATTAGGTGTTTTTTCTACAGCAACAGGAACGTCTGTGATTTTTTCAACTGGCGGCTCAACTTGTTTTGGTATCTTTTGTTTCGCTAGATCATCTTTAAATTTTAAAAATTGGTGTTGTTGTTCCTGTTTTTCTTTTTCGAGTTGCTGTTGTAACAGTTGAAGTTGATCGTTTAAGTTAATAAATCCATTTTTTAATTTTACATTTTCATCTTCTAAATCATATTTGCTTCGATCGACAACTCGTCCGAGCAGATTTAAGTGCCTTGAATTTTTTTTAACAAAACATCTGTTTCTTTTATTGTGAAACATTTTTTTCTGATGGTTTTTTTTTTATTTGTTAGAAGCTCGAGGTGTTTATAAAAAAAGATTTTAAATTGAAAGGCCGAATATAAAACGTAAAATTAGGGTTATTGAATGTCGTAGTTTCATCGAATTGAAGAGGTGCCAGATCTGAATTGACGAAGGTTATTTTTAAATTTTTAAAATCGTCAGCATCGTTAATGACAAATGTTTTGTAGAATCCTTCAAATTGCGGTCTAATTGTGTTTTCAAAACTAATTTGAACTACGCTATCTTGAATAGCGAGATAGGGAGCCATGTCAAATGACATAATGACGTTGTCTAAAACTGTGTTATTAACGAACGTCGGAGTTTGCTCTACGCCATCCATAGTAATCCAAACGTTTTTGTCGGTAGGTTTAAAATTCAATACAAGGTTAGATATGTTTAAAATATTAGCTAGCGTGCAGATAAACTTTCTTTTTCCGTTAAGAAGCGTTGACAGGTCACGAACGTTAGCTGCAGACATTTTGAAAGAATACGGATTTTTTTCTACTCCGACCAGTGATCTATCGCGCTCTAAAAGCACAGTTATTCTTTTGTCGATTTTATACATTGGTTCGTAGAGAGATATCTTGAGGCACTGAATAGGCAAACTTGTTTTCCAGTCTTCAATGATCGAACCGTCGTCTGCTACTTGCAATATTATTCCGCCTGTATTTGAGACACCTCGCACTGTCAATTGTTTCAACGACAATTGTTCTAAACACGATTTGGAACTGTTACTAAACTTAAAATACTTATTGTCGCTCGTAGCAATTTTTCTTCCGATAAACGCTGTCGAATTTAAGCTGACTTTAAGGCTGTTACTGAATATAGAGTCGGCCTCGTCTATATAAAATAAAACTTCTAAGTAATTGCCATAGTCAGCTGTCGGATCAATATTTAATATGTCGACATTTTTCATTAACATAAACACATCTTCGGATATAGTAGACGGTGTCTTTGTTTTTATTGTCAGCGGAGGCACAAAAAACCTTCGCGCTGTCCTTACGCTGTGCTCGTTGTTAAAAATGTTTGTAAATGACGGCAAAATCCAAAATGATTCATTGCCTGTGCCTACACTAATGTTAGTGTAATCGTACGGAACTTCTAATTCTGTCAAGCCGTACGGTTTATTACATAGAAGAGGCTCGCTGCCTCCTAATGAATTAGGGAAAAATTGAGGAGTTTGCCATTGAAATTCTTTCCATACCAATTCGTTGCTTGCCATATAGGGCATGGGCATGTCATTAAATTGAACATTTTCTAAAGTGAATTTGTAAGTAACATAATGATCTTTAGTGAAATCAACAGGAAAAAAAAGTTGTTGCTGCAAGAACATGAAATGATGAGGAGGAATTCGAGGAAAACCTGATATATTGGCAGGGAGGTTGCTCGAAGTAATATTATTTTTAGCAAGGTACGTTCCTACCATATTTGGTAGCAAAAATCTAAGTATGTCTATAGAATTTTGGTCAGGCGTGAACGCAATCGGTATCGAATCTACCCATGTGCGATAAATTGTATCGATAAGAGGGACATAGTCTAAATCGTACCAAGGCGACATGCTTTGAGTCTTATCATTATATTGAATGGCTGTTTTTTTGACCAGCGGATCGTTCACTACATGTTTAATGCATTGAGCAACATTCCATGGTAAGAATTGTTTATAAAAAAACGCTTGCAATTCTAGTTCGGTTAGCGATCCGCCTGACTGTCCGGAAGTCTTCATCATATTAGCCAAATACAAATCCATCTTCACTTCGCTAACATAATAGAACGAGTCCAATATGTTGTAACGAACTGGCGCAATGCGGTAAACAATTCTCTTGTTGCTTGTTTTAGTCATATTGTAATAAGGACGCGTAGGATCGATGAGATTTAATACTTCTACATTTTATAGTATTCTTATAATGTTCAACAAATACTAAAAACGGTAAAGCTGCAATTTCAGCTTGAGATTTATTCTGCCAAACATGTACTGAAGGATCTGTTGGATCTGGTCCAAAAAATTGATAAAATGTTTGCGCCTAATTAAATAATGTTTCATAAGGAGTTGGACCTTGCGTGTCGCGTGTAAGGTTTGACCAAGGACCAAAATCAAACGCAACGGGCGTGTCAGGATCGCGATCCCTTGAGTGCGAATAAATCATTAGATCAGGTAATGCGAGTTGTCGCTTTGAGCTAATCTCCATTGGAAACCATGGATTTGTTTTGTCCCAGCCGCCTGTGTCTTCATAACTGAATTTTGTTCGTCTGTAAAGTAAATAAAAATCAGGCGCTGCGGCTTTTGACCAAGTGTATTATAATTCAGGAGTTGCATTACCGTTGGCATCTTTAACAAATTCAATACCAAATAAATCGTTTCCAAGTGCTTTTTGATAGGTACCCTAAAAGTTGCAAATGTAACAAAAGCGCGTTATTTTTAAATTGATTATTGACATAAAAAGAGTTTACATCGTAATATAAGTCGCTGCGTTTCACCACTTGTTTTTGTTGAATCTAGTTTGCGATGAGTCAACGGCACTTTAAACCATTTTGAGAACACGTCCACTCCTGGTTGCAGTTTTTGTAACGCATAAAGAAGAGTGCGTGTCGAAGAAACACCGCTAAGTTTTTGAGTGACCAAATCTGTTGCTAAATTCACGGATTCAGTGTAGGCGCCGGCTTCGTTTCCAAAATCCATGTAATACTGTATGCTTCTTAAATAAAAACCATTTTTTATTTCGGTATTGAGGATAGAGTCCATTCCGCTTTTTTCAAATACAGGCACGAGTTCTGTACTTATCATGCGTCGCATGTAATCGTTCACTAATTTTCTTAATTCGTACTGATCTTCTGTTAAAACTATAATGTTTGCAGGTAGTTCCATTTCCTTGATGTGTATAATAGTGTCCTCTTTAAATGTTAAAACCAGTTCGCTAGGCAAGGAGAGCGGAATTTTAAATTCGTTGATGCTATTCCAATGTTCTGATGTATCATTAAATAACGAGTCGCCTGAATTAATTTTTGAAAAAAAAAATCATGTGTCTTATATTTTCCTTCATATAACTCTTCTAAATACAAACTCATTTTTTTTTACAAATTTAATTTATTAAAAAATTCGGTTTCGTATTCGTTCAAGTTAGAGTAATAGTCTTTTTTTCTATCTCTTATATAGGGAGTAATGTCAGCGCGTTTTAAATAGTACACTTCTTTTTCGTCGAGAGCGTTCGCTACTTTATACAAATCAGGCGGACTATAAAAATTGTTTGCAACATCGTTATTGCGAATAACTTTTACAATATTATAAATGTTCTTCAAATCCCACTTTGAAACTACATTGGTGCTCGCTTTTGCAAATTTAAGTCGTGGATCCGTATTGAAATTTCTTTTGTACACTTTCATACCGACTAGCAAAGGTTTTAAAATGGGTAGTTTTTTTTTCAACGTTTCGTTTTCTACTCGATACAAATTTTGACTTTTAAACGTCAAACGAGCTTTCTTTTGATCTTGAAAACTATCAAACATGCGCAAAGCTTCACCTTGTTTTGTATCTAAATTCAATTGTTCAGGCGTGATGCCCGACACTGTGCGTTTTGATTTGTTTAACTTTTCTTCTACTAGCGGCAAAAAACTGGTCCAATCTGTCTTGTCTGTCAATTTTTTAGCGATTCTTAATTTTTGATATATATCTTTGAGGCGCCGAATAGCGTGTTTAGCAAGATAAGCCTTTTGCAGATTTTTTGATGAGAAATGCGTAATTTTATTTTCATTACACCACGCTTCAAACTGTTTGTTATAAAATTCGCCACCTCTGTCGGTCTGCAAAAAAACTTCTTCTTGTCTGTTCATGTGTTCGAACAAGCTTTTTAGAGCAAAAAGACTTCTTCTTGTCTGTTCATGTGTTCGAACAAGCTTTTTAGAGCAACAATTATTTCTCTTGCTGACTTACCGATGCTGGCTTTGAAACGAACAAAATCGCTGACACCGTCAACGAGAAAAACGCAATAGTTGCGACGATATAATTTTTTATCCGTATTAAAAACACTCATGTCGGCCAAATCGCAATAAAAATATTGTCCTGGCAAATTATAACTTTTTTTATGCGTGCGATAACTGTACGGTGTTCGTGGCTTTTCTAACTTGCTCAACACATTGGTCACTTTAAACAATAACGACATTTCGCATTATCTTTTTATTAATTTGTTATAGAGTTCGTTTTCTTCTCGAAATTTTCTAATGTTATCGAACAGTTTTTGATCTTGGGCACTTTTGCTGCCGTTTTGCAAGGCTAACAAGTTTTTTTTGATTTTGGCAATCGTGTTCAGTCCAAAGAGCGAACTTTGAATGGTCGTCAACGCCGAACTCACAAGATCATCAATCTGATCCATTTTTTTGTAAACTGAAAGCTGCTGATTTTTTAGCAATTTTTGCCTTTAAATCGTCAATTTGCTTTCGTGTATCCGGCGAATATGTTTTCTCGTCGACCTTTATAGGGTTTCTTACGTCTTTAGGATCTACATAATCTTTATTTTTGAGAGGAGTTGACGTAGAAAAATTCTGACTTGTGTCCGTGTTAAAACTGCTTTCGGGTTTGTCAAAAAACTCAAGTCGCTGTCGAAACGTTTCAGATGTTTTTTGACTTTTTTTTGCGTCGCTTCTCAGTTGCATAGTGTGAATCTTTCTAGTGATGACATTCGGTGGCGTGTTTTGATCAAATTTTATAAAAGAAGCGTATTTTAAACAAAAATCTTTCACCTTTTTAGGATTACCTTCGGGACCGAGCGCTGCATATTCGCTAACAAGAAAATGCAAAGAACTTGCGTTGTTACTATAAAGCGTGCTGATCACCATGATCGTTTCAATTTTGGCTTGAACAGAAACGTTGCTGTTTGTATTGAACAAGTTAGGCAAGTTGTCGATAACGTTTGCCATAAATTCTTTTTCCTTTTCCATAATGTTCATGATAGCCGCATAAATGCCTGCATTAAACGCTTGTTTTCTTAATGCAAAAAATCGCTGATGAAAAAACCGATAGGATAATATATAAAAAAACAAAAGAGCAGAATCCATATCGTCAGCTTTATAAAATTTTTTTGTCAAATAATCTAATTTGTTTAGTCGTTCAGGTTCGATAAACTTTTGAGAATCTTTTACAATGTCCATCATGTCATCGATAAACTGTTGTCCGGACATGCGATAGTATGCTAAAAGATCCATGATCCATCTGTTGACTACATCTTCAAAACTGCCAATGAGTTGTTCAATAATTCTGTTGAAAAGAGAAGTATCGTCGAGAAGATTCGCTGTGGCAAAACTGGTATTTGAAGAAAGCCATTTAAAATCTTTTTGTTATGTTTTGTCCAAAAAAACACTGTCCCATTTCTTTGTATCGCGAAATGGAACTTGACCTTTTGTGGCAGCTTTCAATAGTTTTGAAAAAGGCAAATACACCAAATCGTACTTAGCGTATAATACAGATTTGGGTTCTTCACTGACGTGAGAGTTGATTAAAGTAAAAATGTTGTTGGCTTCCTGATAAACGAGTCGCTCGTCAGAAAGAGGAGGTAGTTGTTTATTTGTCATATTGGATATGATCATCTCTTAAGTTTCATTTGTATCAAAAACTTTACTTTTATACGTTAAAAAAAGGCGAACGTTGTTTGGCACATTGCTGTCCGTATTCAAAACAGCAAACGATAATTTATAGGCATTTTGTTGAAGACTTCCGCTGTGTCCTTTCAACGCCTTCCCTATCCAATCTTTGATAAGTTTTTCGCTTGAAAGTCTGCTATCGTTTAGCAATTGCGTTTTTTCAATTTCGTTTACTTCACGGTAGATAACATTAAATTCGTGAGATTTTAACGGAACAAGCACATGTCGCGCAGGTTTGGTTGGAGGTTTATAAAAGTCTTTTAGTGCTTCACTTCGTAACGTTTGCGAATTTTTTGTTTGTCTTTGTGTTCGATTAAATTCAACCAATTGTCGCGTGCTATTTCTCGCATTAAATTCTTCAATTTTATCTTTCTTAAGCAAATCAACAAAAACAGGAATATCTTGATTGACACTTTGAAACGCATTCCACACGTTTGGGTCTGTTATTACGTTAGGAGCATCAAAGCAAAGTCATATAAGGGTATTGCTCTTGCAATGAACGATTAAATTCAAGTCGTTGTTCGGCTGCTATTTCATACTGACCACGATCGGTCCATTGATTTTCAGCATATTGACTAAACTGGTAAAGTTAATAGTTCCGGCTCAATAGTATACTTTTTATTTGGATCAAGTTTATTGCCGTTAATCATAACTTCATTGTTTTTTTCTATTTTTGCAGCCTCCTTTAAATAATCCATTTTAGTCAATTCTTTTCGGTTATCTTTTAGTTTTTTTATAATGCCATTATAAAGTTCGTCAACAGTAGGAGGATTATAAACTCGTTTCATTTTTTTTCAAAAACAAAAAAAAAAAAAATTTTTTTTTATAATTTTTTATTTATTCCATAAGTATTATAAAAGTAAGTGCGCGCGTGACATATAATAATGTCAGACGGAGCGCTGCTTTTAAAAGCATAAATTTTAGAAAAGTACATATTGACATGTTGATAAATTTGCGAAAGTCCAGCGAATTGAAATAACGTAAAAGCGTTTCTTTGTGAACGCTAACATAGTCTTTCATTAAATTATTTATTTCTTGTTTTTTAAATGTTTTTCTTTTTAACTTGCCCGATTCGTCTTCTGTTGAGTACGGAAATAACATTTCTCCCAAAAACAACTTGATGCACGGATCAACATAGTCTTGGAACGCTTTGATGATATCGTTTCGTTCGTCGTTCGTAAAAAAATCACAGGACAGCATGAACGACGGATTGAGTTTCTGTACAAAATGACCCATGTACACGATGATATCGTTTTCGGTTAGGATTTTTCTTTTTATTAAATCAGGAATAAAAAGATTATTTCTCGCAGCCAAACTTATTCTTCGCATGGCTTTTTTCTTGTCTATTTTGCATTGAAGTTCTGTCTCTTTATACTCGTAGGTAATGACACGATCAAGTTCTTCTTCTTTATACTCGTAAGTAATGACACGATCAAGTTCTTCTTTTCTTTCCTCTTTACTATGCGGTTCAAGATCGACTAAAGATATTTTTTCAAGTTCGTTTAATCGTGTAATTTCTTTTTTGACCTGCGACTCGTCGCTTTGAAGTTCGCTAGCAAGCCAAATATCAAGATCTTCAATGGTCTTAAACATCACTGTCGTTGTTACTCTTGCTACTGCTACAACTACTGCTCTCTGAACTTGAAAAGCGTCTTTTTTTAAGTTTTTTATTTACAAATTCAAGTTTTATTTTTTTATTATCTGAAAAATCAATAGGTTCATTTTCATAATCAGGGGGTCTGTCATCGTCTAATTCTGGGTCTTTTTAAATTAAATTTTCTAATTTGTAAACATTTTTTTTGCATAATACACGAATGTAATTGTGGTTTACAAAGGTTGTCCACGGTTTGTTTTCAATTTTTGTTTGCGTATACTCATAGTCAGCTTCGCCGTTGCTAGCGATCGGTACGTAAACAATTTGCACGTCGACATTGTCGATTTGACTTCGTAACTTTGCTGTATGTATGTAGTGCCTATTTGCAAATGAGATCCGCTTGTAATCAAATTGCTATACTGTGAACTTTTTAAACAGTCATCTTGGATATCGTCAAAAATAAACACTGTTTTCGTTTTTCTATTGTTGCTATCTTGTGTTTCGTAGGCTTCCTGTTGAATTTGCAAAAGGCTAGCAATAATGTCGTCCAAAGACTTCTTTCCGTCGAGCTCGTGAAAATAAACGCTTTTTATTTTCTAATAGTCGCTTCGACACACGCGTTTCCATTCTTGTTTTTGCTCCTTAGCCAGCTCGCGTTTATTAATTAAGTGATAGTGTTTGGCTTCGAACTTTCTGTTCATTACAATGGAGCGAATCAATTTGCTTTTGCCTGAATTTACAGGATCTACGATAAGCACATTGCCCTGATAAACATCGACTTGTTCCTTGAAAATGTTATACTTTTCAGAAGGCAGTTCTTTGTCGCCAATTTCGCTAGATTTATTGAGCGGCAAAGGAAATCCTCTTTTTTGACACAGTGCCTCGTAAGCGTTTTCCATTTTTATTTTCATGGTTATGAAAAAAAAAATTACAAAAAAAAAATTATTCAGTATTTTCTTGTATTGATTTTAAAATAGGCAACGCAAAGCGTCTCATGAAGACGTCTCTTTTTTGTAAATCAGGACAAGCGTTTATCATTTGTTTTTCTAATTCAAACAATTGACGTAAGTGCTCGTCGCTGCACATTTTTGCTATGTCGTTCTCGACTGTTTGGTTTAATTTTCTCAAAGCACGCAATCGAATATCGCCACGAATCAGTCCCAACCCGTTATTGCATACGTACAGCTTTGAGTTGACTTTATTCATAAAATTTATTTTTTTCTCGCACAATGCGATGCCATTAGTTGAAAACTGGAGTCGATTTTGTTTAAATAAAGTGCTCGATCTGTTCAAGCAGGATCTGGTGTTGTCAAAATAGTTTTCCAAAACAAACAAAGAAAGTCCGTTGACATAATGCGACGATAACAAATGCTGTTGAGGAAAACCTTTAGCTCTAAATTTGTGCGAGTCGTCTACAAACGTCACTTTATAACATTTAGCTGCAAGAGCTTTCACAAAAGTGATAAGTTTATTAGGTGATTCGTTTTGAAAGCGATGGATCATCTTTTGATAACGAGTAGAATAAAGTGGGTGATGTTTAGGATAATTCGAATAATCCATCATGCTTTCAAAATCCATGTCGTTAGCTAATACGTTTTCAACTTTTATATCAAAATCTTCACAGTGATCTCCGTATATACTAAAAAATAGAGAATCCGTATCTGTTGCAACAAGCTGACAAAAAATGTTCTCATTCAGTAGAGCTCTTTTAATAACGCTTGCAAAAACAGTAACACTTTTTTTAGCGTGTCCTAAAATGCCACAAGCTACTAAGCGCAAGCTATCGTTTAAAACATTTCTTTTTGTGGTGATCAAACAGAATGCTTCGTTTATTTTATCGTTTCTCAGAGCGATTGACATTGCTTCAAATTCGTTTATTGTTTTATCAGGTGAATACACACTTTTTGTATCAAAATGAAATATTTCAGTCAATATTAAATGCTTATAAATACTTGAATAAGAATCAATTCCATCGCGACGAATTTGTTTATCACTTAAATCTAGTGTTCGGCAAAATCAAATATACGTCAAACCTTTAAAGATTTGAATTTGAACTGTTCTTTGAGGGGATAGATTTGAATTTGATTTGACAAATATCTAGAGGATTTGGATTTGATTTTTAAATATTCACTTTGTTCTCAATTTTTGCGTTTGAAAAAAAAACGCCAAATTTTACAGGCCGGCAAACATATATATATATATATATCTTTATTCCGGGGTCTTTGCAGTGGTTTCCGGAATGGCGGTCGCCTTTCAATAACGGAAAAAAAAAAGAGTTTTTAATTAAAGTTTTTTAATATTAAAGAGAAAGTAAAGAGCATTGAGAAAGAAAAAAAGAAAAGAAATGTAAACAAAGTACAAGATTAAAAGAAAAAACGTAGAAAAAAATATATGTAAAAATGAAAAGAAAAAATTGCAAAAGCAATTTAACCACAATAAAAATGGAAAAAGTAAAACAATAACGAATCGAAAAACATTCAGAGAAAGAAACAATCATTCGAAAAAAGAAAATAATAAAAAAATATAATAATGGCTTGCTTGAAAGCAAAGAATTTTTTTTTAAATTTTACTATAACTTATTTTTATATTTCCAGGTTTCAGGTTGATTTCCTAATTTATTTATTTGTTAATCTTTTTTTTGTCGGTTTAAGTTTGCCGTTTTGTTTGTAGTATGTTTGTGAAAACTTGTGTTGTTGTTGCTATTGTGTTTGTATTGTTTGCTGTTACTGTAGCTGTTTTGTAAATTTGATCTGTTTATGTATGTTTTTTTTTTTAAACTATATTATGATTATTTCTATTTTAATATTCGTTATTCTTATTTTCATTAATTATTTTTCCTTGTTTTTCATTATAATAGTTGCTATATGTCATTATTTACTTTTACGTTTTATCAGTTGTAACTGTTTGTAACTGTCTAACTTTGTTAATGTAGCTATTGTATTTATAAAGACAAATGACTTATAAATAATTATTATTATTGTTATCATTATTATTAATATTATTTTTATTATTTAAACCATTATTATTTTAATCATTTTCATTAGGTGTTTACTTAATATTAGTATATTTACTATTTGTAAACAACCTTGAAATGTATCTATTTCAGAAATATATATTGATTGATTGATTGAATGATTAATTAGTACCCCTAACCAAACTATTGTTTTGAAAGAAATCAAATATACATTCCTAATTATGTCGGAGAATCCAGAACCCGAATCTTCTTCTGTTACAAAAACCACCAAACGTTTACAATCAATTGTATGGGATCATTTTACAGTTGATGAGCATGACAAAACCAAGGCCATATGCCAGCATTGTCCAAAGCACAAGAACAAGTATGCTTACAATAAAGGTGGAACAACAAATCTAATGAACCATTTAAATTCTCAACACAAAAGCAAATTACTTGGGGACAGAGAACCAAAGCAACGACGTTTAGATGACATGATAATGACACCAATCGTTTTTTTTCCAGATCTATTCAATGAATACTTAGTTAGCTGGATTGTCAAGAATGATCAATCATTTAATGAGGTAGAGTCCAGCCACTTTCGTAAACTACTCACTCTACTGAAACCAAATTTGTCAATCATGAGTGCGCGCCAATTAAAACGCCAGATAATGGACACTTACAACACCAAAAAACAATTGCTAAAGACCCTTTTTTTGAATCTTGACTCAAAGGTTTCATTCACCACTGACTGTTGGACATCACCCAACAACATTGCTTTTATGGGCATAACGGTTCATTACATTGACAAAGACTGGAACCTACATGCCAAAACTCTTGATTTCAAATCCTTGCCTGATTCCCAATCAGGTTCAAATTGGATGACCACAAAATGGATGACCACAAAAACCAACCCTGAAGGTAATCTACACCGCTCTACAGTTGCAGCGTTCGCAAAAATTTCAAGATATTATAATTTTACTAGTGACTGCTTTACTATCTGCACTGTCCTGGACCCAAGATTTGGTATTGAATATTACAAAAATGATAAGGGCGCAAACAGCGAGTCGTATACAAAGATTATGGACACAGTCAATTGTGAATATCAAATCAATTATGCCCCAAGCAATATTACAACTGCTACAAGCATTCAAAACGTTTCAAAATATACCCCGTTCAAATCGCGTGTTTCATCAAACCCATGTGATGAGTTTGAAAACTATTGTAATGATACAAGTAAGCTAGATGGCGGCAATAATAGCAACATATTACTTTGGTGGAAATCTCGATCTGACAAATATCAAACCTATCCAGAATGGCCAGAGATTACCTGGCCATTCCTGCTACATCTGTATCATCAGAAAGGCTCTTCTCATTCGGAAAAAATCTTATTACTGACAAAAGAAATCTTCTCTCTGCAGATACCATTCAAGCTTGCCAGTGCTTGAAGTCTTGGTTGGATTAAAAAGAATAAAAGAAGCTGTAATGTGTGAGAAATAGTAACAAATGCTGCAATATGAATAAAATTTATAGATTCAGATAACTAAAATTAATAAATGAAATAAGTTAAATAACGTTCAAATATACATCAAATCTTGGAAAGATTTGAATTTGATCTAAATTCAAAATAGGAAGATTTGAATTTGGCCATTTCAAACATTTGACGCATATTTGATCAAACTATTTGAATTTGTGCCGAACACTACTTAAATCAATACATACTTGCTCTACATCGTGCACGTCTAAAAGAGTTGTTAAACTGGCAGGCAAATAGGTTTCAATTTCGAATATACCGTTTTCTTTTAAATAATTTACTGCTTCGATTATAATTTGCAAACTTTTTCTCAGACACTTTTGCTTGTTCACTATAAACTTGCATTTTTTATAAGTTTCGCTCTTTCTCGCTGTCCAGCCATAATGCCCGTTAATCATCAATTTAAAAGATCCGTCTTTTACTTTATCACCGACAGCGTTTGCTTCAGCTCTCTTTTTCGATAAACTGCTCACAAATTCTTTTGCTAAATTATAACGAACAACACCTACAACGGCTAGTATTTTAACTATAATAACATGTTCATGTTTAGTCATCCATAGGAGACGATCCAAAGATTCGACAGTTTCGTGCTCGTCTAATTTGTACACGAGTCTTTCGCCTTTATCGAGCGCTATTTGAAAAGAATTGGAGCGAGTGTCCCATTTTCGTTTCTCTAAAATTTCGCTCGGTGTCAAATCGCATATCGAAATGCAGTCGCGTTTAATACAAGGCGAAATACCGCCAGTGAGCCAGTGATAACGATCGTCAATTTTGATAACGCATCTTACAAGTGCGCTTTTAACAAACGAACCATCACTTTCGCCACCATAAACATCAACTACTTCTTGCAACGTTTGATAATGATATTCGATAAAACTACGCATAGCAAACGGTAGAAGCAGTTCTTGGGCGCCAGAATACTGACCATTTTCATCCATTATTAAAATTTTATTCGACACATTAGGTTGTTCATTTAAAACATTTTCAAAATACAAAGTGTCTAAGGCGACGCTCTGTGTGCCGTTTGTAGACATGCCTCCTTTTATGCATTCTTCAATCATACGATGATGTTCTTTAGAAGGAGGATGCTGAATGGCGATATTGCTAATATAGGAATTAATTTTACTTGAAAAGGAAAAAGAAGAAAGTTGCGAGATGGCATGAAAATGAAGTTCGTTGTAAATTTTATTGTCAAAATCAAATAAAACAAATGCCAAAGCGATCGTGTCAATGACATTATAAATTTCCAACAAAGTAGAGTATTTTTTCAAATCTAATATTTTCCACATGGCTACCACGTTTTCATAAGGTTCTTTTAGCGCGACTCGTTCATCTTCTTCGTTTTTACTTCGACTCAATTTGTTATGTAAAAAATCTTCATTAGGCAGGCAACACGGGTTACCGTCAGCGTCGACGAGCGGCACTACTAAACTTTTATAACTAATTTTAGAGTAAGGAAAGCAACTTTTTCCTGTAAAAAACTGAGTTCCCTCGACATTGCTAATCAACTCAGCTCCTCGTTGATGCGAAACGATTTTTGTTTTAATCAAATAATGTATAACCGACAAACGTACTTGTTCTTTAGTTTTTGTGTCTAAATTACGAGTAGCATCTGCTAGCGACGTGTTTGTAATACGATAACTGTCTTTAAACACACAAAAATCCCTAAACGATAACGATTTAATCTTGCTCATGTTGTCAGTAATAAAAAAAGAATGTTCTAACGACAGTCGTTTGACGATGTTATCAAAATCGCCTAAATCAGGATCGTCTTTATGTGACCACGGAAAGCTGCAAAATTCTTCAAAGTGCTTATTAATCATTACGCTGTGATCGAAAGGAGCATTGTGCGAAAAAATGTCCACGCGAGGTTTTTCAACTCTGCCATATTGTACATTGCAATACGAATGCGCCAAGCCCAATACGGAACCAGTCCAATGGTCGTGATCGATAACTGCATGATCGATATAGCGATACACGAGAGCTTGCAAATATGTTTCCAGGGTTGCTTTATTATTGTTGACATATTCGCTTGGAGTTTCTTCAGACATACTTAAACTTCCTGCCACTAGACAATGGTCCCATACTTGTCCCAATTTACTAACGCTACTCGTAAAATCAAAATACTTTAAAACGACTGAATAGTCTGTATAGAGACAATTGATTTTGCCTACTAGAAACAAAATTTCATTACAAAAAAATTACGAATCGGATAACATGTCTTCAAACGTTTCTTCCTCTAATGCAAATCTTCTTCGAACTGTATTGACTATTGCTAATAGTGTATCATTGCTGACCATCAAATATTCACACAAACTTCCATTTTGAACACGACACAATACGCGACTTTCAAACAAATAAAAACATGCAAAAATGCGAAAAAGATAAAGCAAATGTTTTTCGATATTCTCCTTGCTTGTTACTTGCAAATAGTTTGAACTAAAACGACTAAGAGTGAAATGATTCATTTTGCTAATATTACCGAACAAAATGTAAACAACAGGGGCATGATAAGCGTCTTCGCATTGGTACACGTTATGATTGCTTGACAAAATGGTTTTTTCATAAACGCGTTTGTCCACACTCAATTTACATATGGTACATTTCGGAAGCTCTTCATCAAATAATTGTTGTCTTTCGCTCCGCGAAATACGAAGCAATTGATTTTCTTTTAACTTTTTTTGCATTAAAGAAATAACTACATAACATGTAGCGAAAAGATCAAAAACACGTAAACTCTCCAAGTCCGACACATTTTCAACTTTTTGCCAACGTTTTAAACGAACTACCTCTAATAACGGATTCACGTGTTGACGAAGAGACCAAGGCAACTTTTGAAACAAAAATTCCATACTTTCTTTTGTATTTAAAAAAAACATGCTTGATTCTCTCAAAACGTTGCCTTGAGTATCGTAACCAAAAATTTCAGTACTCAACTTTTCATTCGTTCAAAAACTGACACTGTGACAATAATAAAATAATTGTCCGTCGCGTGTTTCAGTTTCACAATCAAACGTGATATACAAAGGAAAACAGTTGCGAGATTGATGAAAAAGAACTTGTTGAGGTTCGTAAAAACGCTTTTTTAGCGGATAAACAAGTTTGTTTTCTTTATAAAATCCTGCACATGTTCGATGCCCTCTATGTCTATCATAACAATTTTGACAAAAATCACATACATAACCATGATAGTCATTTTCAAATCGATATTGAAAGCGTTTAGTTAGTAAGGAAACGCAATGCATGCCTTTTTTGTTATCTAGCAACATTAATTGAATAGTATTTTGTCGTTTTAAATTTTCGTTACTTTCTACTCGCTCAATTTCGTTTGCAAAAACACGATGTTGATCTTGATCAATACGAAAGGTTTTTTTACTTTCATAAAGTTTTGTAAAGCGTTTATAGGCTACACGTTGAAAACGATTTCTTTTCTCAAATTTTAAATGAACCCTCACCGGTTTAGGTAACCACTTGAAAATGATTAAGTTAAATTTGTTTAAAACCGACCGTTCACTTATTTCATCTAAAAGAATAGATAAACCTTCATAACTTATATTAAAACTTCTTATTTTTAACCATTCCAGTTGTTCTTTTGTGTCTAGGCAATCATTTGTTGCATATTCTATAAATCGTTCTTCATCTAAACTTTCCTGCCAATCGTTAGGGGAAAACCATTGCTTCATAATTTGCACCAACGAAACTAAAAAACTCATATAGAAACAATTACCTTTTTCTACCATATACGAATAGTCGATACATGTGTTTCTCAATTCAAATTTACTAATGTACGACGGACAAACACGAAATAATTCTGCTTGTTTTTTCTTTTTCAGAAAACGACTTACAAAGACAAGCGATCGTCTACTTAACGGATCATCTTCGTATTGTTTTTGTCGACTTAACGGATCATATTGTATTCGTTTGGGATATTGTCGAACCATTTTTAAATTACGTCTTGATAACGGATTGTCACACAAAGCCTTGTTTCGATAATCATACTTTTTTATTTTATACCAAAGGGTATCGCGCGCGCAAATATTGGAATTTCTTAACGACGCAAATCGTTCAGTACTCATTACAACGATGATTTGCGCTTGAAATTGGGATAAATTATACAAAACAAATCCGCTGTCTATATGAGAAACGTGATGACTGCCTTCTACATTAACATGCACAAGTTCTTCAATTTTTTTAGAAATTTCCATTGTTCGAACATAATGCACTGGAGATCTAAATATTGATTTTACAAGACGATATCCGTCCGCTTCTGACCGATAAAACATGACCACTGACACAAAACCAACTAAAAAATTCCGACTTTCCGGCATCTGTCTCTTAGTTCTGCTCATTTTTTTAAGAATAACATCTCTTGTTTTGTTTTCGATAAACACACGGACGTCGTCCCACGTCATTTGATCAGAAACAAATAAATCATCGACGCCGCTTTCATCCGAATAACGTTTCGATGTCCATAAAATTTTTTTATAATAAACATCATTATTGTATTTTTCTTCGCTGATTTCTTTTTAAAATTTCATTTTTTTTTATTGAACAAATATATATAAAAATAAAAACTTATTTTTCTAAGTAAACCAATTTATTTTAATCATAATAATCATCATAAAAAAAAAATTATTTAAAAAAAAATTCTTACAAATTTTTTCTTCTGTAAAAAAAACTTTTTTTTTACAATGTATTTTTTATTGTTTTTTATACAATTATATTCTTTGCATACAGTCAGTTGAACCAAATCCACCAATATTCCTCTTCCTGTGCTTGTTAACTCCTCTTCTGGAACAACAATGAAAAGTTGTGGCGAAAAACATTGCAAAAATACTATTTGAGCTATAGCTAAATCTGTTTTAATTACAAACTCACGGTCGTTATTGTTCTTTAACAAAACACAAAATTCTCCGCGATAATCGCTATCAATAACGCCACCTTCTACTGTTATATTTTGAGCAGCTAATGATGATCTCGATAACAATTGTCCATAATACCCGTCAGGAATTTGCATTCGAATACCAGTAGGCACTTTAACAGTTGCTCGCTTTAATAAATACACGTCTTCCATAGCAAAAATGTCAAACCCAGCGCTACCTTTTGTAGCTCGTTTTGGCATATGCGCTAAACCTTTCAATGACATAAACATTTTTTTTAGTTTTCTTTCTCTAAAAAAAAGTTTTTTTTTAAATAATAAAAAAGTTATATTTTATATATGGTTTTTTTTTTGTTAAAAAAAAGTTATATTTGATATATACAAAAAAGAAATTTAATAAAAAATATTTTTATTTCAATTATATTGCAAATACATATAACGTAGATTAGGCATATTTAAAATATCAGTCAAAGATATATCTTTACAGCTTCGTAATCTACAATGTTTGTTATGATGTTTTGTATCTTCTATTTGCACTTTTATTTCTATTTGACAATCGTCAAGGTAACAATTAGCACGCACTAAAAAATTATTAAATAATTCAATCATATCATAATGAAAGCGCTGTTCTTCCAAATCTACAAAACTACTTGTTAATAACTCATAATAAGATTTTTTTTTAAATAAATTTGCTGCAGATAAATGTAACGAAATATCAACCATAACTTTTCATATTTGTAATACGCTGTTGGATGCACATAAAATGCATGTCAATGCGAAAACACTTTAACAGCTTTTTGTAATTTTGTAAAAATCGAATGGTTTAATTTTTCCCATTCTTGACACACAATCAAACAACGTTTCAAAAGTATTTGCTTAAACACATTAATCGATTGACTTTTTACTTGAAACATTTTTTTTAACTAAAAAAATGATTAATCTTTTTTTCTTTTTTTCAATTCCAGATCGCATTCCGTTTTGCTATTATTTTCCAAATTGTTTTTATTCCCCAAATGTGTTTTTTCGTATCGAAAGCCAGTAAAAGGTTGAGCATATCTTTTTGTTATTCCCGCTTCGTCAATAACATAAAATGATATTATTTTTTCTCTTACAGACATTTTTTATCTTTAATAAGTAAAAAAAAATATTTTTAATAAAAAAATTAAGAAAAATTATTTTATTTTATTGTAATAAATAAAAAAATGTAATAAAAAATGAATTAAATAAAGAAACTAATGTTAAAAATTTATTAAAATAATAGTAAATATATTAAAAAAGAAAATTAAAAAATTCAATTTTTTTTGATTTTTTATTTTTTTTTTTTCATAATAACATAAACAAAAAAAAACTAAATATATTTTTGCAATGCATTTTATGCTGTTTTTGTAATGCTTACATCGTGGGCTTTTTCAATTGTTTTTATAGCAAAACCCATCGCCTCTTAAGAAACAACTCTCCAATCCGTCGGTGTTACAATTTTATAAGTCACGTCTTGTATGCCTAATTTATATTGTTGCACTGCCTTAAAAATAGGCTTTGAATGTAACTGCCCATCAATATACGATTCCAATTCCTCATTTAACAAATTTCGAGTATAAAAAGAACATTTTCTTTCGCTGTCATAATAACTTTGTTTGTCTATCATATAATTTGAAAAAGCAAAATGCCTCTCCTGTTCTGATAACTGAATTTCATGCACAAACTTCAACATCTTTTTGACTAGTCTTGTATTTCTTCTACTTCTTATTAAATTATACTCAATAACACACTTATCAATACAATTATCACATACATGTTGCGGTTTTTCAATTTTATCATCTACCAACAAATCCATGTACACGTCATTCGAGGTTTCATTTAAAGGATTTTTACACATCAGCTGAGGTTTTATTTTTTTGTTTCACTTACAAAAAAATATATATTTAAAATGTATAAATAATATATTTTTATGCATAAAACATAAAAAAAAAAAAATAATATTTGCAATACTTAAAAATTATTTAAACTTAACTTTTTTAAGAGAAACAATAATATATATTGGCTATAACAAACAGATTAGCAAATAAAAAAAAACTTGCTGTTTTTTCAAGGCTTCTTTTTTAAAAAACGCTTTATTATTGAAAACAAACAAACAAAATTTAAAAAAATATTTTAAAAAACTTTTTTTTATTTAATAAAAAAACAAATATACTTTTTAAAAAAATAGTTTTTCTAATAAAAAATAGTTACACTAATTATCATCGTCATCGGATACAATTTTTTGTTTTCTTGGTTTTTTTGTTGGAGGCTCTTCGTTTAATGAAACCGCTATTTGATTCATTACTGCATTTGCATTTTTTAGTTTTTCGTCAATAATGACACACTCCATCTCAGTCGAGTTGGCGGTTTCATAATCAAAATGATAGAAATGCATCTGCTCAAGATTTCTTGTCATTATATTTAAATAGTCCTCGCTTGTTTTCAATTGTACACCTTTTAGTACAAAGTACTCATCATAAACTTCATTTTGATATTTGCGCAGTTCCAACAAAAATAAACTAATGTTTTTAGCATTTACTTTTTTTTTCAAATCCATGCGAAAAAATTGATCTCTTACCACAAAAACCGTTTTTCCTTTTTTATTAACGCGAGTCACGTTAGGATAATGTGCACGTAAAAAAAACTGTCCCACCAGTGAATTGTTTATCAGTTTAATTTGACTAGGATTAACCAATATGCGCTTGTTGAAGTCGCTGTTATCACAAAATATCCATGTCTTTTTCATCTGGTCATACTGACATACAAGACGCACTGTTGCTAAAAAATAAGTGGACATGTTCTTAAAGTCGACATCTGAAAACTGATAAATACCAGGAGCATAGCAATCGCTCGTAATAAATTTCGCTGTCTTTCCAGTCAGCTCAAAGCCTTGTATTTTTTTGTTTTCCATTTTTTTTGAACACCTCTGAGTTTTTTGCTTCAAATGTTTTTTTTGATTTTTTATTGCCAAAAGTGACCCTTTTTATAGGTTTTTTTTAAATCAATAACGCCAATTTTTTTGTCAACATCAATTTTTAAAACCATATTATCTCTCAGTCGTTTTTAAAAAAATTAATTCATTTTGTAACATAACTCCTATGTCAGTTGACTATTTTGCGTCAGTTGAATATTTTTGACTATTTTTATTTCGAAATTATAGTCTCAACACTTGACTTTCATTTTCATAATTCTTATTAATCTCGCCGTTTTTTTCTCTACGAAAATATTATCACACAGTCGTCAGATGACTATCATTAATTTTTTTCTACTTTCATCTTTACGACATCCATATTTTAAAAATGTAAAAGTTTGCCAATTTTTTTTTCTCATAACAGCGACTTTTTGCTTATATAAACATTTTTATTTAACTTGCAAAAGTAAACATGAAAACGAAAATTGTTGCGGCTTGTGTTTTCTTAAACATTATTTTATTTGCTCGTCTTCTTAAGTATTTACGTCATTGGTTCGTATAAAAACAACACAATTTTTAAAAAAAAAACAAAGGGGGTAAAAATGAACGAAGATCAAGAAAAAGCTTATGTTGCACTGTTAAACAACCAAAATGTTTTTCTAACAGAAAAGGCTGGCACAGGAAAATCATTTACAATCAATATCATCTACGAACGTTTTATAAAATCAAAAAAAAACATATGTATAGCGGCAAGTACGGCTATCGCTGCGCAAATGTATTCCGATGCAAGCACTGTTCACTCGTTTGCTGGCCTCGGCTATCGTCTAGAATCCGTGGAAACCATTTTGAAAAATATGACTGACGTCGTAAAAGAACGTTTAAAAAATGTTCAAATTTTGGTTATAGACGAAATATCAATGTTACCAGTACACGTGCTAAAAACATTAAATATGATTTTAAAAAACATTAAAAAATCACATCGTCTATTTGGAGGATGCGTGTTGCTCGTTGCCGGAGATTTTTACCAGCTGACGCCTGTTGGCGAAGAAACATTGTTATTCGAAGACTCTTTCTGGAAAGAATGCGAATTTGTTAATGTAGAACTTGTGAAAAACTTTAGACAAAACAAAGACCTCACCTTTCAAACGCATTTGAACAACGTGCGTGAGGGCATCTTTTGCGAATCCACCTTGACTTTTTTTAGGAAAAGGCTAGAACCTGCCGATAAACATTTAGATCCGAGTTCGAATTGCACACAACGAATCCGAGATCGAATTGCACACAACGAGGAATATTTAAAAAAAACAAATTCACCATATTTTATATTTAACAGTGAAATAAAAACATTTAACAACTTTAAAATCAACGAAAAATGGCCATTTAAAACGCCTCAAAATGTAACTTTAAAAAAAGGAGTACCAGTTATTTGTGTTCGCAATATATCCGAGCTTGGTATTGTCAACGGCACGCAAGGCTTTGTAAAGTCAGTGAACCTAGAGCGAGTTGTCATTATGGTAGATGAACAACGAATTGTAATCACGCCTCAAACAGAAATTCTGTACGACTGTAAAAGAAATGTAATAGCCGAATGCAAAGGAATGCCGTTTGTGTTAGCCTATGCGCTCACTATTCACAAAATACAAGATCTCACTCTTTCTAATTCATTTAACGAGAAGTCAATTTATGTGGCATTTGTTTTATGTGGCTTTGTCGAGAGCGCAAACACGCAAGAGTCTTTTTTTCAAACTTTTTAAAAAAATATTAACATACATTCAGCTGTAAAAAGTTTTTATTCAAATTTAATTAAACCTGAAAAAAATGATTATAAAAAACGTATTAAATTACAAATGTGAAAAAAACGTATTAAATTACAAATATGTGATTTGTTTGTTTATAAAAAAAGTGTATTTAGATTTTTTTTTAAAAATGTAAATTGATATCATAAAAAAATGTTTATTCTTTTTTTTATAAAATAAAAAAAAACATTACATGTATTTGCAATTTGTTTGAAAAATATATTTTTTTTATTAAATTTTTTTATATATATTCAGATTTTTTTGTCGAATTTTATTTGGCTTATTCAAACCTTTTTTTTATTTAGAATAGTAGTTAGAAAAAAAAATGGATGAACATAGTTTTGAACACATTCTTACTGCACAATTAAATGAAGAAATAGAGAAATATCGAGTGCGAGGTAAAGGAGAAATTTTATATCGAAATGAACATGGTTATGTATGGTATGAAGATGAATATGATTGGCGTAAATATGAAGATGATTATTATTCAGCTTGGTATCGCAAAGAGTTACAAAAAAAGCACTAAAAAAAGTAAAGAAAAAAAATTTGAACGAGAAGAAGTTTAATTTTTTTTTTTAATAATTTTTTTTTTAAAATTATTATATATTCTTAAATACCTATAGAGTCGTTAATTTGTTATAAATTTCGCGGTTACAAATTAAAAGAAAAGAGAAGCGCACATCAATTCACTTTTTTACAACACTTGCATTCAAAAAAATATATAATAAAAAAAAAGCATTACTTAACGGTTTTTTTTTGTTAAAACACGTTGCATTTTCTATATAGAGAATAAATTTTTAAATGTCCAGATTTTATTTTTAAATATAGTGTACCAACAAACGTTATTTTAAACAAATCTTATTTTGATTTTTTTTAAAATATATTTTTCCAAAATATTATTCAATGTTATTTTTTATTGAAAAATTCACATCATTAATATTTATCGTTTTATTTGTGCATGCCGTTGACAATACCAAGCTCGGATATATTGCGAACACAAATAACTGGTACTCCTTTTTTTAAAGTTACATTTTGAGGCCTACCTCTTTTCCACAACAAAGTCCACGTCGGAGTTATGTTGAGCGTTTTGTTTGTTTTTTAAAAAAAATTGTCTCATTTGAGTTATGTCTGAAATCTGCGTTGTTTTTCAAATGCTTTTTTTCATTTTGTTTTTTTTCAAATAACATTTTCAAATCTCTCTCGTATCTTTCTTTCCAAATTTCTTCCTCATTCTTTTTGTGCTTTTCAAAATTATTTACTATATCCATTATTTTTATATTAGCGCCTACAACAAAAAAGTAATAAATATATCATATTAAAAATCTAAGTTATATTAGTTATCTAAGTTTTTTTAACATATTTTATACCACCCATTTTAATTTTTTTGTTCCAATGATAACATCTATTTTTTAGCTACCTGCTTAACACCTCTTGACACCTCATAACGCCTATTTTCACACACACTGATTACACCAATAACATTGATTTTTTAAGCTACCTGCTTATCACTTGATTTATGTTTTTATTTTTCCCCCCCTACCCTCCCTTCCTCCTACCCTGACACCTACCTACCCCCTAACCCTCTAACCCAAGTTTACCTTTTTTTATGACTACCCCTCTTTTTATTTTTTTACTTTTTTTATGACTACCCCCTCCCCTTTTTTATAAGAAGAAAAATTTTCTTATATTTTGTACTTTTTTTATAAAAAAATACTGGTATACTCGTATCATCAGAGGTCAGCCTTTAAGAACAATTTCGTTTATGTCTGCAAATTTGGATCCTTTGGTATATCCAATATTCTTCCCGAGAGGTGATGCTGGATGGCACAATCAACTAGAGCACAACCCTGACCGTGCAACCCGTGCTAGAAACCATGTTACTTTGTCTCAGTATTATAATTATAGGCTTGCTGTTAGACAAACTTTTAGTCCTATATTCTATGGTAAGAAACTTTTTCAGCAATATGTTGTTGATGCATATGTCAAAGTTGAGGGACAGCGCCTTGTTTTTATTAGAAATAACCAAAACAAACTTAGAAGTGAGCAATATGATGCATTGCATGAACATGCAATTAATCGTGCTAATGATCTTAATCTAAGACCAGGCCGTGTTGTTATATTGCCTTCTTCATATGTTGGTAGTCCAAGAGCATTAAAAGAAAACTTTGAAGATGCGATGGCAGTCATAAAGAAATATGGTAAACCAGATCTTTTCATTACTTTTACCTGCAATCAAAAATGGAGAGAAATAGTAGAAAATATAAACCCAGGCCAAACTGCTAATGACAGACCTGATTTAGTTTGTCGGGTATTTAAAATGAAACTTACATTTTTTTTAGAGGATATTTTTAAGCATGCAGTCTTAGGCAAAGTTGTAAGTCATGTGCAGGAATTTTTGAAATTATATAATCATGCATGATACATGGACCACGTGGAATTTTAAATCCCAATTCTCCCTGCATAAAAGATGGTATATGCACACAAAAATTTCCTAAGGAATTTAATCCCCACACTGTTGCAATTTTTAATGGTTATCCACGCTATAGGCGCGTCGATAATGGAAGAATTGTCAATATAAAAGGTAATCAAGTTGACAATCGTTGGGTTGTACCTTATAACCCATGGCTTTCTAAAAAATATCAAGCGCACATAAATGTTGAAGCCTGCATGACCATAAAGTCAGTTAAGTATTTATATAAGTACATTTACAAAGGGCATGACTGTGCCAATGTGGTGATAAATGAGCAAGTTAACCATGATGAAATAGACACGTTTTTAAATTGTCGCTATGTCTCAGCTCCAGAAGCATTGTGGCGAATATTTGAGTATTCTTTAAGTGATATGTCACATAACATCATTCGACTTCAGGTTCATCTGCCAGATAATCAGATGATATATTTTGTAGAAGGCGAAGAACAGGCAGCTTTAGACCGAGCAGCACAGCGTGACACTCACCTAACTGCATGGTTTAAATTAAATGTTGAAAATGAACAAGCCCGACACTATCCATATGTTGAAATTTCTTACCACTTTGTTTGTGGTAGCAAACATTGTAAATGGAAAGTTAGGCAAAGAGGTAGCAATAAGGTGATTGTTAGGATGTATAAAGTGAGTCCAATAGGTGAAATATTTTATCTTAGAATGTTACTTTGGCATGTTAGAGGTACAGTTTCTTTTGAAGATTTGCGTACTGTTAATGGTACAGTTTTTAATACATTCCGAGAAGCATGTTCTCAATTAGGTCTGTTACAAGACGACGCTGAATGGAGAAATACATTAACTGAGGCTGCTGCAACTCATTTGCTAAATCAAATTAGACAGTTGTTTTCCATTATTTTGACTTTCTGTGAACCTGATGATCCATTAAATCTTTGGAATGCCTTTAAAGATTTTATGATGGAGGATTACATTCACCATTCCATGCCACCAATAATTGCTGAGCAGGCAACTTTGCGTCAAATTGAATCTATAATTAATCAGAACGGTAAGACTTTAGCTGATTTTAATCTTCCTACTTTAGATGAGTTTTTAGATTAGTCCCACAAAATGAAGAGGAAGATGTTCAGGTTTTAATTGATGAAGCAAATAGGGTTAGACCATTGTTAAATGATAATCAGCGTCAAATTGCTGATGCTATCCTTTCTGCTCTTTGTGAGCAACCTAACAATGAAAACAAGCAGTCTAGATTGTTTTTTATGGATGGCCCTGCAGGTTGTGGTAAAACATTTACATACAATTATTTAATCGCTGAAACCAGCAGTAGACATATTATAACTGCAACAGCTGCATGGACAGGAATAGCTGCAACTCTTTTAAAAAAAGGATGTACACTTCATGGTTTGTTCAAACTTCCTGTGCCGATTTTGGAAAATAGCACATGCAATGTAACTCCAAATTCTATACACGGAAAATTCTTAAGGCAAGTTAGCCTTTATTTACTAGATGAGGCATCCATGATACCTAAACATGCTTTAAATGCCATTGATAAGTTACTTCAAGACGTTTGCAATAGCAAGTTTCCTTTCGGTGGTAAAGTTATTCTTATGGGTGGGGATTTTAGGCAAACACTTCCGGTTGTAAAGAGAGGGCAACCAGCTGATATTGTTGAAGCCTGTATAAAATGTTCTCAACATTGGCAATATGTTCAGCAATTTTCTTTAACAGAAAATATGAGGGTTTAGGCCGAAGAAGAGGAATTCTCTCAATGGCTTTTAAAACTTGGTTGTGGAACATTACCTTTAAAAGCAGATGGTTCCTTTCGCGGGTGCATTGAGATTCCTGAGCAATGCTTGCTTGGAGAAAATGAACCTTTAGTAGACAAGATTTTTGGAGTTGCAGAAGAAGATGATTATGCTAAACGTGCCATTTTGACACCCAATAATGTTGATTCTTTAGCAATAAATGAAGAAGTTTTGGACCGTTTACCAGGTGTCGTTAAGGTTTATTTAAGTGCTGATTCTATTGAAACAGATTATCTTAACGAAATCAATAATTTTCCTGTTGAGTTTTTAAACAGTCTTACTCCATCAGGAATGCCTGTTCATTGCCTAAAGCTAAAAATTGGTGCTGTTATAATGTTACTTCGAAATTTAGTTCTAAAAGCTGGACTTTGCAATGGTACCCGATTGATAGTGCGTGCTCTACAAAATAATTACATTGATGGGCAAGTTCTAACAGGTGTTTCAGTTGGCAAGAGGGTATTTGTCCCTCGGGTTCAGTTAACACAATCTGATTCAAATTTACCTTTTACACTTAAGCGTCGTCAATTTCCTGTAAGATTAGCATACTCAATGACCATGAATAAAAGTCAACGTCAAACTTTTGACAAAAATGGTATATATCTCAAAAACCCTTGCTTTTCACATGGTCAACTCTATGTTGCATGTTCAAGAACAAGATCGTTTAATACCTTATTTTTTAAAATTGATGAACATTCATTACAAGGTATGTCATTTAATAAATGCTACACAAACAATGTTGTATTTACCAATGTACTAAATCTATAAATAATTAATTTTTTACAATTAAACTCCTCATTTCTTATAAATATTTTAACTGTAATTTAAAGTATTTTAGTGTGTTGCTTGATGCAGTAATGTGTGATATTTATTATGTGTTTAAATATGTGTTAAGGTTATATTTTGTAAGTGTTTATGTGTATGTTAATGTGTAAATGAAAGTGTTTATGTGTATGTTAATGTGTAAATGACTGTTATATGTGAAGTGTATTTTTTATGTTATCTGTTTATAGTTTGTGAGTTGTTATTATGTTGTTTTCATGGTTTCAAAGTGGTGTGACTTGGCTTTGTTTATGGCAAGAGTGTTGTCCTTGCTAGCCAAGCGGTGTACTTTGAATAATGTGACTTGGCTTTGTTTATGGCAAGAGTGCTGTCCTTGCTAGCCAAGTGATGTACAGACATGAAACACAAAATAAAATCTGTTTGTAATCACAAAATGTGTACTTATAAGTATGTTATATTTTGTAAGTATTTATGTGTAATTAATGTGTAAATGGCTGTTACATATGAAGTGTATTTTTTGTTATGTTATCTGTTTATAGTTTGTGAGTTGTTATTATGTTGTTTTCATGGTTTCAAAGTGGTGTGACTTGGCTTTGTTTATAGCAAGAGTGTTGTCCTTGCTAGCCAAGCAGTGTACTTTGAATAATGTGACTTGGCTTTGTTTATGGCAAGAGTGTTGTCCTTGCTAGCCAAGCGGCGTACTGACATGAAACACATAATAAAATCTGTTTGTAATCACAAAATGTGTACTTGCAAGTATGTTATGATGTTAGTAAATAAAGTATTTACAATAAAGTCTGGATAACTCAATAAATCAACTTAAATTAATCAAACTAATTTTAAAATTCCAGTTGAGCGATTGTTTATGGATCATACTACCAATAACTGAAATATTTTCTATTAAGCTAATTGCTTGATCCTTTGGTGGTTTAAGTTATTGAGTCTTTACTGTAAGATTTTGTGCTATTTGTTATTGATGTTTGTGATGTTACTGTTGTGATGTTTTGTGTTGATAGACGACTTGGCTTACCTTCACGTCGGTGTCTATCGTTAAAAATGATTATAGGGTTGTTTCATACTGAAACTGACTATATATAATTATTCACTAAAAGCCAAGCATTCAATTTTTATATTAAACTGTAAGGGTTTATCTTTTTTTGATTATTTTTAGTGTGCTTTTTTTTGAAAAGAGTTTATAATCGAAACTTGCAACAAAAAATCTCGAAACCTTTACACAAAACCTATTCACACAAAAAAAAAACAATCTCAAAGTAAGTTTCTTATTTGATATCGCCTTGGTCACACTTTTGAGTTTTTAAATAAAAGAGTACATTAATGTGTTATGTTTTCAATAATTTTGTTTTATTTTAGTTCAAATGCCTTCTCTTAATGTTGATCGTTTTTTAACATCCAAAGGGAAGTTTTGTTAATCTTTATACCTTTTACTAAAAGATATATTATAGGGAAACAATTAAAATTGATTTTATAAAGTACTTCTGATACTTTTTATGTTATATATAATAGATATTGTAAAATTAAAAAAAAAAAAAATTATTTTTTTAATTTTATCTCAAGAAAAATGTTTTTTGTTTCTCACACAAATAAGTAAATTTTTTCTCTTTGGAATTATAGTATTTGATGGATACATTGCTCATTATGCTTTTTTTATATATATCTCCGTTATATATGAATGGAAACCGTTAATACTTTTATTACCATGGTAATTACAGATCTAGATAGTTCCATTCCCATTAAGTATTTTACAAATTTTTGGTACAAATAATAGCTATAGTAGTTTAATAATTTGCTAATTTAAAAACATTTAGAAAAATTTGTTGAGAGTTTATTGTAGAAAACTTGCTTTTCAAACAAATAGAGCTAATTTTTGACATAATTAGGATTCGTCACCTGATTCTTTGTCAAATACTTCTCCTTCTTAAATAGGAAAGGTTAAATTTTATAAAAAAGTTTACCAAAACACCGGGAGAAATGTCACGTAATTGGTAACTATGCTAAATACACTTTTGTTAGGTCCACGTAATTTTCGAATCTGCTCATCACTACGTTAGTTGGCGTTATTTCTTTAAAATACCTTAAAAATCTTCAATTCAAAGTTTTTGTTTCGAATCATCAAAATATTGGCATATGATATAAATATACGATTCTAATAAACCAAAAGTATGTGGAAAAATTGCGCATACTTAGGCATCATAAAAACTTAATTCACACCAACCATTTACTTCGATATTTTTTAGTGTA
>NC_061168.1:1300786-1316054 GCF_022113875.1 Hydra vulgaris | reverse complement strand
CTATCTGTTTTGGAATCAATAGCTGTTAATAAAATTATAATTTTTTTCATTGCCTTATAAATGCTTATCATATTTGTTTATTTGAATGGTTTCGCAGTGGTGGAAATTAAAAATTGAAAAACTATAATATATAAGAAAAATCATTGACAAAAAATTTGGTATTAAGAGATTATTTGTTTTTTGTGGGTAAGATGTACTTCCAAAAAGCAGCGTAAATTGGTAAACAGTTTGATGAAGATTGAGAAAATAATCTTTATAAAGAATTTGTTTTTGTTTTTATGATTGTAGGGCTTAAAAAATTTATTCTTATGTTTTGAAATCCTCACCTAAAGTTGACATAATAGGTTTATGTTTAAAAAAAGAAATTTTTTCAATGTTCAAAATTTTCATGAGTGTATTACCTCAATGCACCAATCTGAATTTAAGATAAGAGCTGTTGTTACCGATAACCATTCTACAAATGTTAATGCATTTTTATAGTTTTATAAAGCAAATACTGGAGATAAAAAATTATTGTTTTATCATTTAGTTTAGAAAAGGAGTGTTTAAAACATACATGGTATTTGATAAACTCCGTTTTAGTTTTTTTCTCTTGTTGAAGTTACTGCTGACTACATTGCAGGGAATATATTTCTTAAAGTTTATTAAAAGATTAATTATTAAACAGGCAAGAAAAAGCAAGTAAAATTAATTATCAAGTTACATATTTGGAAACAACAAACAAGTTGTCAACATTGACAATATTTGACGAAACAACTGCAGCTGTAATTTAGAGTTATTTTTCTGAAAAAAATAACGCAGCACAATTTTTATCAATGTTTTATAAGTTATTTATCATACTTAATTCAAAGCAGAAATTTAATTTATCCAACAAAACTAAGCAATGCTTCTTTGAACGGTAATAACAAACCCACACTTTATAGAGAAATTGCAAATTGTACTGAAATTTGATCAAAATAAAATTTGATAAATACTTTACATTAACCAAACAATTTTCTTGTGCTTTAATTGAAACACTACAAGATATTGTATTTCTTATGCATGATTTCCTTGAGGAAGGCTTTACATTTGTTTATAGTTCCAATTTACAAAGTGACTCTTTGGAGCTAGGTTTTAGTAAGTATAGTTAAATGACCAGTAGTAGACTTTTTGTGAGTCTTTTAGAATTATGCATTTGTAAAATGATTTTGGCAGATTTTCCCAGAAAATATTTACTACAATTTTGATAATCTTTAAATAATATTATGCAAGATATTGCTGAGTTGTCTACATAAATACTACTGTCAGCTTTCTGAAGATGGAACAGATATATATATATATATACTAAAGCAAGTAACAATGGTAAAAATTGACAATAAGATTTTGATGTTAAACTTATGATCAATAAACGTTACTTTATAAAGAGAAGAACCTATATATTAAATTCAACTTCTGTCTTTGTCATTTTTATTTGTCATCTTTTTAGTATTTTATATTATTTCTCTTATTCTAATAAAACATTGCAGTCATTCTTTTTCAATTAAAAATTTTTAAAACAATTTTTAAAGATTTGTTCTAGCAGTTTCAATTTTAATAATAAAAAACCACCAAAAATGGAGAATCAAATATAGATCTCGTATTGTTAATAATATTTTTTATTATTAATTTGCAAAAAAAAAATACATATTCATTGAGAAAAGATCAAGTAAAAGAATTTCAAAAAAGACAAAGACATAATAAAAATTTCTAACAAAAATGTGTTTCTTTTCTTAATTGCAATTATAAAAATACAAAATTAAATTTTTTTTTTTGTTTAATGGAGAGTTTTAGGCAATCTTAGCAACATAAAAAGTTATTTTTAGTAGCAAATATATATATATATATATATATATATATATATATATATATATATATATATATATATATATATATATATATATATATATATATATATATAATTGCTAATTACTTCAATAAAATCGCTATTTTGACTGTTAGCAAAAGAGAGTTCAAATTTTTTTTCCGTAGACAATTATTGAATCCACTTATTTTAAAATATAATTTTTTTACACTTATAATTTTGTTTTTAAGGTAAAGAAAAAGTTGATGCGAAATGCTGTGGAAGGTATTTTGACTTATAGTTAATAAAATAATCTTTAATAAAAAATTCTTTACAATTAAAAAATTGTATGTAAAGTTAAGAAAAATAATAATTTTTTTAACCTTTATTCATTTGCTGAAATAATTTTTATCCAGACAGAGAATTTGGAAAAAGCATTGAAATCGATGAAGTGAAATTAGAAGAGCAAGTAAAAGAAGTGGAGGGTAAATTTCTATTCTTCAATTTCCAATAGATTTTTACAGTTACTTATATCTTCTGTTTTACATATACACATAATATTAGTTGACTACATTTTATCAATTTACCTCATATTCACCCACTCTACGACATTTACTTGTGTAATTCGCATTGTTCTTTAATTTAAAAAAAATTATTTTTGAGAGTCTAAAACTAGTTATTAATAAAAAAGAGTTTTGTGTAAGTATCATCATCAAAATCTTATTTTATTATCAAAATTTAACATATAACGTATTTAGATTCTAAAATTAGATATGGTTAACTTATTATTTAAACTAATAAACAACCATATTTTATGTTTAATAAAACACAAGTTAAACAGGACGTATATTCGAATTTTATTTTCCACAATTAATTTTTTTTATTAAATTAATTATTTATAATTTTATTCCAAAATTCTTTTTATTTGGATATTTTACTTTATTCTATTCAGTCTGTGCATTACTACCAATGGTAGTAATTATTTTTCATACTAATTGTATGGTAGTTCCATACAATTAGTATATTAAAATTAATTATTGGTAACGTCACCTATCTTCTGTGAATAAATTTCAAAGTTTTAGTTTATAATAATTAAAAAGTTCCAAAGATATATCTAAATGGAGTTCATGAACTTGAAGTAAAAATTATATAAAGACATTTTTATTAATTATTTAACAATGGGAAAATAGAAATGAATAGTATTGGAAAAAAATCTTTGATAAAAAAGTCTTTTATATTTCAGAATAATTGAATTAAAAGTAAACTGTTAATAAAATATTGCATATAAATCAATGCTATGTACTGTTTCAAAACCTATTGATAAGTGACTCTACAATTTATAAAAGTTATATCTAGTCCTAACAATCATTTAGCTGGTGAATATTGTAATGCATAACAAGCCTTCCCAGGAAAGGCGTGCGGTTTTTTGTCTTGTAAGACCACACGCAAGTACCTCATTTTAGACAACTTGAACACGGCCGTTTTATAATAATCAATTGTGAAAAAGTTTCAAAAACAAAAAAAACAAAACTAACAAAACAAATAGAGATTAAAATAGAAAAAATTAAAACACATTAATAGTTTAAATTATTTGTGTACTGTTTTTATTTTTGTTTTTTTAATGTGTTTGTTACATTCAGCAACAAAATTAGATAAGGCGAAGCAAAAAAATGCTATGGCGCAAACGGCCATGATCAAATTGTCTAAATTAAAAAATGTTTTCGTGGTTGTACGATATGAAAAACCACACACCTTTCCCGGGAAGACTTGCATAATATGTTCTCAAGATTTAAGCAAGGTAATTGAATGCAAAAGCTGAGAAAAGCTTATTTAAATTGAGCATGGCGAAGTGAGTTGCTTATCTTATCAGCTTTTTGCGCAGTTTATCTGTTTTTAAACAAGCTCCTGGTTTATCTCAGTTTTTTTTAATGCTGTTTTAATACATAACAAATTTATTAAATGTGTTATGTATTAAAAAACACCCAGAATTTTCTAAACTATATAAACAATAGTTTGAAAACTTTAAGTAAATAAAAAAAAGATAAATAAAAATTTAAGTATTTTAAATTACATGCAAAAACTTTTTCAAAAAAAAAATTTTTGAAAGATGTTTATGTTATTTAAAAATTTTTTTGTCAAGTATTTACATAAAATTTTTTTTGTAGATATAATACAGATGTTTATCGATATAAACCTAAATGAAAATTTCAAAAGAGAGTTGGAAGTTTTGGATGATACTTACATCGAACATGTTGGCCTGGAAAATCTTATTGTAGAAAGAATGGAAGCAAACCTTGATTTGTTAGGAGGTGAATTTGGGCTAGACATAGGACGTTTGAATAAAGAAGATGAAGAGCTATCGAATGGGGAAAATGCCGAGTCACGTGCGGAGTTTTTAAAAAAAGTTGGATTCTCAATTACGGGAGCTGAAAATTTCAAAAACTTTATTGTTACAACTATACAACATCGTTCGTTACAAAATTGGCTAGACTTTGACAAGACATTTGACAAGACAATTGGCTAGACAATTACTTAGACTTTGACAAGACTTTGACAAGACAATTGGCTAGACAAAATTGGCTATTTAGAAAAAATATTTTTTAGCAAAAATTTGATAGCCTGCTTTCATGGTTTTCCTTTTGAGGGCCCTAACAACATACGATTTAATATAAGCTTGCATCAAAGCTCTGCAAACTTGCAAGGAAAAGAAATTTCGGCATGGAATATAAAATTAAATCTTTAAGAAATGGATATTGCAAATAAAATTTCAGAAATTAAAACAGTATTGTCTATAGGTATATAATTTTTTTTTTAATTTTTATATCAAACATTTTTAACTCAACTACTTTTAATGCATTTGTTGTTATCTTAATAATGAATAGCCGAATGAATTTTATTATTAATGCGCATAGTTACGCGTATTGTTTTATAGTTACGGTACGGTTCTGTACCTGTAAAATACACTTTTTAAGACTTTTCTTTACCGCGTGCTTTCTTAACATTTTGTTAAGAAAGCACGCGGTAAAGAAAAGTCTTAAAAAGTGTATTTTACAGACATTTTGAACTCGTACCTTTCATGGTACGAGTTCAAAATGTCCAAGTTGACATTAAGTAGATAATCTTTAGTAGCTTAAAATTATAGGTAATCTAAAAATTTTTTTAAATTTAAAAGTAATTAATTTATTGTAATCTTTTTTAAATTGTAATTTTAAATTTAAAGCTTCGTGTTATAGATTACTTTAATTCTTAAATTGTGTCTAGCGTTAAAATATATTTATGGGTAGTTTCATGCTTTCACATAGTTTTGGTTATTGGGATAAAAGCCATGACAACATTTTGTTATAAATTTATCTTAATTTAATTTTTATTGAAAATTTTGTTATAAAAAAAATTTATCTATAATATTGTTAATACTTTTGCTCTTTGAAAAAAAATATGTTTCTGGCTCTTCTATAAATATAAAATAATTTGTCTTGCATGAATGAATTTTGGTTTAGGATTTTATTGTGTTATTTATGTTTGTCTATCTGTAATTTATTTAGCTTATTAGAAAATTCATGTTTACAGAGTTGTTATTAATCATAATCGAGTTGTTAAACTAAGGAAATTGTGGAGGTTTATTTATCATATATACTATATATATTATATAATTATATTAGAGGGAGTAAGTTTAAAAGCATTTTTAAATTTTTAAAAAGAAATAAATACTTTTCAATATATATCTGTTTTCTTTGAGGTAGAATTAAAGTTTCAGTTTTTTAAAATTTAAATTTATGGTTTCAAGTTTTCAAAATCTTTTAAAAATGTGTAAGTAGACATTAAGTATTTATAAAATCTTTTTAAAATTTTATAAGTAATTAGTTTATTGTAATCTTTTTTAAATTGTACTTTTAAATTTAAAGCTTCGTGTTATACATGTGAATTTTGAAAATATAGATTACTATAATTCTTAGATGGTGTCTACCATTAAAAGATATTTATGGGTAGTTTCATATTTTCAAATGCTTTTAATAATTGGGATAAAAGCCATGACAACATTTTGTTATAAATAAAATTTATCTATAGTATTGTTAATACTTTGGCTCTTTGAAAAAAAATGTTTTTTTTTCTTTTCAAAAAGTTTAATAATTTGCCTTGCATGATTGCATTTTGGTTTAGGATATAATTGTGTTATTATATGTTTGTTTTTCTATTTATATCTAATTTATAAAGATTTAATTTATAGTTAAGATATATATAATTTATTTAATTTAAAATTAAGATATAAAATAAAATATCTTATTTATAAAGATTTAGATCATTAGAAAATTTATATCTACAGAGTTGTTATTAATCATAATCAAGTTGTTGAACCAAAAAAATTGTAGAGGTTTGTTTATCAAATATACTATATATGTTATTTAAAAAATTTTGGTTTTCATATGTTTTCGCTAATAAATAGTTCATATATATATATATATATATATATATATATATATATATATATATATATATATATATATATATATATATATATATATATATATATATATATATATATATATATATATATATATATATATATATATATATATATACATATATATATATATATATATATATATATATATATATATATATATATATATATATATATATATATATATATATATGTTCTATATATATATATATATATATATATATATATATATATATATATATATATATATATATATATATATATATATATATATATATATATATATATATATATATATGTTCTATATATATATGTTCTATATATATATGTTCTATATATATGTTCTATATATATATATATATATATATATATATATATATATATATATATATATATATATATATATATATATATATATATATATATATAAATATATATATATATATATATATATATATATATAAATATATATATATATATATATATATATATATATATATATATATATATATATATATATATATATATATATATATATATATATATATATATATATATATATATATATATATATATAACTATGTATATCCTTGGAGTTGCGGAAGCGTAATAGTGTGTTGGGGGAAAAAAATTTATAAACCTGCGTTAATAACCCGTTTTCTATTGTACATAACACGTTAATAAGTTTTATTACACGTTTTGTTCAATGTTTTCTCCCAACGCATGCCTTATAACGCTGTCTGCGAAGATATGTTGTTTGTTTCTAAATTTTTTTTTCTTTATTAGAAACAGAATAAATTTTAACTTTTTGTATTAAGTTTTTGCTAATATGGTTGCAGGTTTTTCTTAACTTTTATCAAATAAACTTAAGAAACCTGTATTACTTTTGATGATGGCAAATTAATTTTGTTTTGCATTAGTTTGGATTTTTTATATTTTTGTTTTGAGATTTTTTTTTTTATTTTTTTGAGTAAGGTTTTTTTAGTTATTTATTAAGTTTTTTTATTTTATTGTTAACTTTAGAGTAGTAAAAAAAAGAAATAATTAGTGTTGCTTTGATAAATATGTTTAATCAAAATGATGACATTGAAATGAATGATAGACTAGATGAAGTTATGTATTTACAAAATGATGTAAGTGCTATAAGGCGTGTTAAAAATAGTCGTAGACGAAATGAAAGAAATAGACTTAGGCGATATGAAATTAATCATTTACAAAATGAAAGAAATAGGCTTAATCAAGAAAACGTTAATCGTCGCCAAAACGAAATAAATAGACTCGATTGAGATAATGTTAATCGTCGCCAAAATGAAAGAAATAGGCTCGATCGAGATAATGTTAATCGTCGCCGAAATGAAAAAAATAGGCTCGATCGAGATAATGTTAATTGTCGCCAAAATGAAAAAAATAGGCTCGATCGAGATAATGTTAATCGTCGCCAAAATGAACTGTTGAACAAGGACGAATGTATTCTATAGCGAGAAGTAATGCTATTCCAGATTATAATTATTTAGGAGAAATGAATTTAATTTGTCAGCACTGTGGTGCTAAGAAATTTCCAGATGAAACACATTTTCTATGTTGCCATAATGGTAAGGTAGCTTTGTCTCCACTTTTACCAATTACACAAGCTTTACAGGATTTGTTTACAGGGAGTTATGTAGATCGTAATGCTAATGCTAATTTTTTAAAACATATTCGAAATTATAATGCCTGCCTTTCTTTTGCTTCTTTTACAGCAAAAGTAGTTCAACCAATGAATCATGGGCTTCCATGTTTTAAAATATGTGGCCAGATTTTTCATCGTGTAGGTAATCTTAGGCCAGATCAAGATATTCCACCAATATATTCTCAACTATATTTTTATGATCTACTTGCTGCACTAAATTTTAGAGTGCAACACTGTGGTAATGATCTTTGTTTACGTGATTTAATGTTTCAATTGCAAACTATATTTATGGAACAAAGTCCATTTGCTCTTGCATTTAAAAACATGGCTAAAGTAGAAGATGAAGAAATTCGTAAGGCGGCTATAGAAGGTCGCTCAGCTTCTGTTGTAAAAATGTCTTTACTTAAAGGCGGTGATAGACGTCGTTATAATCTACCTTCACATGATGAAGTTGCAGTTGTATTTGTTGGCGAAGATGGTGCTCCCCCAACTTCCAGGGAAGTTGTTATTTACCCAAGAGGTCATCCTTTAAAAATTGTATCAAGTATGTCAGCCAACTTGGATCCTATGGTTTATCCGCTATTTTTCCCAAGAGGTGATGCTGGTTGGCATAATCAATTGGTGCATAACTCTGAGCGTGCCACACTGGTTAGAAATCATGTTACATTATCTCAGTTCTTCAATTATAGACTTTCTGTTAGGCAATTTTTCTGCTCATTATTTTATGGCAAGAAACTATTTCAGCAATATGCTGTATTTAATAGCATGTAGCAATATGCTGTAGATATATGTGCAATAGGTGGAAAAAATAAATTAATAAATATGACACTTTTGAACTGGTTGCATTATTGTCCTATATTTTTATTAAAATACAAAATGTTGCATGTTTAACCCTTATTAATTTGCTCTCTCTTTTTTTTTTTTAGCATCTTCTGTTTTGAATGAAAATGGTGAGGTTATGCTAATTTTTTTTTTAAATAATTGCAAATGTATAATTTTTATTATATTCTTCTATTTGTAACTTTAGACTCCTTATCATTCAAAGAATACAAAAATTATGATTAAAAAAGATGAGCCCTCCTTTACATGGAGGGCTCATCCATACCGGGGTGTTGGCAGACACCGAAGAAAAAACAGCAAACAAAAGGTTGTAAATGTCTTCTATCAGTAGAGATATTTATGACTTTTTAGTTGCTGCTTTTTCTTCGGTTTTTTTTTTTTTTTAGTTTTGTAATTTTTTGTTTCGGTGTTTTTTTTTTTTTAATTTTGTAATTTTCTTTTAAATATATATTACGTTGTATATTTGATTTGTTTTGATCTTTTTTAATAAAAATTTTAATTGTTTTCTCACCAATTAAACCTGACTTCAAATCTAAAGCCCTCTTAAAGACCCCTCCCTAAAATCTAAAGTCGAAAGTTGAATTGATTCATTATCCAATTATCATAATATAATGATGCTGCATTCTTTTGTTAAAAACAATTATTTGGTATGTTTCATTTATTGAACTCACAGCTTTAAAAATTTACCAAAACCCAAGGCAATATATTTAGCTATATAAATACAACTTATTTATCTCGATTCCATTCTTTATCTTTTATGTTTATAGCTTGGCTCCTTGAAGCATTTTATGTTTTGCTTTTTTTATTATGAGTATTTTAAATCCGTTGTGATGTCTTTTAAATTAAACTAAAGTTTACTAAAAGCCAACATAAAAATTACGTTTTTGAACAACACCAAAAAGAACAGCTGCATCCCTACAGCAACTGCTGCAGTATCACAATAGGTTACCAAAAGCAGGTATACTGTTTTCCAGTTGTTATTTTTTTTTTCAAATATATCTACTTATCTATATATTACTATAGTACGATTGTTTATATCTCGTTCATTTTTTTTTCTCTATCTTTAAGTGTTAATAATTTTATTCTTTGAATGAGATTAGTTAAACAAGTCGGCTTTCCATTAAAGATATTGGTTTCAAAATTGAACACCATTGGCAAATTGCTTACAAAATTAGGTAGTTTTTAAAAATCTGTTTTCTATTTAATACACTTTTTTTCAAATATACTTTTTTAATATACTTTTCTATAACAATCCTACTAATATGGAATCACGTAGCTTTTTAAATATGTTTAATTGTCGTCCCTATAGGTAATAAATATTTTAAATTATTTGATATGGTTTTCTTTACAATAGGCTATGCTTGGCTCCTCGGTGCTGTAAATGGTGGCTTCAACTTTGTTTTTTTAAGAAAAATGTGTTTTATATATGTTTCTGTTTTAAAATATTTTTGTTACATATTTAACTATATATCATGTAAATAAATTTCTTTTAAAGATATGTAAACTTGATACTTGCTTTTTTACGGATTTCAAAAAGTGAACTAAGGTTTAAATATATTTTTTAACTGTCTTATATGATTTTATCAATTTTATTAAAACTGAATAATAGACATTTCTCTAATTCGATTGCGCAACCATTTTCTCATCATGAAAAAAAGGCCAGTAAGGACAAAAATGTAAACAAATAGCGAAAAACTACTTGAGTAATATTTTTAAATAAGTTAGTTATCTAATAAATAATGTATGGATTTAATAGCGACTGCCTTAAAAATAAAATAATTTAGTATTTAATATTGCAATATATAAATAGAAATATTTAAATAGAAAAAATTCAAATTTGAAAAAGTGTGTATCTTTAAAAGAAAATATGTACAATCTATTTACAAAATATGTAAAACTTATTGCGTTTCTCCCTGTTTTCACAAGACACAAGTTCACAATTAATAGTTATATGGACAAAGATTAAATGAAAAAAAATATTTAAAAAACTTAAATAATATATAATAAAATTTTTTTGAAACTGGATTGTTAGCTCAACTATGCAACCACTAGCAACTAGGATGAATTTGTTAACAAGTCCATCTGGACTTGCACCAAGCCAGTGGTCTTTTAGTCATTTTAAAATCGATTTAAAGGTTTATTAAATTAAAATAATTGTTCTTACACTAAAATAAATGAATTTTCCTTACACTAAGAGAAAAGCAAACCTTAAAAGAAAATGCTTTAGTCAAACAATAAATAGTTTATACTGGTTCATTACCTACAGGAGAATTATTTCTTTAAAAACATCACTCATTTGGCTATTATCCACAAGTCAAAAACGGACTTATCTGGACTAATGTTTGTTAATAGTTTATGCTTACAACAAAATTATTATTGCAAACACTTTTATTAATGCTAGTTTTTAGATATTACTGATAAACTTTTTTTAATAAAGAATATATTTTATCGTGTTTAATAATAAATATTATATTTCTTATATTTTTACTGTTTTATAAGAACTGTTTCATAAAGTTTACATAAGCAGTTTACAGTCCAAATTTGATTAGTTGATCCATATAAAACATTTTTTTTCATATCATAAAACATTTCCTTTCGTTCTTGCTTTTTTTAATTATTTGTTGTATGGCACATTCCACATTTTTATGCTGCTATTGGTGCTATTGTTGTTGACTTTCTATAACCTCTTCGTTCATTTAAAAAGGCAAGAATGTTTAGTGTTACATCTAAAGGTTTACGCAGATCATTAAATAAAAAACCTTATCAGCCGTTACAGAATCATCACTCTCCCATAGATTTTTTTTGCAAAGGCAATTGCTTAACTATGAAAAACAAATATCAGAGCCAAAAAAATTAGTTTACTAACAAATGATAATCCACCAGAAAGAGCGATTCCAACTAATACTTTATAGGTAATGCAGTAAACTGTACGTTGGAAGGTCTTTGACAAAACAATTTGATACACTTAATAACTTTTACTTGAGGATATGTCTCTTTAAAACATTTAGGTATATTATGTTTAAGTGATTTAAATTTGGCCAAATTTGTTTCGCACAAAGTTTAAGGTGTATAAAACTTGGCTGTTTATATAAGGTATTTCTAAACAGATTGGTGCTTTAGATAACCAGATAAGTAAGCAAGTGAAACTTCTTCAAGTAAAACTTCAAGTCTAAGTTATGTTAAAAACATAAATAGTTGGTCAATCAGTTTCATTTTTGACCGCGTATGGATTCTGGTGTGAAATATAAAGAAGATGAAAACAATTCTTTAGTTAGCCTTTTCTCAGAAAATTATTTTCCATGTTTTCACATTCTTTTTCAAGATTTAAACATTCAAATAAAACTTTTCATTTTTTCATGCCAGTAAATGAGTTGAAATATTTAAAATATTTAACTTTCAACATTTTCGTAGTTAAAAATATTACTTTTGAATTGTTTTTTTTTTCATGTTTTTGAACTTTTATATTCTTCAAGCAAGCTTCTATAACTTTCATGACATACTTCCAACTTTTTTCAATGAATGTTTTTTTGGATAACAAAAGTTTACATTTTTTATAATCAAATTTTTCCGTAGAATCGATTATTGTATGAGTTTTTTTTATAAATATTAGCTGTAAAATCTAGATATTTTGACTTTTTTCATGGAGATTTTCTAGGTAATTTCTTTTGCAGTGTGTTGAATGTCAATAATTCGTTTTTCCAAGCTTTGTAAACATCGAATTTTGTAAGCATCACTTTATTTTTCTCCGTATTGCTATTGTAAAACGAACTTCCACATAGTGTTATAAAACAATACATTCTTCTTCAATCTTTTTTCATTTCCTTGTTGGAGAAAGATTTGTTTAAAAGAGAGAAATTATTATTTAAATTTAATCATTTTGAATTTGAGTTTTTATCAGTTTATATTTTTGTCCTTACTGGCCTCTTTTTCAAGCTGAGAAATTAGTTGCGCAATCGAATTAGAGAAATGTCTATTACTTCAAAAATATTGATTAAAATCCAATTGCTTTTATTATTAGCCTGATCTATACAAAAATTAATGAAATAAAACTAATAATTTAACGCCAAGTTAAGGCAAAATGTATTCCGGACATTTTATAAAATTAGTATAAATATGGATTGGATGTATGTCGAAATAAATATGTTGATACACGTTAGGTATTAAAGTAAATCCATATATTCCTTTATTGTTTTTTTATAAACAAGTTTTTGCTGGATTACTAATTATAAAAAAGGTTGGTTTAATAATCTTTATCATATTAATATAGGATCCGTATGCAGGGCTAAGCCCTTTTCGGAATTGCGATATATTTTTCAACTTATAGTTTTTCCGGATATCCAACTTCTATGCCTACAAGTTTGGGTGTAATATTTTAGAGGTTTTTAAAATATTTAAAAAGTATATTAATAATATTGAAAAGTTTAGGTGCGATAGTGACATATTTTTAAGCTCTTCACTCAGTAAAATAAAAAGTTTAAAAAAAAAAAGAAACGACTTAGCTTAAAGCAAAATTGAGAGTAGAATATATTCCCAATATTTACCTAAACAATTTAACGGAATTTGAAAATTTGATATCGATGTTCTGTGCATATAATTCAAGTCATTTTTAACTACTACATGGTTGTGATTTACGCATTCAATGTCTGAACATTGCAAAAGAAATGGTTAACTTTATCTTTAATGAAGCTAAAAGTTCTCTTAAACTAAGAAGCCAAGAAAAATAAAAGTGAGCTCAACTAAAAAAATATATAAATAAATTTATATTTCATTAGAGAAAATAAATAAAGATCAAATTGTTAGTAATGATTTTTTTACTACTAACCCGTATTACGAATTGCTTACTGCTAGTTTATTATGAATATACTTTAAACGCTTTCAATATTTTTACATTAAAAATATCAGTACAAATTTTTTTCGCGTTAAAGCAGTGGGTTATCTCTGAAAAACTATTGTGATTGGACAGAACAGAAACGCTTTTACTACATATCTACTATTTACATTTCAGGTAAAGAAACCTGGTATCACGGGACAAATGGAAATTTTGCAAAAGATATTATTTCAAATAGAATTGATTCACAAAAAGGAAAGCCTAGAAAAGACTTTTCACTTCAAAATGGGTTTTACCTTCAGCAAAATTTTGAAAAAGCCATAGAATTATATAAAAGAAGTATATATAAAACAAAGATCTATGCTGCTTTGACTTATAATATTCCTAAAAAAGATCTTCGTGATTTCAGAACTAAATAGTTCTAATTTACAAGATTGGGAAGAAGTTGTAAAGTTTTTCAGGTAATGTAAAAGTGTTATAGACTTTTAAGTGATAAGTATAATGTTAACGGTCAACTTTAATGCTTCCTTATCTGCCTAATGCTTATATATATATATATATATATATATATATATATATATATATATATATATATAATATATATATATATATATATATATATATATATATATATATATATATATATATATATATATATATATATATATATGTATATATATATATATATATATATATATATATATATATATATATATATATATATATATATATATATATATATATATATATATATATATATATATATATATGTATATGTATATATATATATATATATATATATATATATATATATATATATATATATATATATATATATATATATATATATATATATATATATATATATATATATATATATATATATATATATAAGGGTGGGTCAAAAATTTTTTTTTCTTGTTACAGGCTCTCAACATAGTTTTTAATATTGATACTATCAAGTATGAGAATGATTGTGATAGATTTAAAGGGCGCAACTTTATTGGGAAAATTACCGGTACCCTAATATTTTGGAGAAAAAAAGTTTTTCAAAAGTAGGTCAACCTGGTACTCAAAAGAAGCAAAATTTTATAAAAAGATTCGAAAGTTATAATCATTTTATAAAAATCATATTGTTATATATAAAATATTTGCAGATATTTTAGATAAAACAATTGAATTTGCAAAAAGCCACACAGTTTTTCCTGAAGAAACAATTCGCATAATAAAACATTGTAGAAAAACCTTACTTTATTTCAATAAGGAAACTTGGAAAAAGAAAAACATACATAACTGCTTTGATATAACTTTGATGTAATTAGAAAAGATATTATAAAAATTTTTAAAAATATTGGCTTTCAAATTGAAATTAACATAAATTTAAAAATTGTGAACTTTCTTGATGTCACATTTAACCTCTCGGAAAATACATATAAGCTTTTCAAAAAACCAAACAATGAATTATTATATATTAATATTAACTCAAATCATCCACCCCAAATTCTAAAACAAATCCCGATTTCAATTAATAACAGGTTCAACCAAAACTCCTCTAATGAAAATGTATTCAATTCCTCCAAACAGATATTTAAAGATGCCCTTAGGAAAAGTAGTTTTGAACTTTGAATTAAAATTTGACCCTGAAAAAAAGAA
>NC_061168.1:1220786-1295786 GCF_022113875.1 Hydra vulgaris | reverse complement strand
TGGTCGTAATGCTCCAATACCACATTGTTTTACTAAATATGAGTATAAAATAGATTTTATTCGAGGTCTTGTTTTAAATTATATATCTCAAACTAAAACTTACACCCAAAGCAATATGGATGGTTCAGCTTTGTTCGAAAAGTGAAGATATGGAACGGTTTGTGAATGGATGTTTGATTGGTGTTATGTTTTTTCAAAATTGTCATTAAAAAGTATTTTTATAATTCTTATTCATAAGTTATATTTTAACAACACTTTGATTTTGTAAGAATATTTTTTGTGAGCAATCATGATTTAACTATAACCGTGTCATTAGCCATAGCCTAAATTTATGGCTTAAACAGTTCTATGTATAGTCTAATCATAAATTTTTAAATTATTATATTTGTATTTATTCTTTTTAATAAATACAGTTAGTTCTCGAAAGGTCAAACACCGGTTAACTCACACACAGTGCTCTAAATTGACCGCTAGGTTTTGTGTCAGCCCACTCTGAATTTTTTTTGTTCGCTATAAAAATACCAACAAAATATTTTTAAAAAAACATAGTTTTAAGTTCACATCTATTTAGGGGTGTCTGGAAAACTGTTTTTGTTATGCTAGAAAATAAATTTTTAAATTTTTATTTTGTAATTTGATTACATTTGTAAATAACATAACCTTAATTAAGTTCTTTAAACATTGGTTAGAGTCCATTAAAAAAGATTTTCTGTCGCAACCGTTACACAAACATAAACCTAAATGTTTTAATTATATTTGTAACATTTAGCGACGAAAGCACATTCCAGCAGGTCGGGGGATCAGGTTACAATTATGTAAAACGTCCAGCTGGACAGCGCACGAATCCAAAGTATACGCTGAAAACAATTAAACACCTCCCAAGTCTTATGGTTTGGAGGTGCATCTCCAGTCAATGACGTGGGCCCCTTGAGCTTATGGATCGCACAACCAGACTGAATGCTCAGTCGTATATTGATATTTTGAATAGAAAGTTAAATGTACACATGAATATTTCAAATACTACAATACTCCAACAAGATTCAGCACCATGCCATGTTGCTAAGATAAAAATTTACGGCAAACGGCGTTATGACCTTGAACAACTGGCCATCAAGTTCACCGGACTTAAACGTAATAGAAAATTGCTGGAACTTAATGAAAAAGTTTTGCTGGAGTTTAATGAAAAAGTTTTTCTTTAAATTCCAGCAATTTTCTTTTAAGAAAATGTAAACGTCCTTCACAATACCTGAAACGTATTGTGAAGGACGTTTGGGTCAAGGAAATTACGCCGGATTATTGTAAAACTCTGGTTTGTAGCATGCCTGCACGTATTGATGCAGTGTTGAAAAACCGTGGTTTTGCAATCAAATATTAGTGCATAGACTGATAAATAACAAAGACTGGTACGTTACACATTGTGCTATATCAATTAATAAAGTTGCCAAAGATTTCCATTAAAAAGTATAATTATTCTCTGTTGTGTTGAAGAAAACTTGTGAAATTTCATGTGGCCTGAATATTTTGCACACTACTATATATATATATATATATATATATATATATATATATATATATATATATATATATATATATATATATATATATATATATATATATATGTATATATATATATATATATATATATATATATATATATATATATATATATATATATATATACATTATATATATATATATATATATATATATATATATATATATATATATATATATATATATATATATATATATATATATGTGTGTGTGTGTATATATATATATATATTTGATTTCTTTATTTCCGATACAAAAAGTTTGATTTTTCTAAGCACTTCAGTCACGTGACTTTTTCCTTGTGACAAGTTCAGAATATAAATATTAGCGAACTGTTGGCTACTTTTTCATATATATATATATATATATATATATATATATATATATATATATATATAATATATATATATATATATATATATATATATATATATATATATATATATATATATATATATATATATATATATATATCAGAACTTTTTACAAACGTGTGTATATAAACTACATCAAAACATAATCAACAAATAAAACGTAATAAACAATAAAAGTTCTGAAGAAAATATAAAGTTAAAAAAATTTGACTACATCATCCATTAAGATAATTAAATTTTTCAGTTTATATTTAAAAATGGGAAAAGTAAAATGCATGTTAAAATTGGACAAAACAATTTTATTCCAAAGATAAGGTGCACGATATGCAATGCAAAACTGATTAAAACTGGTTCGACAAAAGGGCTCATATGTAAAATTATTGTTTCTAAGTGTATATTTATTTATTGGCTTCAAACAAAAGAGATCTTTGAAAATGGGTAAAGATATGTCATTTTTCCACATATACATAAAGCACAAAACATTAAAAACATTAAGCTCATAAATATTGAGAACTTTCGTTTCAATAAAAAAGGGTTTGGAGTGAGTGTATCGATCCGCAAAATTTATTAAACGGATCGCATGTTTCTGACGGCGATAAAGGCATTTTAACTTACTTTTTTCAGTGCTTCCCCATGCAACATTAGCATAATTTAAATAACTATGAATTAATGAGTAGTAAAGTTGAGTTAGACTTTTTTTACATAAATATGTTCTGGTTTTATATAGAATACCAATATTTTTAGAAATTTTTGTACCAATATAGTCTACATGCTTTTTCCATGTTATGTTTTCATCAAGAAAAACACCTAGAAATTTTGTTACATTATGTCTTTTTATTTCAACATCATCAATAAAAATTTTAGGCAAACTTTGGGGTAAATAAGCTTTTTTAGAGACTGGGTGGAAAAGAACCCAATTTGTTTTTTTAATATTAAGAGTTAGTTTGTTGCATTTAAACCATTTGGATATACTTTTAAGTTCATTATTCATAGTATAAAAGAGTTTGCAAATGTCATTATTTGAAAAGAATAAGTTAGTATCATCAGCGAACATGATACTCATTAAATTTGAGGCTTTATTTAGATCATTTATATAAATCAAGAACAAAAGTGGTCCCAAAATGGAACCTTGTGGAACGCCACATGAAATATTTAAAAATTTATTTGGATGATCATTATTGCTGAAAACAAATTGTTTACGGTTGGATAGATAACTTTTGAACCATTTTATAACTTTGCAATTTATTCTATAATATTTTAGCTTTTGTAGTAAAATTTCGTGATCGACAGTATCGAATGCTTTCGAAAGGTCGATGAAAACACCTAATGTATATTTACAATTTTCAAAAGAATTAGAGATTTCACGAACAAATTGGATAACTGCATGTTCTGTGGAATTATTTTTTTTAAAGCCGAATTGATAGTTGTATAAAAAAATATTAGAATGAAGATAATTGTATAATCTATTGTACATAATACGTTCTAGTATTTTTGAAAATGTGGAGAGGACAGAGATAGGGCGATAATTACTGATAATTGTTTGATCACCTTCTTTTAAAATTGGAGTAACTTTAGCAATTTTTAGTTGTTCTGGAAACACTCCTTGGCGTATAGATGCTCCATATACTTTAAATAGGATATCTTTTAGGTATTCAAAACATTCTATGACTATATTACCGTTTATATCATCTGCTCCGGTTGATTTATTTTTTTTAAGAGTTTTGAAAGCTTTTTCAAACTCTTGTAAAGATAGTTCAGAAGATAATTCGTTGGAACTAGTGCAGTTATCCATTTGGACTAAAAAATCTCTAAATGTAGCATTTGTATAAGGAATTTTTTTTGCTAGTTTGGGACCGATGTCAACAAAGAATTTATTAAATTCATGAGCTATAGCTCTTGATTCGCATATATGTTTGTTATCAACTACAATCGTTTGGGGGAGGGAACCTGAGCATTTTTTTTGTCTACCACTAATTTCATTCATTATTTGCCAAGTGCGTTTTGAGTTATTTTTAAATTTATCTATGAGTGTTGAGTAGTAATTTTTTTTCAAGTTTTTACGAACTTTTTCAAATAGGTATTTGTATTCTTTATATATTTTTTCATTTGCAGATGATTTTGTTTTAAGATATTTTATATAAAGCTTCTGTTTTATTTTTGATGATTTTTTAAATCCCCTGGTCACCCATGGGTTGTTTGTATTTTTTGGAGTTAGAGTTTTTACAATGATAGGGAAATTAGCGTCATACACGGAATAAAATGTTTCAAAAAATATATTGTAAATTTTGTCTGCATTATCATTAAAGTTAATATGCTTCCAGTGTAGGAGTGATAATTGGCTTTTAAATTGTTTTATATTGGTTTCGTTAAAAGTGCGTATTTTAATTTTATTTGATTTAGTTATTTTTTCAGAGTTTGATTTAAGCAACAAAAATAATGGAAAATGGTCAGATATATCCGATTTTAGGATACCGGTTTGGATATCATTATCGGATATATCTGTTGTAATTATATTATCAATCAAAGACGCTGAGTTTTTTGTTACTCTTGTTGGACGATTAATCAACGGGATTGCTCCAGTTTCGAAAAAAGAATCGTAAAAGTTTTTGACTTTACTATCTTTACTGTATAGAAAACAATTCATATTTAGGTCCCCAATAATAAAATTTTTTTTCTTTCTTTAATACCTTTTTTAAAAATACTTTGTTCAAAAAAAAATGCTCAAGTTCTCACTCACGCCGTCAGGTGGTCGATAACAACAGCTTAACAATATGTTTTTTGATTTATTGTTTATAATTTCAATAGTTAAAATTTCTTTATCGCCATCAGATACACTTAAATCATTCCTAACATAATAAACAATGTTTTCGTTTATCCTCTCCTCCGCCGCGTTTATTTACTTGCCTATGGAGTGAAATTAATTTGAAATGAGGAATATAAAAGTTTGAAGAATTATTTAAATCATTCGAAATCCACGTTTCAGTCAAACAAATTATATTAAAACAGTCTTTTGTTTCCTCTAACAAACTGAGAAGTTTTTCAAAATTATTATTAAGGCTTCGTATGTTTACGTGGAGAATTCTAAAACTTTTATCGCAAACATTTTTAAAAAGAAACCCTTCTAATTCGCTCGGATAGTGATATGAGCAATCCATAAGCGTGTCGTGTAAATTATTTATATCGGGTTTTACTTTTTCATTATTATTTATTTCAGAAAAGTTGAATTTTATGGATTCAAAATCACTAGTCCCAGCCATGCTTTTTTTTTTTTTTTTTTTCAAGGGGCATTTATTTTTAGAAAAATTTCTTTTTAAAACTTAATGTTTGGGCTTCTAAATGCCCGGTAAAAAATTCTATCATATTTTATAATAGCATACTTGCCTTCACTGCGTAATCTTTTTACTTCTTCCCATAGCTTTTTACGAATCTCAATCGTTTCTTTTGCAAAATCTTCATTAATATATACACCTGTTCCACGCAAGTTTTTCACGGCGTTTAAAATTTTGTTTTTGTCTTTGTAATTTAAAAGCTTTAAAACTATTGTTCTTGGTAGTTTACTATCCCTTGATTTGCCAACACGATGAGCTCTTTCAACAATCACTTCTCCATCAATTTTCAGTTGTTTTTTGAAGATATTTTTTACTGTATTTTCACAGTTGCTCCAAGTTTCGTTAGGTTTTTCTTCAACTCCATCTATTCGTAGATTATTTCGACGAGATCTATTTTCTAAATCGATTGTTTTTTTGTGTAGAATATTTAAATCCTTGTCATGACACTGTTTAATTTGTACAACCTTTTTCATTAAGTTTGTTTCTTGGAAATTTAGAGTTGTTTTAATATCACTTACATCTTTTTGAATATTTGTCACATTACATTTGTTATTGTTTACATAAACTTCTAGTTTTTCAATTCTCTCCGATAATATTTTTAAGTTAGCACTCATAATCGAAGCAAAACTCTTTTCTTGTTCCTTTAATAACTTCTCTGTTTCTTTCAGAATAGATTTTTTTGTTCTTCTAATTTGTTGGTAATTAACTTTTCTATGTTTTAAATTGAAATTTCCATATTTGTTTAATAATTTAAACACGCTTTTTTTCAAAACTTTGCTTATTTTGTTTTGTTAATTCTTTAATAATTTAAAATTATACAGTTTTTTCTTTAAATTTTTAGGCTGCCAAAACACGTCTGTTCATGAAGAAAGCATGCGGCAATTATACATATATATATATATATATATATATATATATATATATATATATATATATATATATATATATATATATATATATATATATATATATATATATATATATATATATATATATATATATATATATATATATATATATATATATATATATATATATATATATATATATATATATATATATGTATATATATATACATATATATAAATATATATATATATATATATATATATATATATATATATATATATATATATATATATATATATATATATATATATATATATATATATATATATATATATATATATGTATTTATGTAAATCCTTCGGGATAAGGGTCGACATTCGGCAATGCCAACCTTACTGACTTAAAAGACTTTGAAGTCGTCAAAAAATTACTGACCTCGTTTCTGTTTTATGATAACTTCTTTATGTCACATTTTTCTTTTGCCAAACTAATGCCGACCACTAAGAGTATTGACCTCGTTTCTCCTAATTATGATAACTCCTTTATGTCATATATATTTTTTTGATACCTCTAGATAAGATTGATGATACCTCTAGATAAGATTAGTGAACTGCTAGACATAAGGTGCATTGATACTTCATCTAAATCATTGATATTGGAACCTGTAAAATATCATTACTTTTTTGTAGTAAAAATTATAATAACTCACTTATTTTTAAACAAAAAATTCAACTTTTACTAAATCATAATTCAAGTATTTTAAATAATTGACTACTTGGAAAATAATCTGGATATTCTCTTTTTTTGTTTTTTTTTTTTGTTTTCATGTTTTTTTTTTTGAGAGAATCAACATCCTCATTTTTTTCTTTTTTCCTCAGTCGTCGTGAATTTAAAATTTTCACATTATCATTTGTTTTCTATAGAATTGAAATAGTTATAAAATAATCTTCTTTTTAGCTTATTAATAAGATTTAATAAAATAATTAAGAAATAGATGTTATACTTGAAGAGAACTTAAGTTTTATTAGCTGAAACTTCAGCCAATTTTTCCCAGGATTTTGTCATCACTTCATTGCTTTCAAAGGTTTGGTACCTGGTGGCCAGTAAACAATTTTGCTATCTACCCATTTAAAAGAGATTACACCTTCCTCTTCTTGTAAATCTTCTTTCCAAACAGCTCTTTTCAACATATATAATTTTAGTAATATCTTATAATAATTTTAACTAATAATAAAAAAAGGAAACCATAATATAAAAACATTATATTATAGACAAAATACTTTAAAAGTAATAAATAATAATTATCAGAAATACAATAGCAAAATATATTACAAGATATCACACAATATGAATGTTCTCTGATTACAAAAGAGTAATTGCTTAAAAAGAAACATTTAACCTTTTTTTATATTTAATGTCTAATAATAAAACTATTACTTTGGTCTTGAAACTAGATTACAAAAAGCTATTTCTGCATCAAACAAAGATTATTTAGTTTTTATAAATGAAACAATACTTATTGATGTAAATATTGATGGTTTTTTACCTTTATTTAGGTCTAAAGTATTACTAATACCTTGGTGGTCAATACTAATAGTATTGACCACCACACTTGCTTTCGACAGTAACTGATTTTGGAGTCTGAAGCAAAGTTATTCAAAAGTTCTTTTAAAAGAACTTTGCTTCAGACTCCAAGCTAAAACTCTTTTACACATCCACGTGAACAGCAGTACTCTACTGTCCATTTCACCAGTGTTTAATTAAGTGAAATATGTTTTTTTTCAATTTCTTCTGAGAAAAACACAGAATCATCGTCATTACTTTGAGTCAAATAATCACAAAGATATTCTTCACTTTCATAATCGCTATCCAAATTTTTGCTTTCTTCTACTTGATTGATGTTTTGACAAAACATAACAAAGTAGAAGAAAACAAAAATTTATTTAAGAGACTGGCGAAAATGCCACTCTAATGTTCTAGCTCTGGCAGAATCATCTTCTAGTAGTAAAGAAAAGAAACTTAAGAGAAATAATGACAAATCAAAATATACACAAAACTTTTGTGTATATTTTGATTTGTTTTCATTTTTTTTTTGTCATTCACTTTTTTATTCATAGGAACAAGAAATTTAAATACTAAATAAAACGTTTTTGATAACTAAAAATTAAAAATTCCACACATTATACTAAAATATTATCTTAATTAATTTTTGCTTTAACAGTAAAAGTAATATCTAATCAATAATATCAGCAATAATCAGTTAAAGTTTAAATATTAATATTTTATGCACAAACTTAACGCATGACTTTTTATAATTGAGTTTATTTGTCAACAATGATTTAAAGTTGAAATAACGTTCAAAAAACAACGTTTAAACCGTAACGTTGATTTAACGTTGAATTAACGTTAAAAAAAAACAACGTTTAGACCGTAACGTTGATCTGACGTTGAAATAACGTTAAAAAAACAACGTTTAACCGTAACGTTGATTTAACGTTGTGACATAGTTGGACAACGTTGAAACAACGTTTAAACCGAATTTCAACATTGAAACAACGTAATAATGCCGGCTGGGGAGGATCGATTTATGAAAGCTGTAGTAGTACGTAGTCCGACTGCATCCTCTGCTCGCATAGCTCAAGCACTTCGTGAGAAAAGGACAGTTATTAATTCATGCACAGTCAGACGCCTAATTACAGATTTCAAACTATTTGAAAGACGACCAGCTAAAAAACCGTTATTGACAAAGGTACAATTGGCAAAAAGGATCAAGTTCTGTAATGCCTTTAAAGGTAAAACTGTGGAATGGTGGGACACAGTGTTTTAGAAAAAAAATAGGTTTACTTAAATAAGTAAACCTAGTCTCTAAATCAATTCTTTTAAACTTTTTTTGAAATATTCATTAATAATAAGCATATTTAATAGTAAAAGATCAAAAGATTTTTTTATTATGTTGCTAACTTTTTTTTATTTAGCTAGTAATTTTTACCAATTTATTTACTTTGAAAACCTCCATTACTTTGATATTAGCACTTTTGATATTAGCACTTTTGTTTCTAATAAAATTGGATTGCTACTCAATGTGATTGGAACAAATCATTGTTGATGTGTTGACATTATCTCTTTTATTTTACAGAAAAACGAAGTTTTTGAACACATTCTAGATCAAAGTAATCATTTAAAGCAGAATGCTGAGCCAAATGCCAGCTTTGATCTTGACCAAATTAAGAAACTTTAAATTTTAACCAATACAAAAAAAAAAAACTAAATAAACGATAATCGTTATACTTAATGAGATATGTACGATTTAACAAAAAAACTGCAAAATATAAAATTTGTAAAGATGTAGTTGTTTTTTTTGTAATTAATTACGATTATTCAAAAGTTGTATATTTTACCAAAGTTATAACAATATAACATCTTTTTAAAATGATGTATTAATAATATACTAGTAGCTGTCATGACCCGTAAAATATGGATCTTGGTGAATTTATTCCACACCGACCTTTTTTAAAACTTTTTCCTTACTTCAATATTTTTTAGTAAGCGGTAACAAAATAACCATATACATAATAAATAACAGTACTAATTGCTTAGTTTTTCAGATTGTCTGCAGCTAGCCTCATTAGTTTAAAAGAAAATTAAAATTTGAATCTAATCTTTTTTCTATATGAATGAAAGTTGTCTCTTTAATGCAAACTAAACAAGTTGCTAAGCATATTTAATTTTACTTTACATGAGTCAGAGTGATAAAAATGTTTTTCCAAAGGTAATCTTTATACTAACAATATATTGTACAAGATAAAAACTTATCGATTGTTCTGTATGTGTTATTTATATTTATAGTAATTATTAAATTTATAAAATGCCGAAAAATGTTGTTTTGATGAGTTGCAATAGTAACTATAATAAAGAAAATAAAGAAGAGGTTTTATGGTTACCTAATAAAGAAGAACGTGCTTGATGGATTTTTGTAAAACGACGGGACAATATACCTAATAGTAACAATACTGTTGTATGTGAGCGTCATTATCCACCTAATTATATTACAATAGTTATGCATGGTAAAAAGAGACTTGATGTAGTTTATTCCATCCGCCTGATTTATTCCATCTAACTGCGTATAATTTAAAACAAGAATGCGTTTTTGACATGACCGTCTATACTAACAGGCCTCGTAAACACGTAAAACGAAAAAAACATTCCTTAAGTATAAAACTTTGTCTAAAAAAAATTTCCTCAGCAATAATGATGCAAAATTTTTCACAAAATGACACAATCAGAGGATACAAAAAAAAAAATACTTTATAGTATATTTTAAAATGCTGAAGTTTCAAAAAAACCGTCATTGAACATTTTTAGTAAAAACAAAATTTGTAACAAAGTTTTTAAAATGTTTCAGATATAAATTAAAATACTAAATTTTTTACAAAATCACTAAACAAAGAAAAAAAATAAGTAACTTAGAGCTGTAGAGTTTTCATAAGTAAAAAACACACAGACAAAAGATTTACTATAAAAGCTTTAAGAACTTTTGTTGTGACTATTTAGATGACCTTGGTGCATATAAATTTACATAGGTTTTAAAAGAAATGTTTAAAAGTAAAATAGCATTTTTTTTTTCCATATTAAAGTTAAAAGATTCTGATATAAACATTAAAATATTGCAGAGTGACTTTCAACAGACATTATAAACAATTTCATGAAACAAAATTTAATAAAATATTGTCCACTGACAACATTGTCATTTGGTATTTTCAAACCTCCACGATTACAATACACATCAATACACATACACATACATTTACCCATACATGCATACGCACATACACATTCAATTGTTGTGCAAGGACGACAATAAAGCTGTACATAAATGTAAAGATTCTTAAAAAAAAGAAGTATAAAATAAAAAATATATACAAGAGAGAGTATTTTTTAAGAAAAATTTAATAAGACTATTAATATTGATATATTGCTTTTATTGATGTTATTATTCTAGTAGCTATCCAAGTAGTGTTTTTTTAATTTATTAAGAAAAATATATTGAGAAAAAGAGTTTTAAGTTTTAAAAGAATTAGGGAGATTGTTCCAGGCATTAATGCAACAGGCCTTATAAACGCAATATAGAGGCCTGGGGCTGGGGGCAACAATATTCTAAATTTATTTTGTTTAATTATTGCAAGCGTCGTTTTAATTAAAGCACAACAATTATCTAGTTTATAGATACAAAAAAATGCCTAAAAAATGTTTTGTGAAAAATTGTAATGGTAATTACAATAAGGAAAACTAAGAAAAAGTTTTCCGGCTTCCTCATGAAAAAGAAGAATATATTCGTTGTGTGAATGCTATACCACGAGACAATATACCTGACAGTTCAGATACAGTTGTTTGCGAAAGACACTTTCCATCTGGATATCCAACGGTTACCAAATTTGGACGTAAAATGCCTCGTTATCCTCCATCAGTTTTTACATGTATCAAACCTAGTTTAATATCTACACTTTCACTCTATTAAAAACAACTTTTAAAACATCTTCATCTGTCCGTAACATTATTCTCGACGAACTTAATATACTTTTAGCTGCTGATAATCCTTTAGCTCATTACAACAGAAGTTACAAAATAAAAAAATTGATTTTATTACAGTTAATGTAACTTGGTATTTAGCTGGTTGCTGATCATCAAGTGCTCATCATCCCTTCCCGACGGGCATTTGTTTTTAAAAGTTACGTTCTAAATGTGTTTTAAACGTCTTTTAAACGTCTTTTAAACATTAATGTTTAAAAGACGTTTAAAGACATTTAAAATACATTTAGATCGTAACTTTTTAAAAACAAATGCCCGTCGGGTTGGTATTTAGCTGGTTGCTGATCATCCATTCAACAGATTTTGAAGAAAGTTTTTTAATTATTAAATTTATGCTTAAAACAAGAATGATCTACTTTTGAGGGATACTTTTGTGGGATTAAACAGTTTTTAAACTCAGTTTTTTCTAAACTTGAAAATAAAATGCAAAAAAAGTGTTTGCTATTGATTGGCAGAGTATACATTAAATCATCTCTTACTTACCATGCTCGCTCAATCTTTGGAAGATAAGTAAATCAACTAGACTCTTTAGAAACTACTGTTTTAAGTTTTATGTTAGTTTCATTTTATGGAGGACCGCAATATCTTTGCAGAATTTTACCTGTTTGTAAGCTTGATTCTAAATTTTTGTTTAAACAAACTAAATTTGTTTTAGAAGGATTAAAGAGTGCTGGAGGGATACCAGTTGCCATAACGTGTGATAATAATTGTGTAAATCAAGCACTATTTAAATGTTTAAATATGTTGATCCATGTTTGACCAAAGACATTATGTTTTTGTTATATGACTTTGTTCATTTACTTAAATCTGTTCGTAATAACTGAGTTACAGAAAAAAGCCAAAAGTTACGCTATAAATATAATGGGGAAACTAATTATGCATGTTGGTCTAATATCTTAAGTTTGTTCATACTTGAAGAAAATAATATTGTAAAATTATCAAAACCTACAAGTGTGTCTGTTGCACCAAAATCTTTTGAAAGATAAAAGGTGTCTACTTGTTTACAAGTCTTTTGTGATGAAACCGCAACTGCTTTAAAATTTTATAATAATATAAAAGAAGCAGGTGACACCATAACTTTTAATGAACTATTTGTTAAATTCTGGAAAATTGTCAATACAATAGGACTGTATGCTGATATTCGATATAAAGATCTAGATAGAGCAGTTATATCAACTTCAGAAGATGCTAGACTATCATTTTTACTCAGTCTTGCAACAATGGCAGAGCAAATGACTAGTAAACAAGGCAGACAATATCAGTTCAACAGAGATACAGGTGTAGCCTTAGATCATACGTGTCGTGGATTAGTAGCCCTTATATAGTTTTCGTTGCAGAATTTATTTAATTATGTAAAACTGGGAAAACTTAAAACTGACCTACTAAAAAAATGTTTAGAAAAACTCCAATAAGCATATCAATGTGCAACAATTCATTGAAAAAATAAAAATTCAACAAGCAAAACTAAGTTTCAATATTGTTATAGACATTGATTTTTTATCTGCAGAAAGTGGACGCAACTGCCGAAATTGTGGATATTTTCTTAGCAGTATTGCTATTGATATATTTAAGAATTTGCCTGAGCTAGAAAAGAGTGTACAAATAGATACAAAAGCAGGATAAGTATATATAGTTAGATATATTGTGCGAAATTAATTTGAAGAACAAGAAGAAAATGTTCATGCTACACTTAACTTTTTCTTAGCTGTTGTTGTTTTTTAGGGGGCCCATGCCCCAGGTTTCAATTTACGTGTTTTCAAAGCCTGTTAATAAAGACGGCTATGTATGTGTTCGATTTTGCCTATTGTCTAAAATCCCGGTTTTCGCACGTCAAGGATGCTCAAAGTCTAAATAGAGGTTTAAAAAGAGAGATTACTAAGAATGAACAGCCGATTCGGGATGAGTTTGAACAATACATAATATTTTATTTTTTTATTTTGTAAGCTTTTTAAGTTGCTCAAAGTCCGTTAATTAAAATTTTTAGCCTCAAATTGTTGGAAACTGCAAAAGTATAATAAAATAAAATGTTGCCTGTACTTTGTTTAATATTCCTAGCTAATTTTTTTTTCTTTTTTAACTTGGAATAATAGTTCCTACCATAAAATCTGAAAAAGACAAGTTTAAAGACCATAATTTATAGTTTTATTAGAGCAATATGTATTTGAACTTGATGTTAATTTTTATACAGTTCTGATTAGCGGTTCTTAAGGTAAGGTATTAAGTTTAGTTGCCCTTTAATTGCCCGAAACACAGAACTACTATCTGAGACTTACATGTGATGGTTAAAGTAGGTGAAAAGTATTTTTTTTAGAGGGCAGCTAAAAATTAACTTTTTCATATTATATTTAAGACATCTAAATAAAAATAACACACAAGGGACCCTCTATAGAAAAAAAATCGCAGTGTATTTTTGTCTTCGTATTCACCGAAAATAAACAAATTATCAAAACATATTATCATATCAGCAATAAACTAAGTTGATAGCTATGAAATTAGTTTGGAACATGATTCAAATGATATTTATATTGATCCATGTTTTTTTAAAAACATTTCAATCGCTATTCAACCAGTATTTCGGGAAATATCTAGTCAGCTTAATCAAATAGATGCTGAAGAAGTTGTACAGAAACAAATAAGCTCTTGATCAAGATGTCTTTCCTTACTACCTAATAAAAGCCATGAAAAAACTATACAAATACTTAATTATAGACGATAGTTTGACTGATTTCGGAGCTAGAGATGCTTCAAAGCATAAAATATCTGGGTATCAGAACTTCGTTAAAAAAATAGTTGGTAAACCTAATGTCAACATTGAAACAAATTCATTTTTTATTAGAGCTAACATTTCAGCTTTAATTAAAAAAAAATCAGTACTTTATTTATGTACATCTTTTTCAAAACTAAGGAGATATTTTGTACGCTAAATGGAATTGGCTGGTATGGGAGGATGCTGCAAGCATGTTGCTGCAATATTATTTCAACTAAATGAATATAAACAATTAAATTTAAACTATGAACCATTCGATAAAACATGCACAGAAGTGTTAAAACAATGGCGTGTTCCTGCTGAAGGAAAAAGTTCAGAACTAAGTAAACTATCTAAAGTTTCTTTTGACAAGAGTGATTTAGAAAAGTATCTAAACAAATCACAAAAGCGTTTTTATGTATCAGGTATTAGAAACTTTTGTGCAATCTTAATTTTTGCACATAATCCAAACAATGAAACAATTAAAAAACTGTCTGATAGTTTATATAATCTGGGAGAAGGAATAGCATTTGGAAATGTTTCAAAAGGAAACAATTATCATTCCATGTCCTACTATAAAACATCGGTATCTTAACATTAGCTAAAAGTAAAAGAACTGGATTTAAATTCTGATATTATATTTAACCTTGTTGATACCGTTTTTATACTTAATCTTGTTGATACCATAATTAATGGATTTAAAGTAGAATTCAGTGACTTATTTGAATTTGATGAAACTCATTTAATGTTTATTTCAAAATATTTAGTTCTATCAAAAGAGAAAATAAAGACTTTGAAAAGAGCTATTTTGTCACAATCTACAAGTTTGTGGCTTTCAGAAGGAAAAAAATGCTTGACAAAAACGGTTTTGTTATTAATAGACAAAAAAGTATATTTCCTGCTTCTATTTTGAATAGAAGTTTGATGGAATTGTATTAGGAAATGAAAAAATAAGGGCTATTAAAGTAAGATTTTTATGCTGTTCTTTCATTTTTACATAAAACATATTCACTGCTTCAAATTCCATTGTACGACTATACTTCAAGGCTAGAATATTGGGATTAGTAAATGCCATTCCTGATATTTTTTGGTTAAGCCAAAAATATCAGGAATGGCAAAAAGTTATAGCTTTTTTAATTTTCTGCATATTTGTTGCTACCTCGTAAGCTTTAGAGGGTGTTGTAACACCTTTTCAATAGTGATACCAGTGTTCATTCTTATTTTGACTTTGTGTAACTACTTTAATTCGATTTATATTCTCAGCTGAGATGATTTCTTTTAAACTTGTAAAAAATTCAGAGCAAGACAAAGGAGGTAGAAACTGCAATGTTAACGCTTGGTAAATCAATTGGTGGTATATCAACTTTTGTCAAAACTTCACAAATAAAATCTTTTTTTGGCTCTGGAACAGCCGTAAACAAAATGCTTGTTGGAAAAATTTTCTCAAAAGCAGAAGCTACATTATTTATATTTAATAGTTGTACTGTATTATTTGATAAAGGGTTACATTTCTTTTTTTGTGTAGCTACTAATTTTCTCTAAGTTTTTTTTTTTTACCTTTTTCAATAAAATCTTCACAACTAAAGTCGTGGTCTTTTATTTTGGGAAGGTGCTACTTCTTTTCGAGATGGCAGCCATTCATTTAAAGTGCTTGCACATGCAAGGTTAGTAGTAAGGAAATGCCGGTTCTAGGACAAAATATTTTTAAATATCATTCCAACCATAAGTTTATAAAAAGTGCAGTACCTGTTTTATCCATTAAATTCAATTTTATTTTAAAAATAAATGAAAAAAAAGTAAAAAAATGATTTTTTTAGACCTCGTTTTTATAATTTCATAACAATTATAAAAACTAGTTAAATTTTCATTTATTATCACAATCTTAAATTCGCGCTATTAGCGCTAAAATCAATTTTTTATTTAGCTTGATACAAACTTATTGGTTCTTTATTATCAATCCATGAGTTGAAAGTAACAGGATATTCATACTACTTTACTAATGACTTGTTTCCACGTTTACGAATAACCTTTTCAATACTAAATATTTCTTGATTAGTTTTTTGTAGTACTTGTTCATAAAAAGTACCTTGCATTTCTTTACCATTATCATCAATTATTTTATAAGTTGTAGGATCTCTATACTGAATCTGTGACACTGTAAACACTTCTTCACTCCATCTGGGTGTGTATCCTTTTTCAAATTACATTTTTTTTTAGTAATCTTTACTTTGTCACCAATTGAAAACTTTGATTTAATCGGTTTAGATTAAACATTTTTATTTAGATTTAACCAAACTATATTTTCATTCTTTTTATTACTAGCTTCTACTGGAGTCATTTTAATTGAAGAATGCTTTGTGTTGTTATATTTATTTACCATTTCATCTAAAACATCAATGTATTTTCTAGTTGAATTAGCTGAAAAGTAATTGAACATTTTCTCTTTTATTGTTCTATTCCAACGTTCCACTACACAACTTTTCTTTTCATTTTCAGTTGAATAGAGATCGACACCTAAAGCTTTAGAACGCTTATTATAAAATTCCAAGCCTTTATTTACCCACAATTTTCTACATCTTCTATTTTTAAATATTTTATTTAGAGCATTAGTCACCTCAATACCAGTTTTACTCTTCAATGGAACTATCCGTCCATAATTTGAAAATACATCTATCACCATTAATAAGTATTTAATACTATCATTGAATTTAGAAAAAGATTGCATGTCAACTAAATCAACAGCCCATATTTCATTTATTCCATTTGCGATAACTTTTCTTTTTCTAAAGTGTTTAACAACTGGTTTATGAAGTTCAATCAGTCCATTTAAATTTATGTGCAAGTTCATCAGTCCGTTTTATTTCTTCATCCTTGATTTTTTTACTGATCGCTGGTAGTTTTTTGGACCTTTTTTCATTCCTAATCTAAACTTTGTTTTAGTTGATATAATTGGAGTTATAATACCTCTTTCAATTTTTTCACGCAGTGTTAGATTTTTTATAGAGTTCATTTCTTCAGTCATCATTTTATCAGCTTCATTTCTTCTTTTTTTATCTGTAAAATATTTGTAAGCAACATAGGGGTGTAAATATAACAAATATGTCATCATGATCTTCATGATGGTAAGCAGCATTATCTACTCTATCTACAGGTTTACTCTAGGCTTTATATGCATCAGTAGAAGTCAATCTTTCATCTAAATTAGTACCAGGTCCAGCAAAGTTCATACCCGGTAAATGCATTTCACCTGGAAACTTTTAAAATGCTAATTTTATACTTCTTGTAATTGAATTGATTGAACTGACTAAATCACTGCCTTTTTTTGAAGAGGCAAATTGATTTTTAGTTGTTCTGCAAACAGCACAATTTCCACGCAGCATAATTCAGTTATTTTTACTCATAACAATTTGCAAGTTGAGTGTATCTGTTTTCTTTCTACATTAAACGCAATAAATTTTATATATTTAATATTTTATTATTTAAATTAAAATATATTTACATAAATGAAAATGGATATTTTAGATTTATTATGGAATATAAATAAAAGTAATCGCAATAATAACAATTTATTACCAAAAAGTATTAGAGGAATTATTGTAGGAAAGTCAGGTTGTGGTAAAACTACTTTATTATTAAACTTACTTTTAAGACCTGCATGTTTTTGAAAAGCTTCTCTTTCAACCAGAATACAAGATATTAAAAAGTTTTCCTGAAAAAAAAGTACCGAAAGAAGTTATTTAATTAGCAAGAAGAAATAGAAAAAATTAAAGCTTGCCCAGAACTTATAACTAAAGACATTTCAAAAAATTTAAATGAGAAAACAGATATGGAGTGCAAGTTTTTTGAAACAGCTGATGACGTACCAGATCCTGAAGAACTAGATGTTAAAAAGAATATTTTGATGATATTTAATGATTTACAATTAATAAAGCAAAACAAGTTTGAAAAATATTATATAAGAGGAAGGCATATCAATTTAGGTTGTTTCTTGCTCAAAATTATTTTATGCTTTCAAGACAAACAACAACAGAAATTATAAATTTTATTTGCTTATTTCCACAAGATTCAAAGAACGTAGACCATATTTATAAAGATCATATTTCAAGTGATATGCCAAAAGAGGAGTTTAAAACATTTTATAAGAAAGCTTGGTCAGAACCTTATGGATTTATTGTTATAGATCTAACTTCTAAAAGATGCAAATATAGTAGTTGATTAAATGAATTTTATATACTAACTTGCGAAATTTCATAAAATACATATTTTTTGATAGAAATATATATTTACTTTTTATGTATTACCCAAGATATTTTTTCACTTTATTGATTTTGAGATGAATTTTGTGAGTTTTGTTTTGATACTTGTTGTAGCAATTGTTTGAGCTCTTTCAGTGTGTGATTTAAATTTATACTATATTTACTATGTTCTCCGTGTTTCTTTGACATGTTTTAATTAGAATTTTTTTTTAAAAGTGTGACTAGTTTAACTTTGGATCTTTAGATCTACAAAAACAAAATTAATAATGGAATTCTTTTAAATGGTGAATCAGGACCTAATAGTAGTCCTCTTCCAGAAGATTGTACTTAAGGAAGATTCGGTATTCATTCTGTGTTATTACGTAGGTATAGTCCTTCTCCAACCGATTCACCTTTATACCAAGGTCTTAAATATAAACCATCACCTGCACTTATAAACTTTGCACCATATTCATTCCTTTTAAAATATAAAATATTATCAGTTGAACCTTTTTTAGCGATACCATTTCCTACCATTTTATTAACTGCAGCTTTCCAGATGCAGCTCCTACTCCTGTAAATAGTCCTGTTGCAAGAGATGGAAAAACGCTAGATAATAAAAATCTTCCAGCAGTACCTAGTAAAGGTAAGAGTGCACCAATAAATCTATTTTCTATTTTAAAGTTGTATGCTAGTCGTGCCTTACATTAATTAAGTGCTACACCAACACCGTTTTCAGATGCCTTTTATAATTTTTTAATTGTGTATTTGTTACAGCTATGACAAGTTTACCATTAAGATCTGAATATGCAAGTTTAATACTAGCTCCAGATTCATCTTGAATTGCTTTTTTAAGTTTATTAGCTTGTCCTTGTGAAACATATATTTCAACTTAATGATATTTACTCGTTTTATATATGTTAAATTCTTTTTTATATTATTTTACATATATCTGAATTCCTTTTAAAATTTGTTATGGAATTTTAAGGGAAAGGAACTTCTTGTCCTCCTAAATGAAGTCTAATAGTTAATCTTTCACCTCGTAAATCTAATTCATTTCCAACTTGATCAGTTAATGTAAGTCGTATTTGTGTAAATATTTTTAATGTGACAGAGTTATAAATTGTAGGACTTGGTCTTTCTATAATCTTTTCTCCAGGAGAAACAGTTGGGAAAAACGAGTGTAAAACATTAGTAGGTACTCCATTTATATTTATTCCTTCTACAATACTTCTTGTAACATGTAGAGTGCTAATATGTAATATATTTACTATATTTTGCGATTCAAGATAAATATCATCTGATGAATATATTTGACTACTAAAACCTAAAAGAGTTCTATTTGAGTTTGGAGTTGAAAAATCAACTTTAAAGTTTTCTGCTAATTTCAAAATTTTTTTTAGTGTACTATTATTTGCTATAACTGAGATAGACTTTGCCATTTCAGCATTTTTAAGAAGACCGCCATGTATATAATCACTTACATTAATAATACCATAGCTTCCTGTTGGAAAAGTTACATTTTTTCAAGTAATAACTCTACCATTTGCAATATATCTAAAGTTATTGTTTCTATAATCAACATTAAGGAAGCTGTAATATGTATCTAAATAAATTAAAGCCATTTCATACTTTATGTCATTATTAAGTTTAACACCTAAACCAAAATCAGCTGTTAAACTTGTACTTTTACCTTTCACTAGTATATCCATTTTTATATATACAACACTTTTTTTATATTAACTTAATAATATAAAAACTTTTATGTTATTTTTATTGTTTATTAGTCTCAAATTTGTTTTTATCTTAACTTTCTTCATCAGATTCATCATCTGAATAATCTCCTAAATTTAAATCTGAATCTATTATAATGTTATTGTTATTTGAAATTTTTTTAAAGATAGTTGCTTCTGGAAGTTTAATTTGTATTGATTCTATCATAGAGCCAATAAAAATACCTTCAATTTTTAAACATCCAATAACATTACATTTTTGATTGATATAATATTTTTCTAATGTATGAACTCTACTATCTTTGTCTTTTTTACTAAATCTTGAAGTTATTCGCGATGGACAATTATAATCTGTAAGTAGTTTTGCATAAATAACTGGAGATGCATCTGGTCTTTCTGTATTATATTTTGATATTTTTAAATTATCAACATTAACTGGAGTTTTTTTTCCACCTCTTATTATCTTTTTATCGTATTTTTCAATCATTCTTATGCTTATTTCTTCAATGAATTTAATCACTTCAATAAATTTTTCTTGATTAAGAGTTTTTCCTACTTTTTCATCAAAACAAACAAAAGCCATTGAATAACCTGAAATTTTTTTAGTTTTTTCTATATTTTCACAAATACCATAAGAAAAGCATGGTAATGTCTTAATATGTAATGGACCTTTTCCTGTTGGATATTTATAAGCAAGTTTTATTTTTTGGTGAGAAACAGGCTTGTCGAATTTTACTAATTCTTATGCAATTAATTTATTGATATCAAAGTTTTTAATTGTGACATATGATATTTTTATATATTCAAGATTTTTTTTTATGTCATTTTTATTTTTTATAATTTTTGTATTTTTTATTGTATTGTAAAATGATATAAAAAATCTTTATATCTAAATAAAAAAGTCAGTACATAAACTTGGATATAAAACTAAAGAACCTTCTAGGTTATTTTTTAATAAATTTGTTAAACCTTCTCTAGTAGTTTTTAAGCTACATAAAGAATTAAAACATTCTTTAATATATAAAGATGGAAAATGTGAAATATTTGCAAATCAGGATTTTTAATAAAATCAAGATCGCATCAACTTATTGCTCTAAAGTGTGGAATAGATATTAAAAAAGGTTATGCATTAGTTGCATTAAAAGAAAACTTTAAAACTAAGTTAGAATGAGCAAATTAAATAGTAGCAGAGTTTGTTAATGATATTATAGTAAGTCTACATAACAATGATATATCAGTGATGATGAGAGTATACCAGTATTTTTTTTATAAAAAAAATACAAATATAAGAAACTTTTTCTTTTTATAAAAAAAAGGAGGGGAGGTAGTCATAAAAAGAATAAAAATAAAAAAGGAGGGGGGAATTTTTAAAAACAATAAAAATAAGATAGAAACTTGGGTAAAAATTTTCAAAAAAAATTGGGTTAGAGGGTTAGGGGGTTAGGGGGGAGGTAGGTGTCAGGAAAGGAGGGGGAGGTAGGGGGAAAAATATAAAAACATAAATCAAGTGATAAGCAGGTAGCTTAAAAAATCAATGTTATTGGTGTAATCAGTGTGTGTGAAAATAGGCGTTATCAGGTGTCAAGAGGTGTTAAGTAGGTAAGCGAATGTGTTAAAATATATATATATATAAACCGTTAAAATATATTAAATAAAAAAGTAAAAAAAAAATAAAATTTTTATTTATTTCACGTGTGTTTTTAAATTTTTTTTTAAAAATGGTTCGTGACAAAAAATCTGTGCGACATTCTGTACAATATATAAATGAACAAGAGGAAAACAAAAGATACGTAGCCGATTTGTTTCGTCGTTTAAAACAACCTAGCGCCGACGCTCAACAAAATAACTCAGACGTGGACTTTGTTGTGGAAAGAGGTAGCGATTCACCTAATACTCGATCAGGGTTATTGTGCAAAAGAAAAACAAAACAAAAATATGAAGATAACAAACAAAATAGAAAGAGTGGACGAGTTGGAAAGAGTGTATATAAATGGGTATTGACAAAGAAAAGTTTAAGCTTTATTATATGTTTAGTTAATGAAAATAATTTTAAATAAGTTAACAATAAAAAAAATTGATTATTAAATTGCATTATGGCGCGTACAAAAAAAATATCACGTAAAAAAAAAATATCAAAAAGTGAGTTAAAAGAATTAAACAGAATATACGATCGGCACGGTGGAAAAATTGCAAATCAATGGCTCAATTAGGTCGACAGCCTCAAGTTGTAGTAAACAAAATGGATAGTAAAGAAATTGCAAATAGAACAGTAAAAAAGCTGGATTGCAAAACGGTTTGGTACAAAAAACGCCCAACAAAACAAAAATATAAAAATACAAAAAATAATATTAAAAACGGCGTGGTAGGAGATATAGTACATAAATAACTGGATTTTTTAGTTATTAAATAAATAAAACAGTTTTATAACATTGTGGGAAGGTTTTAAAAATATCATATGATAATAAAGTTTCTTTGAAGAAAGCGCTATTTCATGTAATATTACACTTAAAAATATTTTTATATTTTTTTCGTAAATAGTTTTTATTTGCTAGATTAATAGCGCTTTATCATAAGATGTTACTTGAGTGTGTTTTTTTATTTGCATAACCTTTAATACGTTTTGAGGATGAAGCAAAAAAAATATCATATGATGTTTTTTCAAGTCAGAATATTTGCGTAACCTTTAATACGTTTTTGAAGGTGAAGCAAAAAAACATCATATGATGTTTTTACAAGTCAGTTTTTTATTTGCATGCTTTGTTTGTAGTGTAAATAAAATAAGGGTATAAAAAGACGAGCTTTTTTATTAAAAAACCAGAGTAATGGCAACGCTTGGTAATAACAATATTGAATTAAAAGGTGTAGTTTATAAACTAGTGAAACATTTGTCGTATTGTTGGAAAGAATTTGCAGATTTCTTAATGTTACCTGTAAACACAAAGTATAACATAAGGAAAACACATTACAATGATGAAGCGAAAATGTTTGCTCTGTTAAAACATTATTTATTGCAGATGCGATATTCTAGCGCAAATGAACAACTAAAATGTTTACATAATCGATTTGTTATATGGAAAAATGATGTTTTTCACACGATGCAAATACTACAAGATGCTTATATTAGCGACCGAACTTCAGCCTGTGAAAAATCTTTAAACAGAGTTAGAATTTTAAATTTAAAACGCAAACATCGACTTATGCAAAAATGCCTTGGATATTTTAAAGACTGATAAAAAGAATTGTAAGTGAAAAAACTTTTTTAGTCTATAAACAAAATTTGCACATTTTTTAAATGTTCTTTTTCAATAACTTTTTTAATGTTTGAACAACAAATCCATTCATAAATGTCTTTAATAAAAAAAAAGATCTAGAGTTCTCCAATCTACTCCAATACTTTTACTAAGCTCTATGGTATATAATGGTATATACTGATCAAAACAATTTATAAGAGCCAAAATAAATCTTATAAATAAAAATTTATAGTAGTTTATATCATTTTCAGATAAATGTTTGTTATCAACTTTAGTTTTTTTTAATTGTTTAACCGTCACTATGGTATATTGTGGTATATTTCAAAAGAAACTATCGCTAACTATTATGGTCACTTGTATTGCAATCTAACCATTTTTTACTGATGTCATTATATTGCGCAAATCTTCATCCAAAAACTGATAAATACAAGGTGGCAAATTGTTAATTTTAAAATTATTAAATGTTTTTATTTCACTACTGATGTCATCATATTGCGCTATTATACAATTTGTGATTTGTTTGTGATTTATTGTAGGTAGGAAAATTATGAAGCATACTTTTACAAGATAAACAACAAACATGTGTAAGATTTAAATAAAGAATTACAATAAAGATTTTAATAATTGATTTGCCTTTATTGATAAAGTAATTTTGAATTTTCAAAAGAAACTATCGCTATCGCTATCTATTATCGTTTTTTTATTGCTATTAATTTTCTTAAATTAAGTTCTTATTTAATTTGAATCACATTATCGCGGAGAAATCTGTGTTTTGTTAAAGAACAATAACGACCGTGAGTTTGTAATTAAAACAGATTTAGCTATAGTTCAGTGAAGAAAAAAATACAATAATGATGTTTATTACAAGAAAATTTTTATTTCTGATTTTTATTTATCTCTTTGTAGTTTTTACTAGAAAACTCGATAGTTTGTATTTTTTCTTATAAAAAGAACTGTCATCATATTGCGCTATTAGACGAACAGTAATAATAAAATAAGAATCATCTTTCAAATCTTATATAGTCACTTAGATCATCTCCTTTTTTGCCAACTTTTTGGAATGGACTTCTGTAATAAATGACGTCTACACAAGCTTTTGGCATAAAAATAAGCAGCAGATCTTAACCACATTATTGCAATTTTTAAAGAAAATTCGGATGAAAGCGTCAATGAACTAATTGTTTCTGATCAAAATGTTCAAATATTTAGTTGGTTTTGTGTCAGTGCTCATGTTTTATTGCTCAGAAGTGGACAGATATAAAAACACTTAAAGTCTTGTCGTCTTGTAAAAATCAATATTTAAATATCCAGTGCATTATGTTTGATTAATGGAAATTTAAAAAGAAAAAGTGTGGAATTTAAAAAAAGAATTCAGTGAAGAAAAAAATACAATAATGATGTTTATTACAAAAATTTTTTTATTTCTGAACATTTTTTTATGCAAGCTCGTTGAGAATAACATTTTCTTTGCATCTCTACAAACAGTTTTCACTCCTAGTACTTCCTCAATTTCTTATAAAAATGTCTTTCTTTTTTTTTTAATTAAAAAAATGTTTTTTAAAAAAATTATACTTTTCTTAATTTTATTCGTTAAATGATGGACTTATTTATTCAAGTTGGAAATGATTTTTTTAAAAAACTAACAATGACTATAACTATAATTTTTTTAATCTTATTCGTTAAATGATGGACTTATTCAATTTGGAAATGATTTATTAAACTAACAATGAGTGATATATAATATAACTCTTATTTATATAATATAACTCTAGTTTTTAATGCTTTTATTGAATGTTGCATTAAACATAAATAATAATATTTTTTCTTTATATTAACTTCAAGTTTTTTAACTTTTTAAATTTTTATAAATTTTAATTTTTTTAAACTTCTTTATCCGCTTGTTAATTTTTTAAAATCGATTGTTTTAACACTTGTTCTTTCTATTCTTTCTGTTCTGCTAAAATGTTTCTTATTAAGTCATATAGCATTTCAGTTTGAATTGTGATGATACGAGTATACCTTCAGGAGTAGGATTTAGATCACTGCTTTTTAATGTTTTTTTTTGCTGTGGGAATCAGGTAAACAGACTTAAACCAAAAAAATCAAGAATCGTGAGATATCAATTTTTTCGTATGGATTAAAAAAAAAAGGGAAATGCTAAAAACATCAGTTTATTTTTTGCCGGAACTACGCAAATATCAAAATGAAGTTTTCTAAATATCAAAAATGAAGTTTACGCAAATATCAAAATGAAGTACTTTTTTTATTAAGTGACTATATATTAAATAGCGATTGTAATCGTGTTCATGGATCGAGAATAAATAGTTTTGGAAAAAAAGTAAATTGCTTATAATATAAAAAATGGAAAAAAAAATAAATACATTAGTTAATTAAGCTTCATTGATCGAAAAGATAAAAATTGATCGAAAAGATAAAAAATAAATAAATACAATAGTTAATTAAGCCTTCATTGATTGAAATCCATATGGTCAATAACGATTTCGAAATACAACAAATACAACGATAAACGACTAAACGCAACTCTATATTATTTAATAAAAAATGAATAGATTAACTCGAGATGATTGGTTAGTAGTCGGTGAACATTTGACTAAAGACAACGTCAAGAAATTGTTATATATGTTACGAGTACCACTTGGAAAAAAAGAAACTATTCAAGATGGTTTTGAATTTATAAATTATGTTATTGAAAATGGTGATTTGAAAATGGTGATTTCTATATTTGAACAAATAGGTCGTAACAACATTGTGAGCTTTTTAAAAGCGAAAAGTAGTGTTAATGAACAAAAAATTGCGACAATGGTTGGAACTGAAAGTGATGAATATTTTTTCCGCAGTCAATAACAGACTATACATATTAATTGTACATATTATACATATTATACATATTAACTATATTTTTTTCTTTTTGAATTGCTTACTTTATTGATTCGAGATCTTTGTTTATTATAAAAAATTGTATTTATTTTATTTCTTTAAAAAAAATATGTTATGAAAATAATGGTTTTTTCTTATAACTCATTTAAATAGTATGTTTGTTTGTTTTTTTATTTTTTATTTGATTAAGTTAAGCGATTATCTTTTTTTTTATTTTTTTATATAGTTTTTTTTTAAAAAAAAAACAAACATTTTTACATTTTTTTAAAAAATTTAAAAAAATAGATAAAAAACATTTTTATTACATCAAAAAACTATTTGTTATAATTTTTTGCATTTTTATTTACATTAAAAAACTATTTGTTATAATTTTTTGCATTAAAAATATGAATAAAAAATGTTTTTTTTATTATATTGCGATACTTACATTTTTTAGCGATAGTATAAAAATAATGGGTTTTTTAAAGCTGATCGTTGCTCATTTATTCAAGTATCCTGAGCGTTTGTTTTTGAAATTTTTAAAAAACAAATTTGAACCTCAAAATATGTTCGAGTTACTTTTGATATTGAATGAATTGCAAGAAGTCATAGTGATTTTAGAAGATCATTTTTTAAAAAATGTTTATCAAGGCGTTGAAAGAAAAAGAAATTCTGGACAAAGTTTGGTAGTTTATCGAAAAAATCTGAAATTATTCGATTCGTGGAGAGGTAAAAACAGTTTGTTCTTTTTTTTTTCAGATCACAACGTGATGTTTATTTATAATTTATTATATTATATAATATTTTTTTTCAGATCACAATGTAATGATCGACAACAAATGGAGAGAGGTTTATCAGGTTTTGTGTAGAGAATATGATAATTACAAAATGGATATGGAAACAATGACAGAAGATGAATTTATAGAACGCATCGAGTTTTGTCTTAAATTACGTTACAATATGAATGATGATGAATATTTTTTGTATAATTCTGTTTATAATTTTATTTCAAAATTAATTAAACCGTACACAAAATGGGATTGTCACATGGATCAGTTGATTGATTTTTTTATTTTTGAAGATGCAATCGATATTTTTGCTACTAGATTCAACAAGGTTCCTCTTGTTATTAAATTACTTAAAGTGCATTATTTGGCCTTGATTCTTGAATGTTGGAAAAAATCACCGAGCATGAAAAATCATTTTCATGAAAATGATTTTTGGACGCCTGATCAAATTGAGCATTATGAAAATCAGACGTTTAATGATATTCAAGTGGATCGACATCAGATGCAAGCAATTTTGACGTATTTTTAAAAGCAAAGCGAATATTTTATCAGCGATAGTCATCGTACTAAATTTAATTATGTTCTTGAAGCTAACAATGGGATAGGTTCGTTGTATGAGGAAGATGACAAAGATGATTTCTGGGAAAAAGTCAAAAATCATTACTTTTTTGGACGCCTTATTGCTTAATGATTTTTTTGTAAAAAAAGAAATGGTTGTTTGTTAAATTTTTTTTTGTAAATAAAAAAGTTATTATTGCAATTTTTTTTCTTTAAAAAATAAGATATTTAAAACATTAAAAAAAGATATAATTTTTTAAAATGATATATTTTTTTGTCATTCTTAAAAATTTTTATAAATTCATTTTTTTCTTTTAAAAAAAAAAAACAGGTTCATAAGAAAAAATGTTTGATTTTGTAATGGATATTGAAGCTATTGATTGCGGAGTAAAGCATGAATGGGGAGACTTTTGCATTCGTGAAATAAGCATTGTGAATCGACATTTGACTTGTATTAATTATCATTTGCAAGTATGTAAAACAAAAGAACAAATAAAAGAATTTCATCAACAAAGAGCTGAATATGTCAAACGTAATATCAATAACCTTGACATTTTTGTATTTAGTATTTACCTTTGTGATGACGTTAAAGAGTTGCTGAAACTACTCTGCAAGGAAAAGAGTGTTATTTATCATGAAGGCGCTATGGAAAAAAACTTAATAGAGTATATTGGTTGCGTTTCGTTTGACATTAACAGTTTGCATACGATTCCGTCAGTAAATAAGGACATCGAATATTTATCAATTAATAAAAGGTTTGGTTGCGGACCTCACGGAAACAACTTAAAAATGCATTGCCCTAATTCCGAATGTTATTTTTTTATTAAGAAACTAATTGACACTGGTTACTTTAGTGATAGAGATTTAAAAAGGAGATATAATTTGTTATAATTAATTTATTTTTAAGAAGAATACAATATATTTTGTAATCATGGATTAACAAATTGAACTATGAAAATAATTTACTTTTTAAATTTCATTTACTTTTTTTCAGGCATAAATAGCGCGTTATTGAATTTTTTAAAAATAATAAAAAGTTTCTTTTTTTAGAAAAAATGAATAGCACCAATAAAATACCGAAATGGCAAACCAGAATGAAAATTGATTTTCCTGCTTCTCCACAAAATATGTTTGCTTTAAGAAAACATGAAAATAAAAAGCAAAGGGAAACGAACAAAGTTTTGAAATCAAATTGGCAAACGCGCATGAAAAAAGAAGACGTTAACGAAAAAAAACTGTTACATAAATTCAAATAGTGTATTTTATGAAAATAATGACATAGTAAATGAAGTAAATGAGTTTAACAATGATTTTTCCGATTGGGAGTAGGAAAAATCTAAAAAAAAAACTATGTATATATAAATTTTTTTGTTTATTAAATAATCTTTTTTTACAGTTCATATTTTTGTAGCATTTTTTTCAATTCGCTTAGTTCGTTGCGTTGTTCAACTGGAATTGAATAAAATTGAGCAATGTTTTTTAATTTTTGATAGTTGTTATAGGTGTGTCTTTGTTGATCATCGTCCAAATAAGTTTGCATAAGGTTTGATTTTAAAATGGCAGGCAAATTTTTCAAGTGGTCGTTTGTTAAAAACGGTGTAGCTGGATCCTTTACTAACAACAAGTTGTTTTGCGATAAAAATGCAGTCAACGTATTGTTTTTTTTAATATCATTTTTGTAAACGTCTTTGTTTATGCCTGAATAAGGAGTCGGTCTTCGACGATACAATGCGCCGGCTGTTCTTTCTTTGACATTTAAACGATCAAAAATTTGAAAATCTTTTTCGTATAACTTTTGCGCTGTTTTGTCTGCATATAACCAAAACGAGGTTTTGACAAAATAAAAAAATCTGACAAATTTGAAACGCATTCGTTCTTTGTTCTGTTATCTCCTGCAAAAGTAAAATATTAATTAAGAATACTGTCTATGGTATCAATTTTGATATCGCTAGAATTAAACCATTGCTGCCTTAGTAAATGGAGAAAATAGAGGATCCACGGTCCGCAAAGCGACGAATCGCCAAGTTGATATGCCAAATCATTAAAAACAATGTTCACGTTTTGAATGTCGTGTTTTTGCGAATAATAAAAACAAAACTTTGTAAACCATTCGTCTTGCGTGTCGCGAAGCGGAAAATATTTTTTACGTCTAGTATAAAGATGGTCGTTAAAGTTAAGAGTCATTTGACTTAACGCAGTCGATAGCGAGTTTGTTTCGGCATATTCCAAGAGGTCAGGATTGTTTTGAACTGCAATCGGAATTTGTTGAAAAAAACTTTCCTAACCTAAACTGTCAAAGCAAAACAAGCTATTATTGTTTAATTTGAGCATCATGCGCCAATGCGTTCCATTTTTTTTAGACGAGTCACTGTTGTAGATAAAAAAATCACCGACTTGAAAATTCTGTTTAAATACGTTGTTGACTTGGTCAAAGGGAAAAACACCTTTAAAATTTTTAAAATTCTTTTTGCAATATTTTTCCAAACTAAGATCAGTGGTCATCTTTTTTTTCTGCGAGATTGTTAATTAGTAGACTGTATACGGCGTTGACAATTTCTTTATAAAACAAAACAGTGTTTTCTGTTTTTATTTCACCAGACAAGAGTCGCTTTGTAAACCCGTTTGAAATCATCACTTCAAGAGTTTGAAATTTTTTTTATAACAGGCATAGAGAGGGTAATAATGTCAGCGATACCGTCAACATTGTCTTCATTTTGTAACTCTTCTAATGAAAATCCATTTGATAGACTAAGCATAGATGTCAACGCTGACCCGTAGGTGATGGTTAAAAATTTCAATTCTTTTTTCATGTCGAGTTTATTTTCATTTTGGTATATTGTTCTCTGATTAAATTTTAATTGATGTCTGTCACACATGCTTTCTTTTGAAATATCAAGACTATTGATTTCATGACTCACTTCGTACCAAAACGTTTTCTTTTTGAGTTCTTTTGGTTCGGCTTTAATTAGTCGTTGTAAAACGTGCATCTTTGCATCATTTTTTATTTTTAATTCGAAGTTTTCGATATTGTGTGTTTTCCATAGTTCTACAAACAAGCAGAAGTTACAAGTTGTTTTTGTCGTTTTGTTTTCTTCCATTTTTTAATAACTTCTTTTTTTCAAATAAATTTCTTAATAATTTTTTGAAAAAAACCCTAACGTTGCTTTCACTTAATGTCGCAAGCATGAATGCAAAGAGACAAGACAAAAAATTAAATTAAAAAAAAATGAATTAAACATGTAAATACTAATGTTTAATTTATAAAAAAGAGCTGTTTTTCGAATAGCAGAATACATTTTTTTTTAAAAAAATGCATAAAAAAACAAATGAAAAAAAGTAAAAAACATGGACTAGGCCCGATAGAGCAAAATGATACTTGCAAAAAGTTAAATTATCGCATGTTTAATATATCAACTTTTTTTTCTAATAGAAATAAAGTAAGACATTTTTTATAAAAAATTATTTTTTATTAAAAAAAAAAAAGCTGTTAATAAAAAAGATATTTTTTTTAAAAAAAAAAGTTTTTAATAAAAAAATGACTCAACAAATTAACAATTTGCAAACGCGATTTTTAAAAGTCATCAAAGCTGAATTTGTAAAAAAAGATGAACAAGAATGTCTTTTTGGGATATTGCATACAACTTGGCAAAATAGTGTAACTGCAAGACTTTTAGCTATTAATAACGCTCTTATCGGAAAAGGACTTGTTGGTAATTTTGTAGATCTGAATTTGGCTATTAACGCTTATCGAAACGCTTTGGGCGCAGGCGCAGATGCAACTCTTATTGCTCCTCTTCCTGAACCAATCAACACATATGTTGTGCCTGAAGTTATTCAAATCAGTTTGTGGCTGCGTCAATTATGACAAACGCTTAATCAAAATTTTTTTAAAAATGTAATATATAAATATAAAAAAAAATATTGTTAGCATTTATTTTTTTTTAGAAAAAAAATAAAACGTATTAAAGTTTTTTTTTTTTATTATTTAAAAATATACAATATCGTTTTTACATGGCTTTTTTTATTGCACTTTGTATTGCTACTCCGGTTGCTCCTCTTAATGCTCCAAGTGCAGCGGCTTTTCCAAAAGCTAGAGCTGTAGGACCTGCAATAGCTGCTGCAGCAGCAGCTTTAGCTCCAAAAGCAGCAATAATCGGTGCCAACAGGAGCGGAAAAAAACCACCGCGTTGTTTTTTCCATTTTTTTCGTTTTTCTTTTCGTCCGTTTCCTACTTGTTTTGGTACTCGAATGACCATAGAGGGTAATAAACCTCGGTTTCCTCCTCGTTTGCGAGCCTTTTTTTTTTCTTTTTATAACGAATTTTGATAATCGACTAATTGCTGAACACCTTCTTTGCCAATGCTCGATTTGAGGCCTGCGTTTATGATTATTTTTGCAAAACGTTTGACGGCTTCAAATTTAGGTCCTTTTCCTCGATGTATTTTTGATTTTTTTGTTTTAACAAATCTGCCTCGTCTATCGCGTCGTTTCATGACAGATCATGCACGTAAAAAAATATTATTTTAAATAAGAAAAAACACATAATGATCTTCGCTATAAAAATACTTTGCAATTATTTTTTCAGTATTTCAGCGACAGTTGAAAAAATAAAAAGCGACTGTCCTGTTTTTTAAAAACGAATGATTTAAGTGTTGCTTAGTGATTTAGGCATCAAGGCTAGATTTTCATTAAATCCTTTTCCGGTCATCACAAATTGACTTTTGTGAAGCATATCAATGCGTACAACTGCATTATTTGCGTACAACTGCATATCGTTTTCAGAATTTGTGCCGTCATTAATAAATAATAAATATTCTCGATAAAGTTGCTTTCTTGTTTTAGGTACCGATAAGTCGTAAGTAAAAGTACTACCGCCTCCTTGTAGAAAGTTGATACGCACGTTGTTAAATGTGACCGTTGTTATTAATTCTTGAGCCATATTTCTAGGTGCTCTGCATCTAAAGTTACTATGTTCGGCTTGATCTTTACAAAACAGAGACACGCATACTACATGCGGAGTCAAGCTATCTTGTTTAAAAGTATTAAAAGGTATGACCATAGTTTTTGTTTGAGGAGGTACATCGATTGATCGCACTTCCCAATAGTTTTTATGCATTGCTACATATTGTGTGTTAGGAAACGCGTCAATAAATTTATTTCTTTCAAACGCATACGTATCGGTCACTTTAACTTCCTTTGCCATGATGGTCGGGTTATTAAGTCGAAAAGCCATTGCATTCATTGCTGTCATATCAGCTGCGCTGGTTTGAGGCATATTTTCGAATAATTGAGCAAGATTTGTTTCGATTTCTAAAATAATTACCAATTTTAATTTTTTTCCAAAATATTCTTCTAATTCAAAAATATCATCTAAATGATAAAGGGGAATGCTGAATTAGCATCCTGTTGGTGCGCATGCCGGAATGACAAATTGTGCATTATTTAGACCTTGATAATTTGTCGATCCAGTTGTAGTATCAGCAATAATAGGAGTATTTGGATCAGTCATATGTGCTAAAGTTGCTGCCCTGCTAACACTTAAACCAAGGTTAGGCGTAGGGCCAGCGCTATCAACTCGATAGTTTGCAGTTTGAGCTAAGTATACTTTATCGAGATAAGATGTCGTATATTTAAGGCGTTGAATGTAACCACGTTGTTCATTTTTTTCGTTTGTAATTAAACTGTTATTTGCTGTTGTTTGATTACTCCATTCAAAATTTGGATACACTTTTATGCCTTTGATCAGATTCAGGCAAAAATTAGCTCTCATAGCGATTTTTCTTATAAACGCAGCGTCAGCAGCAGTGAATGGAGTGAGCACATTGTTTAGTAATGATTTGTAAAGATTTAGTGTAAAATTGAGGACCATGGTGCGATAAATTAGGTTTTCACCTGGTTGAATTGTAAATTAAATTTTTTTTGTCATATCAGTGTTAGTGTCTGGATAATATTCAACGTCATAATCGGTTAAAACCTCTCCTTGTTGTACGGGTACATCAAAACCTCGCCAACGATCTTGATACCCCTCTATTTCTTCTTTTGTTAATTTCGCAGTTAGCGAAGGCAAGCTCTCTTCATCCATTTTTTTTTGTAACAACAAAAAAAAAAACTTTAAGTAATGCTTTTTTTTTTATTACATTTTTTTTGAATGCAAGCGTTGTAAAAAAGTGAATTGATGTGCTCTTCTCTTTGTTTAATTTGTAACCGCGAAATTTATAACAAATTAACGACTCTATAGGTATTTAAGAATATATAATATTTAAAAAAAAAATTATTTAAAAAAAATTAGTCCTCTTCTTGTTCAAATTTTTTCTTTACTTCTTTTAGTGCTTTTTTGTATCCCTTCGACATATACTTTTTCTTTATTACTTTCTTGTCAACTGGTGGTGTTTTTTTTACAAACAACGACTCTCTTCTATTGCAGTCTTTGCAATATCCATGTATGATATCCACTGCATTCACTGCATTTTGACACATTGCACAGAGATAACGAGTTTTTTCGACTTGAATGGCAGGTTTTTCATAGGTATCTCTAATCGTATATCTATTATCTTTCGAAAATAGGTGTTTTTTCTACAGCAACAGGAACGTCTGTAATTTTTTCAACTGGCGACTCGACTTGTTTTGGTATCTTTTGTTTCGCTAAATCATCTTTAAATTTTAAAAATTGGTGATGTTGTTCCTGTTTTTCTTTTTCGAGTTGCTGTTGTAACAGTTGAAGTTGATCGTTTAAGTTAATAAATCCATTTTTTAATTTTACATTTTCATCTTCTAAATCATATTTGCTTTGATCGACAACTCGTCCGAGCGGATTTAACGTGTCTTGAATTTTTTTTTACAAAACTTCTGTTTCTTTTATTGTGAAACATTTTTTTCTAATGTTTTTTTTTTATTTGTTAGAAGCTCGAGGTGTTTATAATAAAAGATTTTCAATTGAAAGGCTGAATATAAAACGTAAAATTGGGGTTATTGAATGTCGTAGTTTCATCGAATTGAAGAGGTGCCAGATCTGAATTGACGAAGGTTATTTTTAAATTTTTAAAATCGTCAGCGTCGTTGATGACAAATGTTTTGTAGAATCCTTCAAATTGCGGTCTAATTGTGTTTTCAAAACTAATTTGAACTACGCTATCTGAATAGCGAGATAGGGAGCCATGCCAAATGACATAATGACGTTGTCTAAAACTGTGTTATTAACAAACGTCGGAGTTTGCTCTACGCCATCCATAGTAATCCAAATGTTTTTGTCGGTAGGTTTAAAATTCAATACACGGTTAGAGGTGTTTAAAATATTAGCTAGCGTGCAGATAAACTTTCTTTTTCCGTTAAGAAGCGTTGACAGGTCACGAACGTTAGCTGCAGACATTTTGAAAGAATACGGATTTTTTTCTACTCCGACCAGTGATCTATCGCGCTCTAAAAGCATGGTTATTCTTTTGTCAATTTTATACATTAGCTCCTAGAGAGACATCTTGAGGCACTGAATAGGCAAACTTGTTTTCCAGTCTTCAATGATCGAACCGTCGTCTGCTACTTGCAATATTATTCCGCCTGTATTTGAGACACCTCGCACTGTCAATTGTTTCAACGACAATTGTTCTAAATACGATTTGGAACTGTTACTAAACTTAAAATACTTATTGTCGCTCGGAGCAATTTTTATCTCGATAAACGCTGTCGAATTTAAGCTGTTACTGAATATAGGGTCGGCCTCGTCTATATAAAATAAAAATTCTAAGTATTTGCCATAGTCAGCTGTCGGATCAATATTTAATATGTTGACATTTTTCATTAACATAAACACATCTTCGGATATAGTAGACGGTGTCTTTGTTTTTATTGTCAGCGGAGGCACAAAAAACCTTCGCGCTGTCCTTACGCTGTGATCGTTGTTAAAAATGTTTGTAAATGACGGCAAAATCCAAAATGATTCATTGCCTGCGCCTACACTAATGTTAGTGTAATCGTACGGAACTTCTAAGTCTGTCAAGCCGTACGGTTTATTGCATAGAAGAGGCTCGCTGCCTCCTAATGAATTAGGGAAAAATTGCGGAGTTTGCCATTGAAATTTTTTCCAAACCAATTCGTTGCTTGCCAAATAAGGCATAAGCATGTCATTAAATTGAACATTTTCTAAAGTGAATTTGTAAGTAACATAATGATCTTTAGTGAAATCAACAGGAAAAAAAAGTTGTTGCTGCAAGAACATGAAATGATGAGGAGGAATTCGAGGAATACCTGATATATCGGCAGGGAGGTTGCTCGAAGTAATATTATTTTTGGCAAGGTACGTTCCTACCATATTTGGTAGCAAAAATCTAAGTATGTCTATAGAATTTTTGTCAGGCGTGAACGCAATCGGTATCGAATCTACGCATGTGCGATAAATTGTATCAATAAGAGGGACATAGTCTAAATCGTACCAAGGCGACATGCTTTGAGTCTTATCATTATATTGAATGGCTGTTTTTTTGACAAGCGGATCTCTCACTACATGTTTAATGCATTGAGCAATATTCCATGGTAAGAATTGTTTATAAAAAAACGCTTGCAATTCTAGGTCGGTTGGCAATCCGCCTGACTGTTCGGAAGCCTTCATCATATTAGCCAAATACAAATCCATCTTCACTTCGCTAACGTAATAGAACGAGTCCAATATGTTGTAACGAACAGGCGTAATGCGGTAAACGATTTTCTTGTTGCTTGTTTTAGTCATATTGTAACTAGGTCACGTAGGATCGATGAGATCTAATACTTCTGCATTTGTAGTATTCTTATAATGTTCAACAAATACTAAAAACGGTAAAGCTGTAATTTCAGCTTGAGATTTATTCTGCCAAACGTGTACTATAGGATCTGTGGGATCTGGTCCAAAAAATTGATAAAATGTTCGCGCCCAATTAAATATTGTTTCCTAAGGAGTTGGACCTTGCGTGTCGCGTGTAATGTTTGACCAAGGACCAAAATCAAACGCAACAGGCGTATCAGGATCGCGATCGCTCGAGTGCGAATAAATCATTAGATCAGGTAATGCGAGTTGTCGCTTTGAGCTAATCTCCATTGGAAACCATGGATTTGTTTTGTCCCAGCCGCTTGTGTCTTCATAACTAAATTTTGTTCGTCCGTAAAGTAAATAAAAATCAGGCGCTGCGGCTTTTGACCAAGTGTATTGTAATTCAGGAGTTGCATTACCGTTGGCGTCTTTAACAAATTTAATACCAAATAAATCGTTTCCGAGTGCAGTTTGATAGGTACCTAAAAGTTGCAAAGGTAACAAAAGCGCGTTATTTTTAAATTGAATATTGACATAAAAAGAGTTTACATCGTAATATAAGTCGCTGCGTTTCACCACTTGTTTTGTTGAATTTGGTTTGCGATGAGTCAACGGCACTTTAAACCATTTTGAGAACACGTCCACGCCTGGTTGCAGTTTTTGTAACGCATAAAGAAGAGTGCGTGTCGAAGAAACACCGCTAAGTTTTTGAGTGACCAAATCTGTTGCTAAATTCAACGATTCAGTGTAGGCGCCGGCTTCGTTTCCAAAATCCATGTAATACTGAATGCTTCTTAAATAAAAAACATTTTTTATTTCGGTATTGAGGATAGAGTCCATTCCGCCTTTTTCAAATACAGGCACGAGTTCTGTACTTATCATGCGTCGCATGTAATCGTTCACTAATTTCCTTAATTTGTACTGATCTTCTGTTAAAACTATAATGTTTGCAGGTAGTTCCATTTCCTTGATGTGTATAATAGTGTCCTCTTTAAATGTTAAAGCCGGTTCGCTAAGCAAGGAGAGCGGAATTTTAAATTCGTTGATGCTATTCCAATGTTCTGTTGTATCATTAAATAACGAGTCGCCAGAAATAATTTTTGAAAAAAAAATCATGTCTCTTATATTTTCCTTCATATAACTCTTCTAAATACAAACTCATTTTTTTTTTACAAATTTAATTTATCAAAAAATTCGGTTTCGTATTCGTTCAAGTTAGAGTAATAGTCTTTTTTCTGTCTCTTATATAGGGAGTAATGTCAGCGCGTTTTAAATAGTACACTTCTTTTTCGTCGAGAGCGTTCGCTACTTTATACAAATCAGGTGGACTATAAAAATTGTTTGCAACATCGTTATTGCGAATAACTTTTACAATATTATAAATGTTCTTCAAATCCCACTTTGAAACTACATTGGTGCTCGCTTTTGCAAATTTAAGTCGTGGATCCGTATTGAAATTTCTTTTGTACACTTTCATACCGACTAGCAAAGGTTTTAAAACGGTTTTTTTTTTTTCAACGTTTCGTTTTCTACTCGATACAAATTTTGACTTTTAAACGTCAAACGAGCTTTCTTTTGATCTTGAAAACTATCAAGCATGCGCAAAGCTTCACCTTGTTTTGTATCTAAATTACATTGTTCAGGCGTGATGCCAGACACTGTGCGTTTTGATTTGTTTAACTTTTCTTCTACTAGCGGCAAAAAACTGGTCCAATCTGTCTTAATTTTTGATATATATCTTTGAGACGCCGAATAGCGTTTTCAGCAAGATAAGCCTTTTGCAGATTTTTTGATGAGAAATGCGTAATTTTATTTTCATTACACCACGCTTCAAACTGTTTGTTATAAAATTCGCCACCTTTGTCGGTCTGCAAAAAGACTTCTTCTTGTCTGTTCATGTGTTCGAACAAGCTTTTTAGAGCAACAAGTATTTCTCTTGCTGACTTACCGTTACTGGCTTTGAAACGAACAAACCCGCTGACACCGTAAACAAGAACAACGCAATAGTTGCGACGATATACTTTTTTATCCGTATTAAAAACACTCATGTCGGCCAAATCGCAATGAAAATATTGTCCTGGCAAATTATAACTTTTTTTATGCGTGCGATAACTGTACGGTGTTCGTGGCTCTTCTAACTTGCTCAACACATTGGTCACTTTAAACAATAACGATATTTCGCTCCATCTTTTTATTAATTTGTTATAGGGCTCGTTTTCTTCTCGAAATTTTCTAATGTTATCGAACAGTTTTTGATCTAGGGCACTTTTGCTGCCGTTTTGCAAGGCTAACAAGTTTTTTTTGATTTTGGCAATCGTATTCAGTCCAAAAAGCGAACTTTGAATGGTCGTCAACGCCGAACTCACAAGATCAACAATCTGATCCATTTTTTGATAAACTGAAAGCTGCTGATTTTTTAGCAATTTCTGCCTTTAAATTGTCAATTTGCTTTCGTGTATCCGGCGTATATGTTTCCTCGTCGACCTTTATAGGGTTTCTTACGTCTTTAGGATCTACATAATCTTTATTTTTGAGAGGAGTGGACGTAGAAAAACTCTGACTTGTGTCCGTGTTAAAACTGCTTTCGGGTTTGTCAAAAAGCTCAAGTCGCTGACGAGACGTTTCAGATGTTTTTTGACTTTTTTTTGCGTCACTTATCAGTTGCATAGTGTGAATCTTTTTAGTGATGACATTCGGTGGCGTGTTTTGATCAAATTTGATAAAAGAAGCGTATTTTAAACAAAAACCTTTCACCTTTTTAGGATTACCTTCGGGACCGAGCGCTGCATATTCGCTAACAAGAAAATGCAAAAAACTTGCGTTGTTACTATAAAGCGTGCTGATCACCATGATCGTTTCAATTTTGGCTTGAACAGAAACGTTGCTGTTTGTATTGAACAAGTTAGGCAAGTTGTCAATAACGTTTGCCATAAATTCTTTTTCCTTTTCCAAAATGTTCATGATAGCCGCATAAATGCCTGCAACTAAACGCTTGTTTTCTTAATGCGATAAATCGCTGATGAAAAAACCGATAGGATAATATATAAAAAAACAAAAGAGCAGAGTCCATATCGTCAGCTTTATAAAATTTTTTTTGTCAAATAATCTAATTTGTTTAGTCGTTCAGGTTCGATAAACTTTTGAGAATCTTTTACAATGTCCATCATGTCATCGATAAACTGTTGTCCGGACATGCGATAGTATGCCAAAAGATCCATGATCCGTCTGTTGACTACATCTTCAAGACTGCCAATGAGTTGTTCAATGATTCTGTTGAAAAGAGAAGTATCGTCGAGAAGATTCGCTGTGGCAAAACTGCTATTTAAAGAAACCCATTAAAAATCTTTTTGTTGTGTTTTGTCCAAAGAAACACTGTCCCATTTCTTTGTATCGCGAAATGGAACTTGACCTTTTGTGGCAGCTTTCAATAGTTTTGAAAAAGGCAAATACACCAAATCGTACTTATCGTATAATACATATTTGGGTTCTTCACTGACGTGAGAGTTGATTAAAGTAAAGATGTTGTTGGCTTCCTGATAAACGAGTCGCTCGTCAGAAAGAGGAGGAAGTTGTTTATTTGTCATATTGGATATGATCATCTCTAAAGTTTCATTTGTATCAAAAACTTTACTTTTGTACGTTAAAAAAAGGCGAACGTTGTTTGGCTGTCCGTTTTCAAAACAGCAAACGATAATTTATAGGCATTTTGTTGAAGACTTCCGCTGTGTCCTTTGAACGCCTTTCCTATCCAATCTTTGATAAGTTTTTCGCTTGAAAGTCTGCTATCGTTTAGCAATTGCGTTTTTTCAATTTCGTTTACGTCACGGTAGAGAGCATTAAATTCGTGAGATTCTAACGGAACAAGCACATGTCGCGCAGGTTTGGTTGGAGGTTTATAAAAGTCTTTTAGTGCTTCACTTCGTAACGTTTGCGAATTTTTTGTTTGTTTTTGTGTTCGATTGAATTCAACCAATTGTCGCGTGCTATTTCTCGCATTAAATTCTTCAATTTTATCTTTCTTAAGCAAATCAGCAAAAACAGGAATATCTTGATTGACACTTTAAAACGCATTCCACACGTTTGGGTCTGTTATTACGTTAAGAGCATCAACAGCAAGCAAAGTCATATAAGGGTATTGCTCTTGTAATGAGCGATTAAATTCAAGTTGTTGTTCGGCTGCTATTTCATACTGACCACGATCGATCCATTGATTTTCAGCATATTGACCAAACTGTGGTAAAGTTAATAGTTCCGGCTCAATAGTATACTTTTTATTTGGATCAAGTTTATTGCCGTTAATCATAACTTCATTGCTTTTTTCTATTTTTGCAGCCTCTTTCAAATAATCCAATTTAGTCAATTCTTTTCGGTTACCTTTTAGTTTTTTTATAATGCCATTATAAAGTTCATCAACAGTAGGAGGATTATAAACTCGTTTCATTTTTTTTTTCAAAAAAAAAAACTAAATTTTTTTTTATAATTTTTTATTTATTCCATAAGTATTATAAAAGTAAGTGCGCGCGTGACATATAATAATGTCAGACGGAGCGCTGCTTTTAAAAGCATAAATTTTAGAAAAGTACATATTGACCATGTTGATAAATTTGCGAAAGTCCAGCAAATTGAAATAACGTAAAAGCGTATCTTTGTGAACGCTAACGTAGTCTATTATTAAATTATTTCTTTCTTGTTTTTTAAATGTTTTTCTTTTTAACTTGCCCGATTCGTCTTCTGTCGAGTACGGAAATAGCATTTCTCCCAAAAACAACTTGATGCACGGATCAACATAGTCTTGGAACGCTTTGATGATATCGTTTCGTTCGTCGTTCGTAAAAAAATCACAGGACAGCATGAACGACGGATTGAGTTTCTGTACAAAATGACCCATGTACACGATGATATCGTTTTCGGTTAGGATTTTTCTTTTTTTTAAATCAGGAATAAAAAGATTACTTCGCGCAGCCAAACTTATTCTTCGCATGGCTTTTTTCTTGTCTATTTTGCATTGAAGTTCTGTCTCTTTATACTCGTAGGTAATGACACGATCAAGTTCTTCTTTTCTTTCCTCTTTACTAAGCGGTTCAAGATCGACTAAAGAGTTTTTTTCAAGTTCGTTAAATCGTGTAATTTCTTTCTTGACTTGCGACTCGTCGCTTTGAAGTTCGCTAGCAAGCCAAATATCAAGATCTTCAATGGTCTTAAACATCACTGTCGTTGTTACTTTTGCTACTGCTACAACTACTGCTCTCTGAACTTGAAAAGCGTCTTTTTTTAAGTTTTTTATTTACAAAATCAAGTTTTCTTTTTTTTATTATCTGAAAAAACAATAGGTTCATTTTCATAATCAGGGGGTCTGTCATTGTCTAATTCTGAGTCTTTTTTAACTAAATTTTCTAATTTGTAAACATTTTTTTTGCATAATACACGAATGTAATTGTGGTTTACAAAGGTTGTCCACGGTTTGTTTTCAATTTTTGTTTGCGTATACTCATAGTAAGCTTCGCCGTTGCTAGCGATTGGTACGTAAACAATTTGCACGTCGACATTGTCGGTTTGACTTCGTAACTTTGCTGTATGTTCTCGGAACAATGCTAAATGATCGTGTTTTGTTCGATCAGCTGTGATTTCTTTTAAAAGATGCACCGCTGAATTTCGATTACGGTTACTTGACGGAAATTCTTCTGCGAGGATGCGATTGATTTCAGGCGACTCGTTAAATGCAACTATCAATTTATAATTACCAACTAAAGTGTTCCATTTGGTATTTTGTTTAAAAAGAAGAGCATGAAAACAACTTATAGTGCCTACTTGCAAATGAGAACCGCTTGTAATCAAATTGCTATACTGTGAACTTTTTAAACAGTCATCTTGGATATCGTCAAAAATAAACACTGTTTTCGTTTTTCTATTGTTGCTATCTTGTGTTTCGTAGGCTTCCTGTTGAATTTGCAAAAGGCTAGCAATAATGTCGTCCAAAGACTTCTTTCCGTCAAGCTCGTGAAAATAAACGCTTTTTATTTTCGAATAGTCACTTCGACACACGCGTTGCCATTCTTGTTTTTGCTCCTTAGCAAGCTCGCGTTTACTAATCAAGTGAGAGTGTTTGGCTTTGAACTTTCCGTTCATTACAATGGAGCGAGTCAATTTGCTTTTGCCTGAATTTACAGGACCTACGATAAGCACATTGCCCTGATAAACATCGACTTGCTCCTTAAAAATGTCATACTTTTCAGAAGGCAGTTCTTTGTCGCCAATTTTGCTAGATTTATTGAGCGGCAAAGGAAATCCTTTTTTTTGACACAGTGCCTCGTAAGCGTTTTCCATTTTTATATTCATGGTTATGAAAAAAAAAATTGCAAAAAAAAAATTTATTCAGTATTTTCTTGTATCGATTTTAAAATAGGCAACGCAAAGCGTCTCATGAAGACATCTCTTTTTTGTAAATCAGGACAAGCGTTTATCATTTGTTTTTCTAATTCAAACCATTGGCGTAAGTGCTCGTCGCTGCACAATTTTGCCATGTCGTTCTCGACTGTTTGGTTTATTTTCTAAAAGCACGCAATCGAATATCGCCACGAATCAGTCCCAACCCGTTATTGCATACGTACAGCTTTGAGTTGACTTTATTCATAAAATTTAATTTTTTCTCGCACAATGCGATGCCAATAGTTGAAAACTGGAGTCGATTTTGTTTAAATAAAGTGCTCGATCTGTTCAAGCAGGATCTGGTGCTGTCAAAATAGTTTTCCAAAACAAACAAAGAAAGTCCGTTGACATAATGCGACGATAACAAATGCTGTTGAGGAAAACCTTTAGCTCAAAATTTGTGCGAGTCGTCCACAAACGTCACTTTATAACATTTAGCTGCAAGAGCCATCACAAAAGTGATAAGTTTATTAGGTGATTCGTTTTGAAAGCGATAGGTCATCTTTTGATAACAAGTAGAATAAAGTGGGTGATGTTTAGGATAATTCGAGTAATCCATCATGCTTTCAAAATCCTTGTCGTTAGCTAATACGTTTTCAACTTTTATATCAAAATCTTCACAGTGATCTCCGTATATACTAAAAAATAGAGAATCCGTATCTGTTGCAACAAGCTGACAAAAAATGTTCTCTTTCAGCAGAGCTCTTTTAATAACGCTTGCAAAAACAGTAACACTTTTTTTAGCGTGTCCTAAAATGCCACAAGCTACTAAGCGCAAGCTATCGTTTAAAACATTTCTTTTTGTGGTGATCAAACAGAATGCTTCGTTTATTTTTTCGTTTCTCAGAGCGATTGACATTGCTTCAAACTCGTTTATTGTTTTATCAGGTGAATACACACTTTTTGAATCAAAATGAAATATTTCAGTCAATATTAAATGCTTATAAAAACTTGAATAAGAATCAATTCCATCGCGACAAATTCGTTTATTACTTAAATCAATGCATACTTGCTCTACATCGTGCACGTCTAAAAGAGTTGTTAAACTGGCAGGCAAATAGGTTTCAATTTCGAATATACCGTTTTCTTTTAAATAATTTACTGCTTCGATTATAATTTGCAAACTTTTTCTCAGACACTTTTGCTTGTTCACTATAAACTTGCAATTTTTATAAGTTTCGCTCTTTCTCGCTGTCCAGCCATAATGCCCGTTAATCATCAATTTAAAAGATCCGTCTTTTACTTTATCACCGACAGATTTTGCTTCAGCTTTCTTTTTCGATAAACTGCTCACAAATTCTTTTGCTAAATTATAACGAACAACACCTACAACGGCTAGTATTTTAACTATAATAACATGTTCATGTTTAGTCATCCATAGAAGACGATCCAAAGATTCGACAGTTTCGTGCTCGTCTAATTTGTACACAAGTCTTTCGCCTTTATCAAGCGCTATTTGAAAAGAATTGGAGCGAGTGTCCCATTTTCGTTTGTGTAAAATTTCGCTCGACGACAGATCGCATATCGAAATGCTGTCGCGTTTAATACAAGGCGAAATACCGCCAGTGAGCCAGTGATAACGATCGTCAATTTTGATAACGCATCTTACAAGTGCACTTTTAACAAACGAACCATCACTTTTGCCACCATAAACATCAACTACCTCTTGCAACGTTTGATAATGATATTCGATAAAACTACGCATAGCAAACGGTAGAAGCAGTTCTTGGGCGCCAGCATACTGACCATTTTCATCCATTAATGAAATTTTATTCGACACATTAGGTTGTTCATTTAAAACATTCTCAAAATACGAAGTGTCTAAGGCGACGCTCTGTGTGCCGTTTGTAGACATATCTCCTTTCATGCATTCTTCAATCATACGATGATGTTCTTTAGATGGAGGATGCTGAATGGCGATATTGCCAATATACGAATTCATTTTACTTGAAAAGGAAAAAGAAAAAAGTTGCGAGATGGCATGAAAATGAAGTTCGGTGTAAATTTTATTGTCAAAATCAAATAAAACAAATGCCAAAGCGATCGTGTCAATGACATTATAAATTTCCAACAAAGTAGAGTATTTTTTTAAATCTAACATTTTCCACATGGCTACAACGTTTTCATAAGGTTCTTTTAGCGCGACTCGTTCATCTTCTTCGTTTTTACTTCGACTCAATTTGTTGTGTAAAAAATCTTCGATAGTTGGGCAACACGGGTTACCGTCAACGTCGACGAGCGGCTCTTCCAAACTTTCATAACTAATTTTAGAGTAAGGAAAGCAACTTTTTCCTGTAAAAAACTGAGTTCCTTCGACATTGCTAATCAACTCAGCTCCTCGTTGATGCGAAACGATTTTTGTTTTAATCAAATAATGTATAACCGACAAACGTACTTGTTCTTTAGTTTTTGTGTCTAAATTACGAGTAGCATCTGCTAGCGACGTGTTTGTAATACGATAACTGTCTTTAAACACACAAAAATCCCCAAACGATAACGATTTAATCTTGTTCATGTTGTCAGTAATAAAAAAAGAATGTTCTAACGACAGTCGTTTGACGATGTTATCAAAATCGCCTAAATCAGGATCGTCTTTATGTGACCACGGAAAGCTGCAAAATTCTTCAAAGTGCTTATTAATCATTACGCTGTGATCGAAAGGAGCATTGTGCGAAAAAATGTCCACGCGAGGTTTTTCAACTCTGCCATATTGTACATTGCAATACGAATGCGCCAAGCCCAATACGGAACCAGTCCAATCGTCGTGATTGATAACTGCATGATCGATATAGCGATACACGAGAGCTTGCAAATATGTTTCCAGGGTTGCTTTATTATTGTTGACATATTCGCTTGGAGTTTCTTCAGTCATACTTAAACTTCCTGCCACTAGACAATGGTCCCATACTTGTTCCAATTTACTAACGCTACTCGTAAAATCAAAATACTTTAAAACGACTGAATAGTCTGTATAGAGACAATTGATTTTGCCTACTAGAAACAAAATTTCATTATATAAAAAATACGAATCGGCTAACATGTTTTCAAACGTTTCTTCCTCTAATTGAAATCTTCTTCGAACTGTATTGACTATTGCTAATAGTGTATCATTGCTGACCATCAAATATTCACATAAACTTCTATTTTGAACACGACACAATACGCGATTTTCAAACAAATAAAAACATGCAAAAATGCGAAAAAGATAAATCAAATGCTTTTCGATATTCTCCTTGCTTATTACTTGCAAATAGTTTGAACTAAAACGACTAAGAGTGAAATGATTCATTTTGCTAATATTACCAAACAAAATGTAAACGACAGGGGCATGATAAGCGTCTTTGCATTGGTACACGTTATGATTGCTTGACAAAATGGTTTTTTCATAAACGCGTTTGTCCACACTCAATTTACATATGGTACATTTCGGAAGCTCTTCATCAAATAATTGTTGTCTTTCACTCCGCGAAATACCAAGCAATTAATTTTCTTTTAACTTTTCTTGCATTAAAGAAATAACTACATAACATATAGCGAAAAGATCAAAAAACACGTAAACTCTTTAAGTCCGACACATCTTCAACTTTTTGCCAACGTTTTAAACGAACTACCTCTAATAACGGATTCACGTGTTGACGAAGAGACCAAGGCAACTTTTGAAACAAAAATTCCATACTTTCTTTTTTATTTAAAAAAAACATGCTTCATTCTCTCAAAACGTTGCCTTGAGTATCGTAACCAAAAATTTCAGTACTCAACTTTTCATTCGTACAAAAAAGAGTCACACTGTGACAATAATAAAATAATTGTCCGTCGCGTGTTTCAGTTTCACAATCAAACGTGATATACAAAGGAAAACAGTTGCGAGATTGATTAAAAAGAACTTGTTGAGGTTCGTAAAAACGCTTTTTTAGCGGATAAACAAGTTTGTTTTCTTTATAAAATCCTGCACATGTTCGATGCCCTCTATGTCTATCATAACAATTTTGACAAAAATCACATACATAACCATGAAAGTCATTTTCAAATCGATATTGAAAGCGTTTAGTTAGTAAGGAAACGCAATGCATGCCTATTTTGTTATCTAGCAACATTAATTGAATAGTATTTTGTCGTTTTAAATTTTCGTTACTTTCTACTCGCTCAATTTCGTTTGCAAAAACACGATGTTGATCTTGATCAATGCGAATGATTTTTTTACTTTCATAAAGTTTTGTAAAGCGTTTATAGGCTACACGTTGAAAACGATTTCTTTTCTCAAATTTTAAATGAACCCTCACCGGTTTAGGTAACCACTTGAAAATGACCAAGTTAAATTTGTTTAAAACCGACCGTTCACTTATTTCATCTAAAAGAATAGATAAACCTTCATAACTTATATTAAAACTTCTTATTTTCAGCCATTCCAGTTGTTCTTTTGTGTCTAGGCAATCATTTGTTGCATATTCTATAAGTCGTTCTTCATCTAAACTTTCCTGCCAATCGTTAGGGGAAAACCATTGCTTCTTAATTTGCACCAGCGAAACTAAAAAACTCATATAGAAACAATTACCTTTTTCTACCATATACGAATAGTCGATACATGTGTTTCTCAATTCAAATTTACTAATGTACGTCGGACAAAAACGAAAAAATTCTGCTTGATTTTACTTTTTCAGAAAACGACTTACAAAGACAAGCGATCGTCTACTTAACGGATCATCTTCGTATTGTTTTTGTCGACTTAACGGATCATATTGTATTCGTTTGAGATATTGTCGAACCATTTTTAAATTACGTTTTGATAACGGATTGTCACACAAAGCCTTGTTTCGATAATCATACTATTTTATTTTATACCAAAGGGTATCGCGCGCGCCAATAATGGAATTTCTTAACAAGACAAATCGTTCAGTACTCATTCCACCGACGATTTGCGCTTGAAATTGGGATAAGTTATACAAAACAAATCCGCTGTCTATATGAGAAACGTGACAACTGCCTTCTACATTAACATGCAGAAGTTCTTCAAATTTTTTAGAAATTTCCATTGTTCGAACATAATGCACTGGAGATCTAAATATTGATTTTACAAGACGATATCCGTCCGCTTCTGACCGATAAAACATGACTACTGACACAAAACCAACTAAAAAGTTCCGATTTTCCGGCATCTGTTTCTTAGTTCTGCTCATTTCTTTAAGAATAACATCTCTTGTTTTGTTTTCGATAAACACACGGACGTCGTCCCACGTCATTTGTTCAGAAACAATTAAATCATCGACGCCGCTTTCATCCGAATAACGTTTCGATGTCCATTAAATTTTTTTATAATAAACATCATTATTGTATTTTTCTTCGCTGATTTCTTTTTTAAATTTCATTTTTTTTACTTTAAAAAAAATTTTTTTTTTTTGAACAAATATATATAAAAATAAACACTTATTTTTCTCACTAAGTAAACCAATTTATCTCAATCTTAATAATCATTATAAAAAAAAATTTTTTTTTTAAAAATTCTTACACGTTTTTTTCTTCTGTAATAAACTTTTTTTTTACAATGTATTTTTTATTGTTTTTTATACAATTATATTCTTTACATACAGTCAGTTGAACCGAATCCACCAATTCCTCTTCCTGTGCTTGTTAACTCCTCTTCTGGAACAACAATGAAAAGTTGTGGCAAAAAACATTGCAAAAATACTATTTGAGCTATAGCTAAATCTGTTTTAATTACAAACTCACGGTCGTTATTGTTCTTTAACAAAACACAAATTTCTCCGCGATAATCGCTATCAATAACGCCACCTGCTACTGTTATATTTTGAGCAGCTAATGATGATCTCGATAACAATTGTCCATAATACCCGACAGGAATTTGCATTCGAATACCAGTAGGCACTTTAACAGTTGCTGGCTTTAATAAATACACGTCTTCCATAGCAAAAATGTCAAACCCAGCGCTACCTTGTGTAACTCGTATTGGCATTTGCGCTGAACCTTTCAATGACATAAACATTTTTATTAGTTTTTTTTCTCTAAAAAAAGTTTTTTTTTAAATTAATAAAAAAAAAGTTATATTTTATATATGGTTTTTTTTTTGTTAAAAAAAAATTATATTTGATATATACAAAAAAGAAATTTAATAAAAAAATATTTTTTTATCAATTAAATTGCAAATACATATAACGTAGATTAGGCATATTTAAAATATCAGTCAAAGATATATCTTTACAGCTTCGTAATCTACAACGTTTGTTATGATGTTTTGTATCTTCTATTTGCACTTTTATTTCTATTTGACAATCGTCAAGGTAACAATTACCACGCACTAAAAAATTATTAAATAATTCAATCATATCATAATGAAAGCGCTGTTCTTCCAAATCTACAAAACTACTTGTTAATAACTCATAATGGGATTTTTTTTTAAATAAATTTGCTGCAGATAAATGTAACGAAATATCACCCATAACTTTTCATATTTGTAATACGCTGTTGGATTCACATAAAATGCATGTCGATGCGAAAACACTTTAAAAGCCTTTAGTAATTTTGTAAAAATCGAATGGTTTAATGATTCCCAAGTGGGCGCAAATAAATTAGTTAAAGTAAAATACGGACTCGGTGCTCTCACTTTTTCCAAACTGCAATCTAACTGTTCAACATCTTCGTAACTCATTTTTCCGTACAAAAAATACTTCAAAATACGACATTGTTTTAACAAAGATAGTGATATATGTAGAACATAGTCTTCCATGTAATTATGTTCCTCTATCTCTGTATTTCGTTCGCAAGTTATCAATTGTTTTACATAGATCCAGTCCTCATGACTATCGCGTATGTCATCAATATCCATATCTTGTCGACAATTCAATATAAAATCTTTTATAAAATCCTGCACATCAGCTGCATACCTCCATTCTTGACACACATTCAAACAACGTTTTAAAAGTATTTGCTTAGACACATTATTCGATTGACTTTTTACTTGAAACATTTTTTTAAACTAAAAAAATGAATAATCTTTTTTTCTTTTTTTCAATTCCAGATCGCTTTCCGTTTTGTTATTATTTTCCAGATTGTTTTTATTCCCCAAATGTGTTTTTTCGTATCGAAAGCCAGTAAAAGGTTGAGTATATCTTTTTGTTATTCCTGCTTCGTCAATAACATAAAATGATATTATTTTTTCTCTTACAGACATTTTTTATCTTTAATAAATAAGTAAAAAAAATATTTTTTATAAAAAAATTAGAAAAAATTATTTTATTTTATTGTAATAAATAAAAAAATGTAATAAAAAAATGTATTAAAATAAAGAAACTAATGTTAAAAAATTATAAAAAAAAAATAGCAAATTTTATTAAAAAAGAAAAATTAAAAAAATACAATTTTTTTATTTTTTATTTTTTTTCATAATAACATAAACAAAAAAAAAACTAAATATATTTTTGCAAGGCATTTTTTGCTGTTTTTGTAATGCTTATATCGTGGGCTTTTTCAATTGTTTTAAAGCAAAACCCATCGCCTCTTGAGAAACAACTCTCCAATCCTTGGGTATTACAATTTTATAAGTCACGTCTTGTATGCCTAATTTATATTGTTGCACTGCCTTAAAAATAGGCTTTGAATGTAACTGCCCATCAATATACGATTCCAATTCCTCATTTAACAAATTTCGAGTGTAAAAAGAACATTTTCTTTCGCTGTCATAATAACTTTGTTTGTCTATCATATACTTTGAAAAAGCAAAATGCCTCTTCTGTTCTGATAACTGAATTTCAAGCACAAACTTCAACATCTTTTTGACTAGTCTTGCATTTCTTCTACTTCTTATTAAACTATACTCAATAACGCACTTATCAATACAATTATCACATACATGTTGCGATTTTTCAATTTTAACATCTACCAACAAATTCATTAGATTTTTACCTAAACACTTTTTCCGTTTGTCTTTACTTTTAAAGGATTTGTACACGTCATTTGAGGTTTCATTTAAAGGATTTTTACACATCAGCTGAGGTTTCATTTTTTTGTTTCACTTACAAAAAAAATATATTTAAAATGTATAAAAAATATATTTTTATGCATAAAACATAAAAAACAAAATAATATTTGCAATACTTAAAAATTATTTAAACTTAATTTTTTAAGAGAAACAATAATATATATTGGCTATAACAAAAAGATTAGCAAATAAAAAAAAAACTTGCTGTTTTTTCAAGGCTTCTTTTTTAAAAAAACGCTTTATTTGTTCAAAACAAACAAACAAAAATTAAACAAATAATATTAAAAAACTTTTTTTCATTTAATAAAAAAAGAATAACCTTTTTTTAAAAAAATATTTTTTCTAATAAAAAATTAGTTACATTAATTCTCTTCGTCGTCGGATACAATTTCGTTTTCTTGGTTTTTTTGTTGGAGGCTCTTCGTTTAACGAAACCACAATTTGATTCATTACCGCGTTTGCATTTTTTAGTTTATCATCAATAATGACACACTCCATCTCAGTCGAGTTGGCTGTTTCATACTCGAAATGATAAGTATGAAATTGACTTCCCGTGCCTACTTCCATTTTCAAATAATCATCCGATGTTTTTAGTTCCGTACCTTTTGTAGCAAAATACTCGTCGTAGACTTCATCCTGATATTTTCGCATCAGGTAAAGAAATGGAGCCAAATTTTTCGTATTTACTTTTTTTTTCGTATCGAGTCTAAAAAACTCGCACAATGAATACCGTCTCTCCTTTTTTATTTACCCTTGTGACGTTAGGGAAATGCGCTCTGATAAAAAACTGCCCAACTAGCGAATTATTTATTAGCGTTACTTGAGAAGGATTCACCAAAACTCAACGATTGAAGTCATTTTTATCGCAAAAAATCCATATTTTCTTGATCTGATTGTACTGTGCAATCAGTCTCACTGTGGCCAAAAAATACGACGAGTTGTTTTTAAAATCCACATCAGAAAACTGATATATACCAGGAGCAAGACAATCACTACCAATGAATTTTGCTGTTTGTCCCGTAAATTCGATTCCTTGCATTTTTTTTTTGAAAAAATGTTACTATGTCAGCTCGAAATTGTTTTTTTGATTTTTAGTGTCAAAAGTGCCCCTTTTTATATGTTTTTTTTTAAATCAATAACGCCAATTTTTGTCAACATCAATTTTTTTATCTCACTGTACTTTTTTTAAAACAATATTATCTCTTAGTCGTTTTAAAATAAAATTAATTCATTTTGTAACATACCTCCTGTGTCAGTTGACTATTTTGCGTCAGTTGACTATTTTTGACTATTTTAATTCGAAATTATAACCTCAACACTTGACTTTCATTTTCATAATTCTTATTAATCTCGCCGTTTTTTCTTTACGAAAATATTATCACACAGTCGCTTTTAAAAAACTTTTAAAAAACTTAAGCCATATCAGATGACTATCATTTATTTTTTCTACTTTCATCTTTACGACATCCATATTTTAAAAATGTAAAAAGTTTGCCAATTTTTTTCTCATAACAGTGACTTTTGCTTATATAAACATTTTTATTTAACTTGCAAAAGTAAACATCAAAGCGAAAATTGTTGCGGCTTGTGTTTTCTTAAACATTTTTTTATTTGCTCGCCTTCTTAAGTACTTACGTCATTGGTTCGTATAAAAACAACACAATTTTTTTAAAAAAAACAAACAAAGGGGGTAAAAAATGAACGAAGATCAAGAAAAAGCTTATGTTGCACTGTTAAACAACCAAAATGTTTATCTAACAGGAAAGGCTGGCACAGGAAAATCATTTACAATCAATATCATCTACGAACGTTTTATAAAATCAAAAAAAAACATATGTATAACGGCAAGTACGGCTATCGCTGCGCAAATGTATTCCGATGCAAGCACTGTTCACTCGTTTGCTGGCCTCGGCTATCGTCTAGAATCCGTAGAAACCATTTTGAAAAATATGACTGACGTCGTAAAAGACTGTTTAAAAAATGTTCAAATTTTGGTTATAGACGAAATATCAATGTTACCAGTACACGTACTAAAAACATTAAATATGATTTTAAAAAACATTAAAAAATCACATTGTCTATTTGGAGGATGCGTGTTGCTCGTTGCCTGAGATTTTTACCAGCTGACGCCTGTTGGCAAAGAAACATTGTTATTCGAAGACCCTTTCTGGAAAGAATGCGAATTTGTTAATGTAGAACTTGTGAAAAACTTTAGACAAAACAAAGACCTCACCTTTCAAACGCATTTGAACAACGTGCGTGAGGGCATCTTTTGCGAATCCACTTTAGCTTTTTTTAGGAAAAGGCTAGAACCTGCCGATAAACATTTAGATCCGAGTTACACAAGGTTGTTTATGTTTAACAAGGATCGAATTGCACACAACGAGGAATATTTAAAAAAAACAAATTCACCATATTTTATATTTAACAGTGAAATAAAAACATTTAACAATTTTAAAATCAACGAAAAATGGCCATTTAAAACGCCTCAAAATGTAACTTTAAAAAAAGGATTACCAGTTATTTGTGTTCGCAATATATCCGAGCTTGGTATTGTCAACGACACGCAAGGCGTTGTAAAGTCAGTGAACCTAGAGCGAGTCGTCATTATGGTAGACGAACAACAAATTGTAATCACGCCTCAAACAGAAATGCTGTACGACTGTAAAAGAAATGTAATAGCCGAATGCAAAGGAATGCCGCTTGTGTTAGCCTATGCGCTCACTATTCACAAAGTGCAAGGTCTCACTCTTTCTAATGTAGTTATTCATTTAACGAGAAGTCAATTTATGTGGCATTTGTTTTATGTAGCTTTGTCGAGAGCGCAAACACGCAAGAGTGTATACATTATTGCTCAGCCATCTTTTTTTCAAACTTTTTTAAAAAATATTAACATACATTCAGCTGTAAAAATATTTTATTCAAATTTAATTAAACCTGCGCCTGAAGAAAATGGTTATAAAAAACGTATTAAATTACAAATGTGAAAAAAACGTATTAAATTACAAATATGTGTTTTTTGTTTGTTTTTTTAAAAAAAAAAATTGTAAAAATTCTTTTTTTTCAAATAACTTCTTCAAGTCTCTATCTTTTCAAATTTCTTACTATAGTCGACTTTTTTATATCTTTCAAGTTTTTATTTTTTCTTACTTTTCAACAACTTTGAGGTTTTTCAGGTTTTGTGTATGCGCTCTGTGTTGTTTTTTTCAAACGCTTTTTTTCATTTAGTTCTTTTTTAAATAACATTTTCAAATCTCTCTCGAATAACATTTTCAAATCTCTCTCGTATCTTATTTTCCAAAGTTCTTCCTCATTCTTGTTGTGCTTTGCAAAAATATTTACTATATCCATTATTTTTTATATTAGTGCCTACAACAAAAAAGTAATAAATAAATTAAATTAAAAATCTAAGTTATATTAGTTATCTAAGTTTATTTAACATATTTTATACCAATACGATAAGGACAACAAGAATACAAATTTAAACATTCTATCATATTATTTTTAAATTCAATTTTAAATTTCATTTAAAAAATATTAATATACATTCAGCTGTAAAAAGTTTTTTATTTAAATTTAATTAAACCTACGCCTGAAGAAAATGATTATAAAAAACGTATTAAATTACAAATGTGAAAAAACGTATTTAATTACAAATATGCGCTAGGTTGTTTTAAACGACGAAACAAATCGGCTACGTATCTTTTGTTTTCCTTTTGTTCTTTTATATATTGTACAGAATGTCGCACAGATTTTTTGTCTTGAACCATTTTTTTAAAAAAATTTAAAAACACACGTGAAATAAATAAAAATTTTATTTTTTTTTTACTTTTCTTATTTAAAATATTTTACCGGTTTATATATATACTTTTTAACACATTCGCTTACCTCCTTAACACCTCTTGACACCTGATAACGCCTATTTTCACACACACTGATTACACCAATAACATTAATTTTTTAAGCTACCTGCTTATCACTTGATTTATGTTTTTATATTTCCCCCTACCTCCCCCTCCTACCCTGACACCTACCTACCCCCTAACCCCCTAACCCTCTGACCCAATTTTTTTTGAAAATTTTTACCCAAGTTTCTTTCTTATTTTTATTGTTTTTAAAATTTCCCCCCTCCTTTTTTATTTTTATTTTTTTTATGACTACCTTCCCTCCTTTTTTTTATAAGAAGAAAAAATTTCTTATATTTGTATTTTTTTTATAAAAAAAATACTGGTATACTCTCATCATCGTATCAGATGTAAAAATTAAAGAAGGAGAAAGTTTTTGCTTTGTTTTATGCTTTGTCAGCCATTTGCATAAAAAGGTTGGTTATACAACTTTTATAGAAAATTTGACAATTCCATCTAAAGAAACTTCGTCTAAAGAAACTTCGTCTAAAGAAACTTCATCTAAAGAAACTTCGTCTAAAAAGTATCACAGAGCTGTAAAAATAATTTCATCAGTGAATAGTGTATTACAAGTAAGCTCTATTGCACTTGGAACTATTGGAATTGGTTTTTTAACAACAATAATTGCAGCTCCAGTTGTTATTGCGTGCGAAGGTGTTGCATTAGGAGCAGGACTATTATCACTAATAGGAGGGCAAGTAAACAAAAAATTAAATTTAAAAGCAGAAAAGCGTCAAAGTATTAAAGTGATTGCTGATACAAAGTTAAATTCAGTAAGTATAAAAATTTCTAAAGCTTTAGTAGATGAATATATAAATGATCAAGAATATGAAGGTATACTTAACGAACTTGAACAATTACAAGTAATGCTTAAACAAATTAGAACAGAAACTAAAAATAAAATTGATGAACAAACTAAAGAATCATTAATTATCCAAGAAAGAGAAGAAACTATTAAATCATTTCAAAACATGTTTAGTAAAAGTTCAAATAAAAATGGAAGCACTATTAAAAAAGTCAAGTATGGAAAGAGCTAAATACAGAAAATAAATGTTGTATTATTTAACGCAAACACGTTAAATAATAAACGCAAACATGTTAAATAATTAAAGAAAAATATGTTTTAATATAAAAAAATATTATATATATAAAAATGTCATTTTTAAAAGTAACAGATCCTGAAAAGAGAGATCAAGTAGTGAATGAATTTCTTTATTTAAAGTAAAAAATACAACAGAAAGATTTAAATGAAAGGTTGGGTGATAATTATCTGCAGGCAGACTTGACAAAATTGTATAAGCCTCTGCTAGAAAGTAAAATGGGAGTAAAAGTAAGTATATCAAAGTTACACGATCAAGCTGAAAATTTAGCACTTTTTTTTAAAAATGCTTATCCTAAAATAACGGGAGAATCAATGAAAGAGACAATGCCTACTGATAATATGATGAATGTATTAAAATTTGGTAAAACTGCAACAGATTATCTAATGTTATATGGTTGTAAAACTCCAATTATAATATAGCATTTGGAATACATTTAAAAGAAGATGGTGATTTATACATTGGAAAAAAAATATATTTGTTGATGATGATAATGTAACTATTGATGATATAACATATCTTGGACCTCTTGGTCTTTTGGAGTTAATGACAAAATTACATCCTGATAAAAAAATATATAATGCTAATGATCTTAAAAATTATGAAAATATATTATTACAATCAGATGCAGTACCTAGTCTAAAAAATCCAAATAAATCTAAATCTTCTAGTAGTGAAAAATATAGAGAAATAATAGCTCCAATTAGGGATAAGATGAAGAGAAATATACCACAGTTTAAAGTAGAATGATTATCTAAAGCCTTAACTAATAGAATAAATAAAAGAATAAGAGAAAAATGCTATAATTCTACATTTCTACCTGATAATGAAAGTGCACTATTTGAAATGCTTGAATAAATATAGCTGCATTGAAAGCAGGCAATACTGGAGCTAAAAATGAAGGTGTTGCAATCTGCAATCTGTGATGAATTATTACGTAAAGGAGTGATAGATGAGAAAGAATATAAAATAATACAGAACAATATAAGAATATAAGTATTTCGTAAGTATTTCGTAAGTATTTCATAAGAGATTTTAAAAATTATGTATAGTAAATAAAATGTTAATTATACACAACAAGAAATATGAGAAAAAACATGTTATTGGTGGAAGTGGAATATTTCACACTTTTAAGACTGTTAGGGATTTAATAAAAGCAGCTGCATCATCAAAATTACCAAAACAATCATTAGCTTTAATGAATAAGGCAGCTACAAGTGAATTAGGAAAAACTGCAATACCTGCTGCAAAGTCTGCAGGAAAAGAACTTGTAACATCTGCAGTTCATAGTGCTAAAAATGTAGTTATAGACAAAGAAAAGCAAATAATTCAAAAAGCGTCAAATAGTGTTGGTAACAGCACAGCACTAAACACAACATTAGATTCAGTATTAAATAAAGACATTTCACCTAAAAGTAAAGAAATACTTTTAATTAAATCTGGATCTGAAGAGCCAACATTAAATATAAATAAATTAATGATGGGATCATCAATTAAATCAAGAGTAAAACAAAGAAAATCAAAAAGTAAAAGAGTAGTTAGAATAGAGGATTTAACTAAGCAAGGACATGGACAAAGATATGTATAAAGAGTTTCACTGTTTGTATTTAAATATTTATAGATTTTTTTTCTATAAATATTAATACAAGTAAAATGATATAAAAAAATTATCTTGTATATAAAAAATAAAATGACAACTTCAGAAGTATTAAATTTTACGGAAGCACTGATGAAAGATGAAGAAATTGAAAGATATGAATTCTAGGAATATGAACCATTAAATATTACAAATTTATATAGTCCCTCTGGAACAATAACAATTGATGTTAATCAGATTGATGCGTATTTACTTCCATCTGAGGCTTTTATCTTAATTGAAGGAAGTCTTGTTGAAGCTGATGGAACAGCATATGCTGCAAATGATTGAATTTCACTTACAAATAATTTTACAAATTTTATATAATGGACTTATGTATTTTTTTAGTAAAATAACATATAGTATAGCAAATCAAGAAATAGAAGCTGTTCAATAAACAGGTCAAGCAACTACAATGTTAGGAATGCTTAATACCCAACGACTTTCAACTTGCACAAGGACTTAATCAATTGCGGTATAAAATACAGCAACAACAACAGTTGCTGCTGATAACGTTAGACTTGCAATTCGTTAATTATATTTAATTCCGAAACCAACTGCAAGAGGAAAATTTTTATTTTGGTTTCTCTAAGACACATTTTTGGTTTTTGCGATGATTTCAATAAAGTTATTAAAATTAGAAAGAGAATGCATGGAAGAATTGGAAGAAGAAAGAAGATGGAAAAAAGAAATGATAACACTAGGATATGAAATAGTACCAGATAGATATTAAATAGAAAAAAAACATTCAAGAAAAATACAACAATTTAAAATATTTGATTATAATTTAAATTTGTTTTTTATATCATAAATGAGTCATGATACATATTATTTACATTATATACATGATCAGAAGTCTATAATTTATGAATAACAAAATCTTGGATATGGAGTAGATTACTGTCAACTATTTATTCCAGTAGAACTAGAAATAGATAAAGAAGAAGAAAGAATTAGACAAGACGAAGGATTAGAATTACGAAGACATTAGAATTACAAAGACATTAAAAACAATGAAAGTAAAAGAAAAATACAGGGAAGCAATAAGACTAGAAGGAGAATTAGGAATCAATCAAACTATTAAAAAAAAAAAACTATGAAAAAAGAAGAAAAGATGTTATGATTGACGTGTGAAAATAATTGAGTTATGCAATGTAAGATTTAGAGTAATAAAAAAAAAGAGAGAACAATTAAGACAATTATTAAAAGAAATAATAATAAAATAAAAAGAAAAAAATGTAAAAAAATATAAAAAATTTATAAGAAAAATAAAAATTTAAATTATTTGATTATAATTTAAATTTTTTTCTTTATATAATAAAAATGATCTATACAAAGAAGTATTTAATAAATCTATTGAAAGAAATATCATTCAAAAAACATCTAGAAATCCTATTTCACTAATTATGATTGCAATGGATAATGGACTTATTGATAACGAGTCGGTAATGTCGGATATAACTAATGTTCAACTAAAAAAGAAAGCTGGTAGAACAAGAATTTACCCCATAAAAGAAAAAGTTAAAAAAGTTAAAAAAGAGAAAGAAAAATCAGAAAAAAAGAAAGCTGGAAGACCAAGAATTCACCTAATAAATTAAAAAAAAAAAATTATTGATTTAAAATATGAAAGATTAAGAACAAATAAAAGAAGTCCAGTGTCTATTAAATTAATTACATTAAAACAGGAGAAGTTAAAATATATAAATCATTATTCAAATATATAAAGGTTACACATCTAGGTATATTGAGACACGTCATGGAAAAGTAGAAGGCGGTTTTAAAATTGAGGTTTTGAATTCTAAGAAAATTAATAATGAAAGAAATAATAAGATAGATGAACAAATTTAAAAAGAAAAATATAAAGAAAATAAAAATTAGATTTTTTTTATTATTACAGAAAGTAATGTAATAAAAAGTAACTAAAAAAATAAAAATATTGAAAATGACATAAACAAAAACCTTTTCTATAAATGTCAAATAAAACTTTAAAAGAATTAAAACAAATTGCAGAAGAGCGACGAGTTAAATATTATTAATGAATGAAGAAATTAGATCTTGAAAGAACACTATTTTCAATTATATTAAATGAACAAATTACGGAAAACATTACACAAAATGTTCTTACTCCAACTCAATTCATTCCTACAAGACTTGCATCTGCTTTTAATAATGCAAGTAATGAAACTAAATCATTTGCTGATTGGATAGTATCATATGTACCTGAACCAATTAAAAAAACTGCTAATGAAGATATAAACAAATTAAAATCTACAGTTTCTAATTTGTATAATAAATTTGGACTGAAAAGACCTATAGAATTCAAATTATCACAATCAGCTATTAGAAATGTAACAAAACAATAAACAGTTAAAGGTTTATTAGGTTATGACGTTTTGTCGTTTATGAATTTAGCTAAGAAAAGTGCAATTAAAAAACTAAGTAAAAATAGAAAATCAAAAATGTATATAGTTTTTTCTTGCGAAATGGAACGCACTGATATTAAAACAGGAGAAACTATAGATAAAACTGCAATATTTTCAACTAAGAGTGAGGTTGCACTAAAGGCAACAGACTTGAATCACTTTTATGAAAGAGCAAAGCAGAAAATTTTAGAACCATTTCCATCATTTCAGCAGTTGGGATCAAGTTGGAGATTTGTTTTTATTGAAAAGTTGAATATAAATAGTATAGAGTATAATCCTATAAGAACAAAGTCATTCCACTTGATAAAAAATTGGCAGCAAAAAAGGCAATAATTATTATAAAAAATGGAGATAATGAGTGCTTTAAGTTGTGTATAATAAGAGCACTAAATACTAAAGAAAATCATCCTGAATAAAAAGATCTAAAAGAACAATCTAAAAAAAAATTGGGAAAAAATTGAATTTCCTGTTTCATTGAGTCAAATTACTCAATTTGAAAAAAATAATATTGATATCAGTATTTGGATATGAAAAATCTGAAATTCATATTTTAAGAAAATCTAAATATAATGACAGAAAACATGTAATAGACTTGTTATTAAATTCAAATGAAACTACTAACCATTATTGCATAATAAAAGATTTAAGCAGGTTATTATCTTCACAAACATCTAACAACGAACATACTATGCACTATGGCAGAAATTGTTTATTAGGATACAATACAGAAGAATCTTTATCAAAACATAAATTGTACTGCAATGCACATGACTCAGTACGCATCGAACTTCCGAAAAAAGGATCAACAATAGAATTTGAACATCATAACAGAACTATGAGATTACCTTTTGTTGTATATGCTGACTTTGAAAGTTTAATCAAGCCTATTAACAATTGTACACCAAATCCCAATGAGTCCTATACTAAACAGTATCAAAGGCATGTTCCTAGCTCATTTTGTTAATACATTAAATACATTAAATGTTTTGATGAAGACACTTATAAAGGAAAACAAATTACAATTACTGCTAACAATGAAACTGATAATCTTGCACAAATTTTTGTTAATAGATTGGAAAAAGTTGTTAAGAATATCTATTATAAACATATTAAATCTCAAAAAAAGATGAAATTTACTCTTGAAGATGACAAAGATTTTGATAATACAAAAAATGTCACATTTGTGAAGAATATCTTAATGAAGATAGAGTACGATATCATTGTCACATTACTGGAAAGTACAGAGGAGGAGTACAAGGAGGAATTAGTAAATATCTAACAGATTAGGATCTTTAAATATTAAGTATATGGGAGCTGCATATGATAAAAGTGAAGAATCTAGATATATACAGTATTTAGATGCTAACAATTTATATGGATGGGCAATAAGTAAAGCACTTCCGATACATGGATTCAAGTGGATGGATGAAAATGAAATAACAAATTGGAAATTAAACTCATGTATATTAGAAGTAAATTTATATTATCCTGAGAATCTACATGATTTACATAATGATTTTTCCGCTTGCACCTGGAAGAATAATTATTAATAAAGTGGAAAAATTATTACCTAATTTAAACAATAAGAAAAATTATTTAGTGCATTATGAAAATCTTAAATTGTATGAAAAATTAAGATTAAAGATTACTAAAATTCATAGAGAAATAAAGTTTTAAAAAAGTGCATGGTTAAGTAAATACATTAAACTCAATACAGATCAAAGAGCTAAAGCAGCTAATGATTTTGAAAAAGAATTTTATAAACTCATGAATAATTTAGTATTTGGAAAAACAATGAAGAATATTGATAAAAGAGTTAATTTTAGGCTGGTAACTAGTGCTTCCAATACCGATACCATTTTTCAATACCAGTATATCGGTACTAAATAATTACAATACCGGTAATACCGGTATAATACCGGTATTAAACTTTATTTTTATATTTATCATAATCTAAATAAAACCTCATGTTAATAGTAAAAATTTTATTGATTCAATCAGCTTATTTATTTTATATCAAAACTACTGACTTTTTCATTTTTCGCTTTTTTCTGCTTTTGAAGATGATTTCTGCGTTCAGAAAATCATCTTCAAAAGATCATCTAATTTTGTTGACTTCACAGTGTTCAAGTAATGGTAGGAATTTTGCAAATATATGCAACGATTTCCTCCTTCTTCAAAAATTCCTATTTCAATACATATAATTTTTGATGAATTATTCGAAACATTGAATTTTCCCTTGTTGTTAAATTTCTTATTTTTCAAAATTGCAAAGTCAAGCTTTTTTTTCAATGACAAGTTTACAGCGTTGTCCACAGAATCACTATGGGAAAACACGCTGGTGAAAGGGAGAGGACTATATCCTTTCTGATTAAGCCGATCTTTCAGTCGAGTAATGGTATTTACAATGGCTAATTTGCTATGGTGCTCAAAAGATAGAGCTAGATCCAAATTCTTGTAACGTTGATGTCATGTGTGCAAAAAACGTTTTATGCTGGAAAAAGAGTACGTTGCTCATTGAATTGTTGCACCAACATAACTTTACAGCTAAATCGATTTCTCACAGGTTATCTATCACGAAAATATTGTATCGGCACACAACAGAATTGCATGTTTTTAGCGCAATGTTACCACAGCCAGTTTTACTGGCGCAAGACATAAGTTAACAGCTAATATTGCATCGGGCTCATTATTAGTTACCTCAACTTTGGACTCAAGGGCAAAAAGTTACTCGTGAATGCATTTTTTTAATTATATTAAACGTTAGAGTACTGTGAGCAAACTAACCCATCTAGTTTTGGATCCAAGTATTAGTGGAATATCTTTATCAAATTTTTCTAACGTGCGTTTTTGAATTTTGATCATTTTTTGTCGGAGAACGGCGAAATAAAAATTTCACAACGGTGCGCACCTTTTTGATTAACGGCTGCAAATCATCAGTCAGTTCAATAGAGTCATTCTCTTCACTCATTGCAATTTGAAACCCGCCGGAAAAGTCTTCATCATTATTGGTTATGTTTGTGTCATCAGTATTTCCTCGTCACTTTCTCTGTTATTGCATATTACTTTCAAGTTATTTTTGCGGAAATTGACAATTTTTTTGTACAAAATATCTTGAATACCTAGTTGAATCCCATGCCTAATGCACAACTGTTGATCACAGTTACTTAAACGCCCCACTTTCTACATTACCGAAACTTTTCATATTTACGTTAGTGCAAAATTCAAACATGCGTTCTACATTAAAGCGAGTGACGTAATGATAATATTTTAAATTGGTGCTTCATTATTTAATGAAAACACGAAAGTAAATGGAATACTTAAAACTTCCAGTCATGATCAAACAACGCTTTCGGGAAGAAAAAGATAGTTAGATGACAAAAGACGTGTTTAAATTGTCTAAAACAAGTATTCTACGTATTTTATACGTCTTAAACGCTAGCTGTTCGCTGGCTAGTTGCTAGCTCATTTCCTACCAAACCTATTAATATTTTTAATACCGGTATTGAGCCAAACCAATACCGGTATTTCGGTATTTAAAAATGTCCGGTAATACCGGTATTCCGGTACCGGTACTACCGGTATTGGAAGCACTACTGGTAACAAACAGAAATAAAGCTTCTAAATTAGCATCTAAACCTAACTTTGAAAGTAGAACGATATTTGATGAAAACTTGGTTGCTATTCATATGAAAAGAACTAAACTAATATATAAAAAAACCATTTTTTTAGGTATGTCTATTTTAGATTTAAGTAAAACACTAATGTATGAATTTCACTATGATTGCATAAAAAATAAATACAATCATAAAGCAAAATTATTATTTACAGATACGGACTCTTAAGCCTATGAAATAAAAACAGAAGACTTTTATGCAAATATTGCTAAAGACGTTGAAAGCAAATTCAATACTAGTGAATTTGATAAAAATCACCAAGCAATTCATAATGTAGGATTTAAAATGGGTGTTAATAAGAAAGTAATTGAAATGTTTAAACATGAGGCAATAGGAGCACAGATTGAAGAATTTATAGGACTTAGATCTAAGTTGCATTCTTACAAAGTACTTGGAATAGATAAAAAAAAATGTATTGAGTAAAGAAATGTGTAATTAAAAGATGTATAACTCATGAAGATTATAAAGAATGCTTATTAAGCAAAAGAGATCATATGAGGAGAATGAACCTCATTACATCTCATTTGCATGAAGTTTACACTGAAGAGATTAATAAGATAGCATTAAGCGCATTAGACGATAAAAGAGTTATATTAGAAGATGGAATACACACATTAGCATATAGACATTATAAATTAAAATCCAACTTTTCATTTCAAATTGATTAAGAATAACCAAAACTAGTAACAAAGTCACAGGTAAGTACAAAGTCGCAGGTAATATTTAAATAAAAAAAGTCTATTTAAATATATTAAAAAAATATAATAAAAATGGAAAAACTCATCAATGTTGAGGGAATTATTTTACAAAGAAAACCACTAACAAACTTTGAACTATTAAAGGCAGCAAAAAAATTATAAATAAAAAATTTTAAAGGTGTATTTGTAAGAGATGAATTACCTAAAAATACACAAAAAATAAAATGTAGAATATTAAATACAGGAGATTCAAATACAAATAGTTTTCATTGGATTTGCTGGTACAAAGACGGAGATAGGAGTTATAGTTTTGACTCTTACGCACTTCCACCAACAGTAGAACTTGTTATTATATCAAAATTCTTGTTAATTATAATAGTGAAAGAGTTCAATTTGGAGACACTTCATTTTGTGGACACTTGTGTCTCAATGTTTTAAAAAAGCTAGATGAAGGATATGAATTTCAAAGCATTATTAATACTCTATTATAAATTAAGTTTTCATAAATAAATAGTATGCACGTACAAAAATGACTGTTGATGTATTCGGAATCGATTCAAATAATAAATTATTATATAATATTATAACTTCTTCTCAAGCAAATGTAAATAATAATGCAACTGCAGATTTTATTTTAAATACACACAAACTAATCAATGTTGTAGATCCATCTAATCCACAAGATGCTGCTACAAAGAGTTATGTAGATAGATTAATTCCATACCCACATAAATACAAAGTTCTAATTGTTGCAGAGCAATCTAATACATACTATTGTAGAGAATGGGGTAATTCTAGTGCAATAACTACTGTATTTTATATGGAAAGAAGAACAGTTCAATTTGGTATGAATAATAATCAAAATGATGTATTACTTCCTTGTTCTCTTAGACTTGATGCAAATGAAACAGATAGTATGTGTATTGCAGGTTATGGTTCAATACTAGCGGGATTACTAATGAAAGATGCTTTAAGTTCTAATGAATTAAAAATTATAAATTCAGAAGAAATGTTAATGATACTTTCTTGTATGCTTGGTGGTATGGGCTTTAACAATGATTATTTTATGCCATATGGAACTGGATTTAAAAATTTAAGTCGAAGAATTAGATATATTTTGACATATTATAATGCAGAATTTTGTGGAATGACTTGGAGTCAGGGAGAAACAGATTCTGTAGCTGGTTAGTGTGATAATTATTCCTATATTTTAACTAATTTTATTCAAAATATAAGAAATTATATAGCATACTCATCTAATCCATTTCGACTCATTAGTAAGCTCTCAAGCAAAAGCAGATAAAATTCTATTTATTACTTTTTAAATGTTTTCTACTTGGGTAGCTTCTAACTATGCAACAGAAAGTCCAGTTAAGTCTGCATTATCTCATATTGGAGCTTTTATTCCATATACTGCATCAATAAATATTTCTTTTCTTCCTTTTATCTAACATGAGAACTACAAACGTTGATCAAATACACTATGACTCAGCTCAACAAATTTATTTAGCAAATCATTTCTATTACGCATTTACTGCAGCAATGAATAATACAAATGCTAATAATTCTGGTAATTATAATCCAGTTTACGCAACAGGAGAAACTCTTATGGTTAAACTAGCAACAAGTTTTTTTCCAAAAAATTATTATGGTGCATATAATCAATAGACTGGTAAACCATCTACATCTGAATTATTAAATTTATTACAACTTAACTGGCAATAATAAAACAATGATGGATATTAAAATACCGTCATACTTATGAAATTGATGGAACATAGAGAAGCATTATATTCAAACAACCATTCCTACCCTGTCTATGCATTATCAAAATATAGGACAATTAATATCAACAGATACCATATTTGGTAATTCACAAGTTGGTCAAGGATTTTCTGGCCATTGCTTTACAGGTCTTAAAAGCAGTATAATTAACGGAGCTGTACTTACACTTGATACAAGTAATACGTATTGGGCTCCTGTTTGTATCAGTAATGGTTTTATTTCTGGATCAACCTATGTTGTTCCTGTATTTGATAATTACATTAAAAACAATAATACCTCTATTATATCTGCTACTGAATATGAATTGTACTCAATAAGAGATTAAATATAGCGTAAGCATAAATTTATAGGAAGTAAAAAATTGAATTTAAAATTGTGAAAAAAAAAAAATGAAAATTGATCTAGTTTTTAGGAGACTCGGCAACCTCGTTTTTATAATTGTAATGAAATTATAAAAACGAGGCCTAAAAAATTTGCGCATGCTCAATTTTTTGACCTTTTTTCATTTATTTTTAAAATAAAATTGAATTTAATGGATAAAACATTTTATTACACTTTTTATAAATTTATGGTTGGAATGAGGGTTGAAAATATTTTGTCCTAGAACCGGCAATTTCCTATTACTAAAGTGGTATGGTTATCCTGTTACTTTCAACTCATGGATTGATAATAAAAAACTGATAAGTATGTTTCAAGCTAAATAAAAAATTGATTTTAGCGCTAACAGCGCAAATTTAAGATTGTGAAAAGAAATGAAAATTAATCTAGTTTTTATAATTGTAATGAAATTATAAAAACGAGGTCTAAAACTTTTAGCATGCTAAATTTTTTAAATTTTTTCATTTGTTTTTAGAATAGAATTGAATTTAATGGATAAAGCAGGTCCTACACTTTTTATAAATTTATGTCTGGAATGATGGTTAAAAATGTTTTGTCCTAGAACCGGCAATTCCCTATTACTAAGATTTGTTAGACCGTTTCTTACAGCAACTTCCACTCTATACATTGCTGCAGCAACATAATTGCAAGTTTGACCCATGCCAGCCATGCATGTACAGGCTTTTATTTTAGCGTTTTTTTTTAATAACAACCACAGTATCATTGTATGATTGATCAATGTATCATTGATCAGGCTTGGTCAGAAGCGGGATTTACTGACCACAGAAGCAACATCTGGCCAGTTTTTTGCAATTTAAAATTTAGTTGTGAAAAACTGGACAGATTTTTTAGTCGTTTCGAAAACATTTCATAATTCTTTGGTATTTTCTTTGCCTGTTGCTTTAACAAAGGATAATATGATGAATTATCTTTTTTTACAAAAGTTTGACTATAAATAATTAAATTTTATTTCTCAAAAATAATGTTTTCCTTTTTTTCCAGTTACACAGTCGAATGTGGTGATAACATAGTGTGTTTTCAATTTAAAATATTAAGTATTATATTGTAATTATCAGAATAGATAGTATTTTATTAAACTATTTTTCGAACTTTAATACAAACTCAAATTAATAAGATTTAACATGTTTTTTGCTACAAAAAGGATATTTATTTCCAATTAGCTAAAATATAACCAAATTCAGGGTAACTTTAGACAATCAATTTTTTCCAAAAATGCTTTCTTTGCTGTCTGAGTTACGTTGCAATAATACATAATAAATAATAGGCATCTTTTTATTATAGTATTTTTTATTATATAATGATATTATAAATATCATAAATCGTAATATCTATTACGAATATATTGATTTTTGATATTTATGGCTATCTTGATAGATTTAATAACATATTTTATTAATAGCAAAAATGCGATTAATTAAATAATTTTCATTAATAACATAAATCATCTTTATATTTTCAGCATTTTTAAAATGCCAAGAAAATGTTCGACAACTCTTCCTGGCACAAGAAAATATGGCGCTAAATCTAATTACACCAATTCTACACTTCAAGAGGCTTTAGCCAAAATTAAATTAGAAAAAAAGTCGATTGGTGAAGCTTCTAAAATTTTTAAAGTACCTAAAGCAATATTTTTTTATAAAATAAAAAGTAAACACTGTAAATCAGTAGGGCGCCCTATTGCCCTTAGCATTGAAGAGGAACTTTATTTTGAAAATCACTTACTTTTTTTAAGTGACAAAGGTATACCAATTGGAATTAATGATTTTAAAAGTATTGTCAAAATCTATTTCGATGATAATGGAAAAAAATATACAACATTTTAAAGATAACTGACTAGGTTGGGAGTGGTATAAACTTTATCTTGACAGCCATCCATCATTAAAAGAAAAAGTATCTCATTGTATTTCAAGGAAACCTGTACAGATTAATTATTGTAAAATAAAATTATTTTTTCAAAATCTAGAGAAGGAACTAAATGAATTAACGTCAGATAACATTTACAATATGGATGAAACAGGGTTTCATGATGACCCTGAAAAAAAAAATTATTTTTCGTCGATCCTTTCGCCATCCAGAACTTATAAGAAACACTACAAAAACTTTTTACACTGTTGTTTTTTGTGGAAATGCCTCAGGAAACCTAATTCCACCATTTTTCATTTTTAAAGGAAAACACAATTGGTTTGACTGGCTTTTCAATGCACCAGAAGGATCAAGAATGGCAACTTCTTGCAGTGGCTGGATGGAAATTCAAATATTTGAAAAGTGGCTGTTAAATCACTTTGTTCCAAATATTATAAATAAGGAAGGTAAAAAAATTCTTATTTGCGATAATTTAAGTCCTCATATATCTTTAAAAGCCTTAAATATATGTGAAAAGCATAATATAACATTTATATGTTTGGTACCCAATTCCACACACCTTTTACAACCTTTAGATGTTAGATATTTCTCGAGTTTAAAAGCTAATTGGAGGTCATTTCTTAATCAATGGTGTAAAACATCCAGAGGAAAAAAGGTTAATAACCTACCAAAAAATTTGTTTACGCAGCTCATTAAATCTACTCTTAATGTTGGTAAAGAAAATCTAGAACATAATCTTCAAGCAGGATTTAAGACTACTGGCATATATCCATTTGTACCAGAACATGTTCTCTCCAAATTACCCAGTTTTACAAATATAGATATTCAACTCAATATTGGAGAATTGTTAAGGAATTATGTTGATGACATTCATCTTAATTATGAAGTGAGCAAAAAAAATTCAAGTTACCAGTAACAGCAAGGAAAAGTGTATTAGCCACTGAGATAGAAGCATACTTTAAAGAAAGAGACTAAAAAAAAAGTCAAGATAATATTCGAGCAAAGAAAAGAGGAAGACCACTTGGATCAAATAATATGGTTATAAAAATAAACAAAAAACTTAATATTTTACAAAGTTCAAGCATCGTAAATGTTAATCAAGTTATTGAAGACAATGAACAAGTTTTACCTGTATCTCAAAATGATGGAGTTTTTTCATTGGAGCAAATAAACAATCACTATGTACTATGTCCTTGATCATGATTATTTTGTAAAAGAGTTAGTTGTAACTCAAGACTAAAAGAATAAAAACACTGTAATATTTAGTTTTATAGTCAATGGTGTTTATTTGTGGAGACTTATATAAAAATTTTGTTTTGTTTTATTTTTTTTTTTCTTTTTTTTTTTTTTTCTTTTTTTTTTTTTTTGCTTTCATTTAATTAAAGTTTACGTTTATGACAAATGTACATAAAAAGTCAATGTTTGTAGCTGCTAAAGCACGAATTAATTAAATTAAACGTGCAGCTTCATCAAGGAAAAAAATACTTGTCAATTCTACTTTTGAATGCTTTAATTGACGGAGCCTTTTTGCATGACAACGGTAAATAATTCCAATCATTCACAATACGATTTGTGAAGAAATTATGTCGAGCATTATTGTAAGTGAAATCACGCGTTAGTACGTTGGATAGTGATCTGCGAAGAGGTGGATTATGCCAATTAATAATTTCAAAACCGTTTTCAAGTTTAAACTGTTGGATCAAATCGCCGCGTCGCCTGCGAGTTTAAGTAAAATTGAGACGCCGACACCTTTCAGCATAAGGTAAACTTGTTATATTATAAGGAATTTTTGTTGCTTTGTGCTGAATTTATTCAATTTCTTTGATGTCGCCCTTTAAGTAAGGACACCATACCAGAACAGCGAATTCCAGGTGCGGCCTAACATATATAGTATATAGTTTACCCCAAAGCCAAATATCTCTTGATCTAAATGTTTTTTTTAGTAGGCCAAGTATCATATTTGCTCTACGTGTCGCAACCTGTATGTGTTGAGTCCATTTTAGATTGTTAGATAAAAAGATACCCAGGTTTCTTTCAATATCCGTTGCCGCTATAATAAGAGATGTATTACCATCATTCATTACATATTCATGATTTATATTTTCATGACCAAGGTGTATAACTTTACACTTTGCAACATTTAATTCCATTAGCCATTCCTTTGACCACTCTGAGACAATGTTTAAATCATTTTGAAGAATCAGATAATCAGCATCGTGAAACCAGGTCTTATTTCTTGCAACAGTTTAGTGTCATCTGCATAAATTTTATGAACTGATTTTAAATTATCCGTTAGGTCGTTTATGTAGATGATGAATAATGTTGGACCAAGTACAGACCCTTATGTACAGAACATGTTTGTTTGTTCTCGAAATATTTTATTGAAAAACTTGCTTGTTTATTCTCGAAATATTTTATTGAAAAACTTGTTTGTTTATTCTCGAAATAGTTTAACTAGATTTTTTAAAAAATTAATTTAAACTAATACAAAGAAATTTAAACAACTTTTTAGATTTAAAGGATTAAAATTGACATTCAGTTTAATAGTGTTCAAAGCTACCCGAAATGCAAGGGTAACTTTGAATGCCTACTTGAACATTGTTTTTTTACATAATATCTATAAAACTTAATAAAATGATAACAAACTAGAAAAAAGAGATCATCAGAACACCCTTTACGTAAAAATATTTGTTATCTAGTTAGTAAAATAATTTTTGTACAGATAAACCAACCACAAAGTTACCCGTAATGACTGTATGAAAATAAAATAAATTTAAACGCGAAAAAATTTAAAGCAAAACAAACTACGTTTAGAAAAAATATTTTCGAAACATCTTTTATAGTTTTTTTATAAAATTAAGCCACTTTTTCTATGTTAAGTAACATCTTACGATTGCTTAATTAGGAAAAAAAATGTTCTTTTATTAAAGAGTATAATATAATTTTTATTTATATACTCGTATCTTATTTACAATGCTGGATTAAGGAGGGTTGGGATTAGAAAGGGCTAAAGCCCCGGGCCCCAAAATAGTTAAGAAGACCTTTTTATTAGTGACTTTTACGCTGTGTCACATCCAAAATAAAAATACCCACGGCCCTGAAAAGCCAAATAAGGTTCTAATAAAACTAACCCTAGTTTTAGTTTTATTTAAGCTAAACTATTTTATAAATAAAAAAATTAAATTTTTTTAATAACTATTTTATGCTTCGCGTAGTTTGAAACATATTTGAAACAATTTTTTTTTTAATTTTTTTTGTTTATTTCGTCAGTAAAAAAAAGAATACAATGCCGTGTAGTATAAATAAGATCTACATGACCGGGGTTAAAAGAAGACAATACTTGCCTTATCACTACAATTCCTCTTAGTAAGTTAAGGATAAATGAAATAAATCATTGAGTTACTGTAGAAGTTAAATTAACTAAATAGAAATCAATTAAGAAGCTTAAAAATACTTTATGAAGAGGAAGCGGGGCTGCTTCACAATACCGCTAATGATATTTAGTGAGTGGGCTTTTTAATCCTAACTTTAATTAGTTTTTAAAACAGAAAATTTTTAAGTTTAAGTATAACAGGTTTGTAAGAATGGCAACTAAAGCGAAAATTAGAGTTAGTAAATCTATATCTTAGAGCTTAAAAACTTTTCTTTCTTGGGGGAAAGAATCAGTTATCGGGCTAGCAGGCGCGGACTGGCCCACCGGGAAACCGGGAAAATTCGCGGTGCGCCCCACCATCTTTGGCGCTCCCCGACAAAGATGGTGAATTAGTTTTTCTCATGCTGTTTACTTTACAAAATGATTGTTTAAACTAGACCTGATAGTAAATTTACTTCGCCTGAAATTAAAATTTTAAAAAAGTGATTAGGAAAAGTTTGAGTTAGGACCTCCCTTCCTCCCTTAACCATATTCCCCCTGATTTATATCACAAACTTAATAACAAACGGATACCTCTTACTTTTGATTCCGAAAGCGTGTCACGGAGATTCTTAAAAGAATCTGCGCGACAATATTGCATTTTTAAATGCAAAATTGTGACCTTTTAATTACATTAATTTAAATTGCTTCTTTTTCAAAGGAATTCCAAGCGAACTCAATGCACGGAAGACGCTGCTAAGAACAATAGAAAATATTGCTCTAATAATATCTTGTAAAATATATAATTGTTTTATAATCTAATGTTTTTTAATATTCGCGATCGTTCAAGTTTAAAATCGCGTTTTTTTTGTTAAGGTAATTGGTTTAACTTATTTTTTACAACATTTTATTTATAATGCTTTTTTGCATCAACGTAGAAATATAAAGAAGACTAAAAAATAAAAAATGAATATCTAATAGAAAACTTTTTGAAGACAACAATTTAAAAATGGACTAAAAAGTAAAAAATGACTTTTGTAACGCCAATGTGTAGATAAATTTGTCAAAAGTTTGTTACCGCCGTTAAAGATGGCAGCCTAAGTTTTGTATAAAGTATTATAAGTTAAACTTTTTGCCCAAACTGAAAATATTTACTCAATTAACGTTAATAAAAATGGTAATAAAAAAAGACTCTGAAGCTCTAGTAAGTAGAGTATTAAAATTGGAAGCAGAACAAAGGATAAAGAAAATACTCAACTCAAAATATTAGTGAATGATCTTAAGAACCAACCAAGCAACGTACTAAATTCGAGTGCTTGTGCATGGTCCGATGTAGTAAAAGGTAAAAAGAGTAGCAAAGCAGCCCAACTGGAGTTAGTCAATGTAGTTGTTAAAGAATCTCAAGATAAAGACCTAAGGCAAAAAAACTTAATAGTTTTTGGATTCAATACCTCTAAAAACAAAAATGATGATGTAGCCAGAGAAAAAGATATATTAGGGATACAAAATATATTTATTCAGATTAATGCTAAAGTAACTATCCAACGTGTTTTCAAACTAAGTATAAAATCAGACAAGCCACCACCAGTAATTGTTGTTTTAACCAACAAAGAAGAAAGAAATGTTTTACTAAAAACAGCCAAAACCCTACGAAATTTACCAGAAACAAATAAGTTATTTATTAATGCAGACTTGAAAGTGGCTTAAAGACTTAAAATGAAAGCATTAAGAGAAGAACGTGCTATATTGAATGAAACTAATAAAGATTTACAGTTTTATTACGGAATTAGAAATGAAAAAGTTGTAAAACTCATAAAAAGATAGCAATTCAAATTAAGTCAACAAGATCAGCTGCTATGTTCAAAAAATCTACTCTTAAAAAACTAAAACATGTTTATTGAAAAGAACAACAAGAGGCAACTAATAAATTAAAAAAACCAAGAGCTATTTAACCATCTAAAAAACAATTATTGTAGGAAATGGGCACTTACTATAATTCGCAGTCTAGGTATTAAATTTGCTAATTTCCAACACTTTGTCCATTTACACAGTCTTGATATTTGTTGTGTTATTGAAACTTGATTAAATAAAAACCTACCTGACAGTCTATTATATCCTAGGTTTTACACTGTTCTTCACTGTGATAGAAGTAGTAAAGGTGGTTTAAACCTGAATGGTCAGTCGTTGAGAGTTATTGGCTATTATCGCAGTGGGGGTTTCGGTAAAGAAGCTATTGACAATATGCAGAGTAGTGTAAAATGTTTCTATATTTTGTGTTCGACCAGAAAAAATGTGGTCATACTTGGAGATTTTAACTTACCTGATATAGATTGCCACTACTATCGTGGTTTAGATAGTGTTATACATATCTCTTTTTTACATTTTATAAACAGATATAGTCTCACTCAGCATGTTGATCAACTAACTCGAGAAAATAGCATCTTAGATCTTATTTTGAGTTCTTCCTCTTCATTTACCAGTAATCTCTGTATTGAGCCATCTATTAGTACTAGTGATTATAATGTAATCATATTCACTCCTAATTTGAGCTGCTTATATAATAAAACTGAAGTTCCAGTGCAACAGTTCTTCTGTTGGAAAAATACAGATTACCAAGTTATCAATAAATATCTGAAATCGGTCGATTGGAGTATTATCTTTCAAACATGTTTTAATATTAAAGCTTGTTGGCATACTTTTTCTACTATACTAAATAATATTATTACACAACATTTACCTAAAGTGCGAGTCTGTGAAGAGCATAAATTATCACATAAAATACACTATCCTTATTATGTTAAAAGGTTGATAAACAACAAAGCCATGGCATGAAAAAATCAAAAGTAACAGGTAAATCTAATGACAAAGCAGCCTATAAATCCATTGCCGCACAATGTTCTGATTCCATTAGAAAGTATTATGCAGCAAAAGAACTTAAGATGATACGCAAAGACAACCTTGGCAGTTTCTTTAATTATGTCAATGAAAAACTCAAAACCTGTAGTAAACTCAATGACATTCTTCGATCCGATAATACCCTTTGTCATGATAAAGAAGAAATATCCTGTACTTTTAATAATTTTTTTGCAAAGG
>NC_061168.1:1154945-1219786 GCF_022113875.1 Hydra vulgaris | reverse complement strand
TTTTTACAGTCGATAATGGTTTATCACCAAAGTTTGCGGATCGTGATAACGTACATTCAACTTGTCTGTCATCTGTTATTTTCTCTCTTTCTACAGTCGAAAAAGCACTTGGAGCACTTAAACCCACCACATCTACTGGTCTAGATGGCATTCCCAATGTTTTCTTAAAGAATTGTGCCAATAGTTTATCGAATTCCTTAAGCCATTTATTTGATACCTCATTTAAAGATGGTGCTATACCGCTAGACTGGAAAGTTGCAAGCGTTATTCCAATTCACAAAAAAGGACCTGCAGTTGACCCAGGTAATTATAGACCTATCTCCTTGACATCTACTTGTTGTCGTGTAATGGAAAGAATTATTAATAACAAACTGATTAGTTATCTCTTTTTCAATAACCTAATCACAAAAGAGCAGCATGGTTTTATTCGTAAACGTAGTACCTATACTAATATTCTAGAAAGTCTTCATGACTGGACTTTAAATCTTCAGCGCCGTATTCCAACAGATACTGTTTATTTTGATTTTAAGAAAGCTTTCGATTCAGTTTCACATCCTAAGTTACTAATGAAATTACCTGCTTACGGAATAGTTGGCAATCTTCTGTATTGGCTAACTAATTTTCTGCACATGAGATCACAGGTGGTAAATTTAAACAATGTTACTTCCCATGCTATATCTGTAACAAGCGGTGTTCCACAGGGGAGTGTTATTGGACCTACTCTATTCGTATTGTTTATAAATGATGTGAGCCACGTTAATAAACAGCTTGATGTCAAACTTAACCTTTTTGCTGATGACATTAAATTATATTCAGTCTATGATATACGTGGCCTTCAGTCAGACCTTCACACAGCTGTTAATCGTTTGTACAAATGGAGTTGTACTTGGCAACTCCAAATAGCAACTGAAAAATCCTTTGTCTGTACTATTGCTAACCAGATTCAAAACATAGCCCAGCGTGTTTACACCATAAATAACCATGATCTTGCCCATGTTAACTGTATAAGAGATCTTGGAGTTATCATTGATAAAAATCTCAAATTCAATCAACATATCATTCTTATCGTACATAAAGCTATGTCAAGAGCTTTTCTTATTTTAAAACCTTTTTACTCACGAGATTGATTGCTGATGGTTAAAGCCTACTGTACTTATGTACGACCTATGCTTGAATAATGCTCTTCAGTATGGTCACCTTACACTAATGCCTGATTAATAAAGTTGAGAAAGTGCAGCGTTTCTTCACTAAAAGAATTGCTGGTCTGTGGTCAGTTTCCTATGATAAGCGTCTAGCCATACTAAAGCTTAGCACGTTAGAATATCGACGAGTGTTTAAAGATTTAGTTATATGCTGCAAAATTTTAAATGGTAAACTGGACACTGACCTATCAAACATTCTTATTCTCAATTCTTACTTGAATAATCGCGGTCATAACTTTAAACTGTACAAACACCATTGTAGTTACAACACAAAGTGTTTCTTTTCTAATCGAATTGTTAATGTATGGAATAGTTTATCGGAGGATGTGGTGTCAGCATAGTCTGTCTTGTAGTTTAAGAAACGTCTTGCTGTACTGCTTTGTTCAAGTTAATATAATTTTGTTGTAACTTGTCCAGCAGTTGATGCAATTTAACATTTCAGTAAAAAAAAATTTATACTTAGTGTTAGCTGCCTTCGGGTCCTTCTGTTGTTTTCAGATAAATAAATAAATATATCTACACATTGGCGTAATCAAAGTCATTTTTTAATGACTACTTTAATGACTATATAAACAGTAAAATCCTTGTTTAAAAATGTAGTTAAAATTGCATATTTTTTGCTGACTCAGCATGTTTTCGAGTATAATTATACTTTTTATTATATTTACTCTAAATAATTTTATAATACACTCAGTTTAAAAAACATGTTGCATCAAATTGAATAAATTGACTGTTTTAATTTTTATGAGCTAGTAAATCTTTAACGGGATTCTACTGTATATATATACAGTCAATTTATTCAATTTTGATGCAATATTTTTTTTAAACTGAGTGTATTATAAAATTATTTAGAGTAAATATAATAAAAAGTATATTTATACTCGAAAACATGCTGAGTCAGCAAAAATATGCAATTGTAACTATATTTTTAAACAAGGATTTTACTGTTTATATAGTCATTAAATGTATTTATGTTACTACAGTAATTGCATTGTACATTGTGCAGGTTGCTACGGAAACTTTTTCCGAAACCTCCCAGCAATTGAACTCTTCAGTGTCTAATGAACATAAGATGGCCGCTACAAAATCTGACTCAAAATTATGTAAGTCTAAGAGGTTTTTACAGTCGATAATGGTTTATCACCAAAGTTTGCGGATCGTGATAACGTACATTCAACTTGTCTGTCATCTGTTATTTTCTCTCTTTCTACAGTCGAAAAAGCACTTGGAGCACTTAAACCCACCACATCTACTGGTCTAGATGGCATTCCCAATGTTTTCTTAAAGAATTGTGCCAATAGTTTATCGAATTCCTTAAGCCATTTATTTGATACCTCATTTAAAGATGGTGCTATACCGCTAGACTGGAAAGTTGCAAGCGTTATTCCAATTCACAAAAAAGGACCTGCAGTTGACCCAGGTAATTATAGACCTATCTCCTTGACATCTACTTGTTGTCGTGTAATGGAAAGAATTATTAATAACAAACTGATTAGTTATCTCTTTTTCAATAACCTAATCACAAAAGAGCAGCATGGTTTTATTCGTAAACGTAGTACCTATACTAATATTCTAGAAAGTCTTCATGACTGGACTTTAAATCTTCAGCGCCGTATTCCAACAGATACTGTTTATTTTGATTTTAAGAAAGCTTTCGATTCAGTTTCACATCCTAAGTTACTAATGAAATTACCTGCTTACGGAATAGTTGGCAATCTTCTGTATTGGCTAACTAATTTTCTGCACATGAGATCACAGGTGGTAAATTTAAACAATGTTACTTCCCATGCTATATCTGTAACAAGCGGTGTTCCACAGGGGAGTGTTATTGGACCTACTCTATTCGTATTGTTTATAAATGATGTGAGCCACGTTAATAAACAGCTTGATGTCAAACTTAACCTTTTTGCTGATGACATTAAATTATATTCAGTCTATGATATACGTGGCCTTCAGTCAGACCTTCACACAGCTGTTAATCGTTTGTACAAATGGAGTTGTACTTGGCAACTCCAAATAGCAACTGAAAAATCCTTTGTCTGTACTATTGCTAACCAGATTCAAAACATAGCCCAGCGTGTTTACACCATAAATAACCATGATCTTGCCCATGTTAACTGTATAAGAGATCTTGGAGTTATCATTGATAAAAATCTCAAATTCAATCAACATATCATTCTTATCGTACATAAAGCTATGTCAAGAGCTTTTCTTATTTTAAAACCTTTTTACTCACGAGATTGATTGCTGATGGTTAAAGCCTACTGTACTTATGTACGACCTATGCTTGAATAATGCTCTTCAGTATGGTCACCTTACACTAATGCCTGATTAATAAAGTTGAGAAAGTGCAGCGTTTCTTCACTAAAAGAATTGCTGGTCTGTGGTCAGTTTCCTATGATAAGCGTCTAGCCATACTAAAGCTTAGCACGTTAGAATATCGACGAGTGTTTAAAGATTTAGTTATATGCTGCAAAATTTTAAATGGTAAACTGGACACTGACCTATCAAACATTCTTATTCTCAATTCTTACTTGAATAATCGCGGTCATAACTTTAAACTGTACAAACACCATTGTAGTTACAACACAAAGTGTTTCTTTTCTAATCGAATTGTTAATGTATGGAATAGTTTATCGGAGGATGTGGTGTCAGCATAGTCTGTCTTGTAGTTTAAGAAACGTCTTGCTGTACTGCTTTGTTCAAGTTAATATAATTTTGTTGTAACTTGTCCAGCAGTTGATGCAATTTAACATTTCAGTAAAAAAAAATTTATACTTAGTGTTAGCTGCCTTCGGGTCCTTCTGTTGTTTTCAGATAAATAAATAAATATATCTACACATTGGCGTAATCAAAGTCATTTTTTAATGACTACTTTAATGACTATATAAACAGTAAAATCCTTGTTTAAAAATGTAGTTAAAATTGCATATTTTTTGCTGACTCAGCATGTTTTCGAGTATAATTATACTTTTTATTATATTTACTCTAAATAATTTTATAATACACTCAGTTTAAAAAACATGTTGCATCAAATTGAATAAATTGACTGTTTTAATTTTTATGAGCTAGTAAATCTTTAACGGGATTCTACTGTATATATATACAGTCAATTTATTCAATTTTGATGCAATATTTTTTTTAAACTGAGTGTATTATAAAATTATTTAGAGTAAATATAATAAAAAGTATATTTATACTCGAAAACATGCTGAGTCAGCAAAAATATGCAATTGTAACTATATTTTTAAACAAGGATTTTACTGTTTATATAGTCATTAAATGTATTTATGTTACTACAGTAATTGCATTGTACATTGTGCAGGTTGCTACGGAAACTTTTTCCGAAACCTCCCAGCAATTGAACTCTTCAGTGTCTAATGAACATAAGATGGCCGCTACAAAATCTGACTCAAAATTATGTAAGTCTAAGAGGTTTTTACAGTCGATAATGGTTTATCACCAAAGTTTGCGGATCGTGATAACGTACATTCAACTTGTCTGTCATCTGTTATTTTCTCTCTTTCTACAGTCGAAAAAGCACTTGGAGCACTTAAACCCACCACATCTACTGGTCTAGATGGCATTCCCAATGTTTTCTTAAAGAATTGTGCCAATAGTTTATCGAATTCCTTAAGCCATTTATTTGATACCTCATTTAAAGATGGTGCTATACCGCTAGACTGGAAAGTTGCAAGCGTTATTCCAATTCACAAAAAAGGACCTGCAGTTGACCCAGGTAATTATAGACCTATCTCCTTGACATCTACTTGTTGTCGTGTAATGGAAAGAATTATTAATAACAAACTGATTAGTTATCTCTTTTTCAATAACCTAATCACAAAAGAGCAGCATGGTTTTATTCGTAAACGTAGTACCTATACTAATATTCTAGAAAGTCTTCATGACTGGACTTTAAATCTTCAGCGCCGTATTCCAACAGATACTGTTTATTTTGATTTTAAGAAAGCTTTCGATTCAGTTTCACATCCTAAGTTACTAATGAAATTACCTGCTTACGGAATAGTTGGCAATCTTCTGTATTGGCTAACTAATTTTCTGCACATGAGATCACAGGTGGTAAATTTAAACAATGTTACTTCCCATGCTATATCTGTAACAAGCGGTGTTCCACAGGGGAGTGTTATTGGACCTACTCTATTCGTATTGTTTATAAATGATGTGAGCCACGTTAATAAACAGCTTGATGTCAAACTTAACCTTTTTGCTGATGACATTAAATTATATTCAGTCTATGATATACGTGGCCTTCAGTCAGACCTTCACACAGCTGTTAATCGTTTGTACAAATGGAGCTGTACTTGGCAACTCCAAATAGCAACTGAAAAATCCTTTGTCTGTACTATTGCTAACCAGATTCAAAACATAGCCCAGCGTGTTTACACCATAAATAACCATGATCTTGCCCATGTTAACTGTATAAGAGATCTTGGAGTTATCATTGATAAAAATCTCAAATTCAATCAACATATCATTCTTATCGTACATAAAGCTATGTCAAGAGCTTTTCTTATTTTAAAACCTTTTTACTCACGAGATTGATTGCTGATGGTTAAAGCCTACTGTACTTATGTACGACCTATGCTTGAATAATGCTCTTCAGTATGGTCACCTTACACTAATGCCTGATTAATAAAGTTGAGAAAGTGCAGCGTTTCTTCACTAAAAGAATTGCTGGTCTGTGGTCAGTTTCCTATGATAAGCGTCTAGCCATACTAAAGCTTAGCACGTTAGAATATCGACGAGTGTTTAAAGATTTAGTTATATGCTGCAAAATTTTAAATGGTAAACTGGACACTGACCTATCAAACATTCTTATTCTCAATTCTTACTTGAATAATCGCGGTCATAACTTTAAACTGTACAAACACCATTGTAGTTACAACACAAAGTGTTTCTTTTCTAATCGAATTGTTAATGTATGGAATAGTTTATCGGAGGATGTGGTGTCAGCATAGTCTGTCTTGTAGTTTAAGAAACGTCTTGCTGTACTGCTTTGTTCAAGTTAATATAATTTTGTTGTAACTTGTCCAGCAGTTGATGCAATTTAACATTTCAGTAAAAAAAAATTTATACTTAGTGTTAGCTGCCTTCGGGTCCTTCTGTTGTTTTCAGATAAATAAATAAATATATCTACACATTGGCGTAATCAAAGTCATTTTTTAATGACTACTTTAATGACTATATAAACAGTAAAATCCTTGTTTAAAAATGTAGTTAAAATTGCATATTTTTTGCTGACTCAGCATGTTTTCGAGTATAATTATACTTTTTATTATATTTACTCTAAATAATTTTATAATACACTCAGTTTAAAAAACATGTTGCATCAAATTGAATAAATTGACTGTTTTAATTTTTATGAGCTAGTAAATCTTTAACGGGATTCTACTGTATATATATACAGTCAATTTATTCAATTTTGATGCAATATTTTTTTTAAACTGAGTGTATTATAAAATTATTTAGAGTAAATATAATAAAAAGTATATTTATACTCGAAAACATGCTGAGTCAGCAAAAATATGCAATTGTAACTATATTTTTAAACAAGGATTTTACTGTTTATATAGTCATTAAATGTATTTATGTTACTACAGTAATTGCATTGTACATTGTGCAGGTTGCTACGGAAACTTTTTCCGAAACCTCCCAGCAATTGAACTCTTCAGTGTCTAATGAACATAAGATGGCCGCTACAAAATCTGACTCAAAATTATGTAAGTCTAAGAGGTTTTTACAGTCGATAATGGTTTATCACCAAAGTTTGCGGATCGTGATAACGTACATTCAACTTGTCTGTCATCTGTTATTTTCTCTCTTTCTACAGTCGAAAAAGCACTTGGAGCACTTAAACCCACCACATCTACTGGTCTAGATGGCATTCCCAATGTTTTCTTAAAGAATTGTGCCAATAGTTTATCGAATTCCTTAAGCCATTTATTTGATACCTCATTTAAAGATGGTGCTATACCGCTAGACTGGAAAGTTGCAAGCGTTATTCCAATTCACAAAAAAGGACCTGCAGTTGACCCAGGTAATTATAGACCTATCTCCTTGACATCTACTTGTTGTCGTGTAATGGAAAGAATTATTAATAACAAACTGATTAGTTATCTCTTTTTCAATAACCTAATCACAAAAGAGCAGCATGGTTTTATTCGTAAACGTAGTACCTATACTAATATTCTAGAAAGTCTTCATGACTGGACTTTAAATCTTCAGCGCCGTATTCCAACAGATACTGTTTATTTTGATTTTAAGAAAGCTTTCGATTCAGTTTCACATCCTAAGTTACTAATGAAATTACCTGCTTACGGAATAGTTGGCAATCTTCTGTATTGGCTAACTAATTTTCTGCACATGAGATCACAGGTGGTAAATTTAAACAATGTTACTTCCCATGCTATATCTGTAACAAGCGGTGTTCCACAGGGGAGTGTTATTGGACCTACTCTATTCGTATTGTTTATAAATGATGTGAGCCACGTTAATAAACAGCTTGATGTCAAACTTAACCTTTTTGCTGATGACATTAAATTATATTCAGTCTATGATATACGTGGCCTTCAGTCAGACCTTCACACAGCTGTTAATCGTTTGTACAAATGGAGCTGTACTTGGCAACTCCAAATAGCAACTGAAAAATCCTTTGTCTGTACTATTGCTAACCAGATTCAAAACATAGCCCAGCGTGTTTACACCATAAATAACCATGATCTTGCCCATGTTAACTGTATAAGAGATCTTGGAGTTATCATTGATAAAAATCTCAAATTCAATCAACATATCATTCTTATCGTACATAAAGCTATGTCAAGAGCTTTTCTTATTTTAAAACCTTTTTACTCACGAGATTGATTGCTGATGGTTAAAGCCTACTGTACTTATGTACGACCTATGCTTGAATAATGCTCTTCAGTATGGTCACCTTACACTAATGCCTGATTAATAAAGTTGAGAAAGTGCAGCGTTTCTTCACTAAAAGAATTGCTGGTCTGTGGTCAGTTTCCTATGATAAGCGTCTAGCCATACTAAAGCTTAGCACGTTAGAATATCGACGAGTGTTTAAAGATTTAGTTATATGCTGCAAAATTTTAAATGGTAAACTGGACACTGACCTATCAAACATTCTTATTCTCAATTCTTACTTGAATAATCGCGGTCATAACTTTAAACTGTACAAACACCATTGTAGTTACAACACAAAGTGTTTGTTTTCTAATCGAATTGTTAATGTATGGAATAGTTTATCGGAGGATGTGGTGTCAGCATAGTCTGTCTTGTAGTTTAAGAAACGTCTTGCTGTACTGCTTTGTTCAAGTTAATATAATTTTGTTGTAACTTGTCCAGCAGTTGATGCAATTTAACATTTCAGTAAAAAAAAATTTATACTTAGTGTTAGCTGCCTTCGGGTCCTTCTGTTGTTTTCAGATAAATAAATAAATATATCTACACATTGGCGTAATCAAAGTCATTTTTTAATGACTACTTTAATGACTATATAAACAGTAAAATCCTTGTTTAAAAATGTAGTTAAAATTGCATATTTTTTGCTGACTCAGCATGTTTTCGAGTATAATTATACTTTTTATTATATTTACTCTAAATAATTTTATAATACACTCAGTTTAAAAAACATGTTGCATCAAATTGAATAAATTGACTGTTTTAATTTTTATGAGCTAGTAAATCTTTAACGGGATTCTACTGTATATATATACAGTCAATTTATTCAATTTTGATGCAATATTTTTTTTAAACTGAGTGTATTATAAAATTATTTAGAGTAAATATAATAAAAAGTATATTTATACTCGAAAACATGCTGAGTCAGCAAAAATATGCAATTGTAACTATATTTTTAAACAAGGATTTTACTGTTTATATAGTCATTAAATGTATTTATGTTACTACAGTAATTGCATTGTACATTGTGCAGGTTGCTACGGAAACTTTTTCCGAAACCTCCCAGCAATTGAACTCTTCAGTGTCTAATGAACATAAGATGGCCGCTACAAAATCTGACTCAAAATTATGTAAGTCTAAGAGGTTTTTACAGTCGATAATGGTTTATCACCAAAGTTTGCGGATCGTGATAACGTACATTCAACTTGTCTGTCATCTGTTATTTTCTCTCTTTCTACAGTCGAAAAAGCACTTGGAGCACTTAAACCCACCACATCTACTGGTCTAGATGGCATTCCCAATGTTTTCTTAAAGAATTGTGCCAATAGTTTATCGAATTCCTTAAGCCATTTATTTGATACCTCATTTAAAGATGGTGCTATACCGCTAGACTGGAAAGTTGCAAGCGTTATTCCAATTCACAAAAAAGGACCTGCAGTTGACCCAGGTAATTATAGACCTATCTCCTTGACATCTACTTGTTGTCGTGTAATGGAAAGAATTATTAATAACAAACTGATTAGTTATCTCTTTTTCAATAACCTAATCACAAAAGAGCAGCATGGTTTTATTCGTAAACGTAGTACCTATACTAATATTCTAGAAAGTCTTCATGACTGGACTTTAAATCTTCAGCGCCGTATTCCAACAGATACTGTTTATTTTGATTTTAAGAAAGCTTTCGATTCAGTTTCACATCCTAAGTTACTAATGAAATTACCTGCTTACGGAATAGTTGGCAATCTTCTGTATTGGCTAACTAATTTTCTGCACATGAGATCACAGGTGGTAAATTTAAACAATGTTACTTCCCATGCTATATCTGTAACAAGCGGTGTTCCACAGGGGAGTGTTATTGGACCTACTCTATTCGTATTGTTTATAAATGATGTGAGCCACGTTAATAAACAGCTTGATGTCAAACTTAACCTTTTTGCTGATGACATTAAATTATATTCAGTCTATGATATACGTGGCCTTCAGTCAGACCTTCACACAGCTGTTAATCGTTTGTACAAATGGAGTTGTACTTGGCAACTCCAAATAGCAACTGAAAAATCCTTTGTCTGTACTATTGCTAACCAGATTCAAAACATAGCCCAGCGTGTTTACACCATAAATAACCATGATCTTGCCCATGTTAACTGTATAAGAGATCTTGGAGTTATCATTGATAAAAATCTCAAATTCAATCAACATATCATTCTTATCGTACATAAAGCTATGTCAAGAGCTTTTCTTATTTTAAAACCTTTTTACTCACGAGATTGATTGCTGATGGTTAAAGCCTACTGTACTTATGTACGACCTATGCTTGAATAATGCTCTTCAGTATGGTCACCTTACACTAATGCCTGATTAATAAAGTTGAGAAAGTGCAGCGTTTCTTCACTAAAAGAATTGCTGGTCTGTGGTCAGTTTCCTATGATAAGCGTCTAGCCATACTAAAGCTTAGCACGTTAGAATATCGACGAGTGTTTAAAGATTTAGTTATATGCTGCAAAATTTTAAATGGTAAACTGGACACTGACCTATCAAACATTCTTATTCTCAATTCTTACTTGAATAATCGCGGTCATAACTTTAAACTGTACAAACACCATTGTAGTTACAACACAAAGTGTTTCTTTTCTAATCGAATTGTTAATGTATGGAATAGTTTATCGGAGGATGTGGTGTCAGCATAGTCTGTCTTGTAGTTTAAGAAACGTCTTGCTGTACTGCTTTGTTCAAGTTAATATAATTTTGTTGTAACTTGTCCAGCAGTTGATGCAATTTAACATTTCAGTAAAAAAAAATTTATACTTAGTGTTAGCTGCCTTCGGGTCCTTCTGTTGTTTTCAGATAAATAAATAAATATATCTACACATTGGCGTAATCAAAGTCATTTTTTAATGACTACTTTAATGACTATATAAACAGTAAAATCCTTGTTTAAAAATGTAGTTAAAATTGCATATTTTTTGCTGACTCAGCATGTTTTCGAGTATAATTATACTTTTTATTATATTTACTCTAAATAATTTTATAATACACTCAGTTTAAAAAACATGTTGCATCAAATTGAATAAATTGACTGTTTTAATTTTTATGGGCTAGTAAATCTTTAACGGGATTCTACTGTATATATATACAGTCAATTTATTCAATTTTGATGCAATATTTTTTTTAAACTGAGTGTATTATAAAATTATTTAGAGTAAATATAATAAAAAGTATATTTATACTCGAAAACATGCTGAGTCAGCAAAAATATGCAATTGTAACTATATTTTTAAACAAGGATTTTACTGTTTATATAGTCATTAAATGTATTTATGTTACTACAGTAATTGCATTGTACATTGTGCAGGTTGCTACGGAAACTTTTTCCGAAACCTCCCAGCAATTGAACTCTTCAGTGTCTAATGAACATAAGATGGCCGCTACAAAATCTGACTCAAAATTATGTAAGTCTAAGAGGTTTTTACAGTCGATAATGGTTTATCACCAAAGTTTGCGGATCGTGATAACGTACATTCAACTTGTCTGTCATCTGTTATTTTCTCTCTTTCTACAGTCGAAAAAGCACTTGGAGCACTTAAACCCACCACATCTACTGGTCTAGATGGCATTCCCAATGTTTTCTTAAAGAATTGTGCCAATAGTTTATCGAATTCCTTAAGCCATTTATTTGATACCTCATTTAAAGATGGTGCTATACCGCTAGACTGGAAAGTTGCAAGCGTTATTCCAATTCACAAAAAAGGACCTGCAGTTGACCCAGGTAATTATAGACCTATCTCCTTGACATCTACTTGTTGTCGTGTAATGGAAAGAATTATTAATAACAAACTGATTAGTTATCTCTTTTTCAATAACCTAATCACAAAAGAGCAGCATGGTTTTATTCGTAAACGTAGTACCTATACTAATATTCTAGAAAGTCTTCATGACTGGACTTTAAATCTTCAGCGCCGTATTCCAACAGATACTGTTTATTTTGATTTTAAGAAAGCTTTCGATTCAGTTTCACATCCTAAGTTACTAATGAAATTACCTGCTTACGGAATAGTTGGCAATCTTCTGTATTGGCTAACTAATTTTCTGCACATGAGATCACAGGTGGTAAATTTAAACAATGTTACTTCCCATGCTATATCTGTAACAAGCGGTGTTCCACAGGGGAGTGTTATTGGACCTACTCTATTCGTATTGTTTATAAATGATGTGAGCCACGTTAATAAACAGCTTGATGTCAAACTTAACCTTTTTGCTGATGACATTAAATTATATTCAGTCTATGATATACGTGGCCTTCAGTCAGACCTTCACACAGCTGTTAATCGTTTGTACAAATGGAGTTGTACTTGGCAACTCCAAATAGCAACTGAAAAATCCTTTGTCTGTACTATTGCTAACCAGATTCAAAACATAGCCCAGCGTGTTTACACCATAAATAACCATGATCTTGCCCATGTTAACTGTATAAGAGATCTTGGAGTTATCATTGATAAAAATCTCAAATTCAATCAACATATCATTCTTATCGTACATAAAGCTATGTCAAGAGCTTTTCTTATTTTAAAACCTTTTTACTCACGAGATTGATTGCTGATGGTTAAAGCCTACTGTACTTATGTACGACCTATGCTTGAATAATGCTCTTCAGTATGGTCACCTTACACTAATGCCTGATTAATAAAGTTGAGAAAGTGCAGCGTTTCTTCACTAAAAGAATTGCTGGTCTGTGGTCAGTTTCCTATGATAAGCGTCTAGCCATACTAAAGCTTAGCACGTTAGAATATCGACGAGTGTTTAAAGATTTAGTTATATGCTGCAAAATTTTAAATGGTAAACTGGACACTGACCTATCAAACATTCTTATTCTCAATTCTTACTTGAATAATCGCGGTCATAACTTTAAACTGTACAAACACCATTGTAGTTACAACACAAAGTGTTTCTTTTCTAATCGAATTGTTAATGTATGGAATAGTTTATCGGAGGATGTGGTGTCAGCATAGTCTGTCTTGTAGTTTAAGAAACGTCTTGCTGTACTGCTTTGTTCAAGTTAATATAATTTTGTTGTAACTTGTCCAGCAGTTGATGCAATTTAACATTTCAGTAAAAAAAAATTTATACTTAGTGTTAGCTGCCTTCGGGTCCTTCTGTTGTTTTCAGATAAATAAATAAATATATCTACACATTGGCGTAATCAAAGTCATTTTTTAATGACTACTTTAATGACTATATAAACAGTAAAATCCTTGTTTAAAAATGTAGTTAAAATTGCATATTTTTTGCTGACTCAGCATGTTTTCGAGTATAATTATACTTTTTATTATATTTACTCTAAATAATTTTATAATACACTCAGTTTAAAAAACATGTTGCATCAAATTGAATAAATTGACTGTTTTAATTTTTATGGGCTAGTAAATCTTTAACGGGATTCTACTGTATATATATACAGTCAATTTATTCAATTTTGACGCAATATTTTTTTTAAACTGAGTGTATTATAAAATTATTTAGAGTAAATATAATAAAAAGTATATTTATACTCGAAAACATGCTGAGTCAGCAAAAATATGCAATTGTAACTATATTTTTAAACAAGGATTTTACTGTTTATATAGTCATTAAATGTATTTATGTTACTACAGTAATTGCATTGTACATTGTGCAGGTTGCTACGGAAACTTTTTCCGAAACCTCCCAGCAATTGAACTCTTCAGTGTCTAATAAACATAAGATGGCCGCTACAAAATCTGACTCAAAATTATGTAAGTCTAAGAGAAAGTCTAGCGGAGTCAAAAGAAGACAAGAAAAGAAGAAACGTGATTTGTTTTAATGTGGCCGTGATCCTAAATAACGCAAGCTGCTATTTAATAATGAACATATTATAAATGTTGTTTATAAAGCAGCTGTTCCTGCGTCAAACCCAGTGTTAATTAAGAAAAAAGCTTTTTTGTAGAATGTAGCGCCTAACGTAATCATTGAAGCAAGTACCGTGTCAAATACAGCGTCCTCCAGTCCTTAACCAGATAAGCAATCAGATTTTACTATTAGCAAATCGCCCGTAAAAACTATAAAAGACTGTACGTCAGAACTCGGTGCAGTTGCTACCGAAGAAAGTATATGGGATGTTTATATAGAATAAACAAAAAAAGGTGCTAACTCAAGTATTCTCAACCATAAATATCAGTGTACCGTAACAACAAAATTGATTTATAAATTTTGTGACAGTGCACAGAGTAACCAAAGAATAGCATTAGTAAAAAATAACATGATTTAGCCGAATCATACAGATGTAAAGCATTTACCGTCTGATTCAAAAAGAGTATACCAAAGATTGATATCAGATAATAAGTATGTACAAAGACGTTGGATAACCGCAACAGCTGATAACAATCAAATCGTGGCATTTTACTGCAAAGCATGATTGGCATTTTCGAAAGAATATTTTAGTTTTACTCTTGGATTTAAAAAGTTTTCCCAAATATACCAAAGAACCAAAGATCATGAAGAATCTAAATCACATAACGCTGCTGTAAGTTGTACAACAAAGATATAAGCTCTTTAATCAACAAAGGTATAGTGGAAAAGCAGAAAACGCAAGTATTGAAAAACATCAAGGTATTTAAACGAATTTTTGCAGCAGTTATTTTTATTGGGAAGCAAGATCTTCCATATAGAGGTAATTGGGGTAAATCTCTCTTCAGTTTACACAATATATCTATTGATGACGAAAACCTCTTGGAACTAATATTGCTGATATTAGAGCTTGACGTTACTCTTAATAATCATATAGAAAAAGCTATTTAGGCAAGTCAAAAAAAGAAAGGTTGTTTGATACGTAAAGGAAAAGGAAGCTCACGTGGACGTGGAGGCTTGGTATCGATGTTGTAAAAGACTACAGTTAAAAATATTCTAGCAGCAATTTCAAACTTGATGAAGAATTGTATAATCAAGGAAATTGGTGATCAGAAATTCAGTGTTCAAATGGATGGCAATCAAAATACGTTGACGATTGATCAGGAGACAATAATTTTAAGATATGTACATGTAGAGGACGTGAAAAAACGATTATTTGCGGTAAAAAATGTTACTGATGCAACAGGTGCAGGACTATACCAACTATTGAAATTAGAGCTTGAACACAATGGTTTTATAATGGAAAAAATTGCGTGGTGAATATCATGGAGTTCAACTTTACATTAACTACGTTTCACCAAATGCTGTATACATGTGATGCTACGCGCACGTCCTAAATTTGTCCGCAACAGATATTGTGGAAAATATATTAGCTGTCAAAAATTTAATTGGTTTATTGCAGAGTACAGCAACTTACTTTGGCAATTCTTGTAAACAAACGAACGTTTGAACGGATATTCACATTGGGCAAGGAGTTGGATCTGCAAAACTGAAAAGATTGCAAAAAATTGATGAAACACGTTAGTGGTCGAAGCAGATGGCGCTTGAACGAATTTTTGGAATTTATGATGCTCCACAAATGGAATGAATTTATGCTCTTTTGCAAATTTTTAATTGTGTTAGAATGTCTTTAAGATTCGATGCAAAATCAACATTTGAAGCCACAGCACTGCATGACAAATAGTGTCAATTCAATGTGCTTACTGAAGCCTTTCTTCTTCTACGTGTGTACACCATTTTGCGACAAACATCCGAATATTTGCAAACAAGAGGTCTGGATTATTTAAGTGCTTGCAATATGGTAGAGTCAGTAAAACAAGAACTGCAGACAATATCGTACGAAGATGTCTATTCCAAGACAATTGCATTTGTTAAAGAAATCAACTCCCTCCTAGATGCCAGTAAACTTGATTCAGAAGTTGAAACAGAATTGCGTCTAGAACGGTTTCATCGAAAGAAACGTATGGCAGGGGAACTCGCCTTTGATGACATACCCGAGAACCCTATTGATCGTTTTAGAATGGATGTTTTCCGTAGAGTAAATAATCAGATTACCACTAGCATAGATTAACGTTTCCAAGTTAACAGTGACATCATTAGAGACACTGCGTGCTTAGATCCCAGACGTTTTAAGAAATTGTTGAAAATGGTATTCTAGAAAACAGTTTTTGAGATCAAAGATTAGTTAGTTGAGAAAAAAATTCTACATTATAAATACCAGATAAACCACAGGGTCCATTTTTTTTTTTAAATGATTTAAAAAGAGGTTTATTATTCATTTATTATAATAAATTCATCAATAAATATTATTATTATTATTATTATTATTATTATAGTATATTCTTTTTATAATAGCTACTATTATTTTTTTTATCACTATAATCACTACTATTACTTTTATTATTCCTACTTGTATTATAATTATTATTATTACTATCTCTATCTTATTTTCATTTATTTTGACAGGTGTTTACTTTATATTAGTACAAATTACTATTTGTAAATATCCTTGATGTAACAACTTTATTCAGAATATATTTGATTTGATTTGATTTGATTACGCAATCCAAGATAATAATTTTGTTTTAGCATGGTTTTTGCTTAATGCATTTGCAACTACTTTAAAAGAAACCATGCTTAAACATCACGATTGCCTTTTTCTATTTTGAAATACTGTAAAACCCCCTAATTCAACATGATTTAGTACTTAAATTTCATTCTAAAAGACTTAGGAATAATTTTTTTAAATAAATAAACTTCATAACAAGGCAAATCGAACGATATAAAAAAACTTTGTTTTTTGTAATTTAAATCTTTATTTTATTTTTAAAAAGTTTTTATCCAGAATTAGGTGTCTATCTCCCTAATCCCGGTGTAGTATGAGATGTTTATCTCCCTAATTCCCGGATGCGTATAAAATATAGAAAAAACACACACAAATAATGCAAACATTAAGCTAATTAATTTAATCCATAAAACAAATTGAATTGTTTAATTAAAAAAGAAAATATATTATTTTATTTACATTTGTTACAATAAATTCCATAGTTAAACAATATCCAACGACACATGCACTGCAAGACTAATTAGAACACTGCTCACATGCAAGCCATTGGTTATCTAAGCTATTCGCCCAATAATTTTCACAAGAATAACAAAGACGATTATAAGAAACTTAAGTACTATTTGAAGCTTGAGGTAAATGTGGGTCTTCTGAATGATTCTTTAGCTTTCGACCTTTTTTACGTGGTGTTTTAGCGACTGACTTTGTTTCAATTTTTTTTACTTCTCTTTTCTGTGCATTTTCTGCTTTTTGACTAGTAGTGGCAACCTTTTTTTGCCATCTCAATTTTTTTGCAGCTTTTTCATCGAATTTTTGTTTTTTGATGCTTGCTCAGCTTCATCGTAAGTTATGGCATCAGCCGAAGTCAGATTATAATTAGCTGGTCGCTCTATTCTCTCACCTTTTTGAAATCTTTATTTAGAGTTGGTGTCTATTGATCACGAAGCATATTTAACACTGATTTGTTTATATCTTTTCCCACTTGTTGAACGGCATTATTCAAAGTAGCAAAGCTTTTAAGCAAAAATTCACGATTTGACATTCTTGATGGTGTGTTAGGTGTATTGGTAGCGTTTCCCAGAACTAATGGACTAGATACTGTTGAAGAATCAAATAAATTTTCAATATTGTTGTTTTTGACAGCTTGAAACACTGCACCGATAAAAGTTTATTTTAGAAGAAATTTGCGAACGATCGAGTGGAATATACTAGTATTTTTGAAACAACTCCTTGCATTTTCAGGTTTAAACCCACCATTTTGGATGAGATCCTTAAACATGGCCGGAAAATGTCGATTTGTCAAGCTTTGAAAGTGATTTTTGGTCCAATAACTTTCGACTACTCGCTTCTATTCGCCTTTTATTGTTTTAAAAACGCCAACATCTAATGGCTGTAAAAAATGGCTAGTATTTTCAGGCACCTAAAATAATAATTACCTTTCTCCGGATTTAGGTCTTTTTTTTTTGCTGGTAGTAAATTTTTTTTAATTTTTTTTCAATTAATTCAAAGGGTAATTGATTTTTTTTTAACTCAAATACTCAGCATAAAATTTTGCATAAAATAGTGTTTTTACTTTTTAATTATTTCGTTGCAAATTTAAGTTATTTTTTTCTTTTTTTTTTTTTAAATTTATTATTTAAAATTTTTTTTTTTTTATATTGTTCGATTTGTCTGGTATAAACGTTAATTAATTAATCATTCATAAATTCGTTATATTAGGCGAGTTATGAAACTTTTTTACTAAAACCATCCGGAATTAGGTTACATCCGGAATTAGGGGGTTTTACGGTATATACAATCTAATAGAATATATAGAATTATTGTTACAGTTTCTATTTTTTATTGTGCGTTTAAAAACGCTAATAATTTGATATTTTTATTAACTTATTATTTAATAGTTAATGTAAAGAAATGTCAAAAAAACTTTTATTTTAGTTTTAGCTTTTTAAATTTAATTTCTTAAAGTTTGTACTTTTTTTTTATATAAATAAATTTAGCCAAATAAATTGAGAAAAGTTCATTATTTAGTATCAATGGATAACAATTGAAGACCTTGGAATGAAAACCTCAAATGCCAAAAACGATTTTTTTTTCAGAAGAGCATTTAAACTATTTTTTTTAGAAGAGCATTTAAACAGTTGATGTTTTTCAAAAGTACCTTTTTCTCGACAGTCAATTTGAAAGACATAATTTTTAAAGAAAAATTTAACAAGAGTTATTACATAGATTTATATATACCCAACCAAAAAATAACAAAAATCCAATTTGCACATAAATAGACATTTGAGGTTTTCATTCCTAGGTCTTCATTTTACAATCATAAGGCCATTTAATATTAATTATCATTAATTTGTGCGCACTTTGCAAATGCATAAAAAATTGTTTTGAAGAAATAAAAATTAATTCAGTTTAATAAGATTCATTGATATATTAAAAAACTTTTTCACTAGAATAAAATTGATTTAAAAAAAAACTTCCTTATATGACACATAAATTCTGAAATATCCATACTAGGATGGCGATAAATACAGCCAATAATGATGTTTGATTTTTTAGGATTTCCACAAACTTAGATTCAAAAAACTTTGGTTTAAGCATATGAAGATCATATCGAGGTTTGTAAATTAATGTATTTGATATATAAAGTAAAGTGTGCTCATAAACATAACTGGTAAGATTTAATGGGATAGTTGGTAAAATGTCAATTTTTTAGTTTAGTTTCAGTTATGCCAGTAATACTGAATTCATGGTTTTACCTAACCAAATTATATTAATTTACGATGAGATTTGTAAATTTTATTGATATGGTTAAAAAAAATAAAATAAAAAAAAAACGTCAACGTTCTGGGCTTGTAACAAGTATAAAACCAAAATTTATAAGCATTAAAATTATAATTAATAAGCAAGTTTTTTAATGAATAATCAAATAGCTATCGCAAAAACCAAAAGCTCTCCTAAAAAGCTGTTTAGAAGAGCAGCTCGCATAGCTCTTCGTATTCGTTTTAGGCCTGTAAATATATATGTATATATATATTTTTTAAAGCCTTATACTGAAACAGATGACATTATGGATCTGGATAATCTGGTGAGCAACACTACGAGATGAAGGTTTATTAATATCAAGTGGTGAAATGTTATATTCTCAGACAAAATGAATATTGAGGTAGATATGCAAGAATATGCTATTGCTTTGTGTTCTGCTATGGCAATCACCTCAAGAGTAATTTGATTTGAATTGTACATGAAAACCAACCAAGCAAGGTAATGGCAGTGTAGACTTTTGGGCCTACATGAATTATGCAGGACTTAAATGCAATTGATTATTTGAAGGTTGACTTTGAAACATTGAAATTTTAGATAATTGCCTGTTTTAATATATTATTTGAAATATATACTCAACTTTTGTCCAATTTTTTTTTTTTATTAAAATAAAATGTTTCATTTTTTTTAATCTTTTTTTGGTATCTAAATCAGTATGTTTAGATCTTTTTTTGGATTTTCATAATGCATATAGATTTTAATTATAATATTAAAAAAATAAAAATAAAAGCATTTTAGTTTTTGATTTAGTTTATTTTGAATTCAATGCTTTATAAAAAAATCGTGACAAAAACAATGTGTGCTCTAATTTAAGGCCTAAAAAGTCTTACCTATTCCACAAAACTAATTTAACGTCATGTCCTGGACAATTTTGAACAAAAATTCCCCTACAAGCTAACTGCCTCTGCCAAAACATGATGACAATGACTTGATAAAATGCTTTATTTCTCTATCTTATACTGAATATACCTTCAGTTCTTTCAATTTAATTTAAAATTTAATTGTATTATAGGGCTTAAAAGTTATGACCATATAAAAATAACAGCCCCCTCGATTTGTTCAAACTTTGCTCATTTAAATACTTAAAAAATATTATGAGGTATTTTATTAATTTTTATAGTTATAAATAGTTAGAAAGGAAAAAACTTTTAAAATTAGAAACTCAGTTTACGAATCGAATTTATTAAAATACGAATTGAATATAATAAAAACAAGAAATAAATATATTATAAATTGTATGTTTGGCTAATTTCCATGGTCCTAACATACATACATATTGAAATATATATATATATATATATATATATATATATATATATATATATATATATATATATATATATATATATATATATATATATATATATATATATATATATATATATATATATATATATATATATATATATATATATATATATATATATATATATATATATATATATATATATATATATATATATATATATATATATATATATATATATATATATATATAACTCACATCAATGTAATTATGTATTGTGACTATAGAGTAGCCTCGCAACAGCTTACAAAAAGTTAATGTTAAAAAAATATCTTTTAATCTTGAAAAAAATTTGAATACTAATATCAGTAAACATTCTAAGAAAGATCAACAGTTCACCTATCTGAAAAAGTTAAAATTTAAAAAATTCAACGCTCAAAATTTTTTTAAAACGATTTGAAAACAATAAACAAAACAAACTAAAGTAGCTATTACTGTAATTACATTTTATTCATTTTTAAAGATTTTATATTTAATTTGAAACATTTTATCGTTTACTAGAAGTTACTTTTATTATAATTTCTTCTTAATCAACGGCTAAATGCATATTTAATAGCTAAAAATTAGAAAAATAACTCGTTGTCAATGAGAATTTTTTTTATATTCGTTATCCGTAGCCATTTTTTTAACTCTTAAAATATGCTAACTTTACTGAAGTCTGAACTACCGTGATACTTTTGCTTGATATTAAGTTTTGATTTTTGTAATCTCTCACCAAGACCTACTCGGTAAAACTAGTAACTATTATAACAATGTCTATAACTTTAGAAATATACCATATGGATCAAAGAAATATACTAAAATGAATAAAACTGCTAGGGTATCAAAGTTAACATATAAGTAGCTGAAATACCAAAAGGAATTTACTTTCTGAGAAATACTTTGTTTAAACAACATGCTAAAACAGAAGAAATCTAGAATAAATAAGGACCCATTTCAAAACTTAATAATTTAGGGGCTCTTTTCAAAACTTAATGAGCTTTATTTCTTTACATTGATAGTACTAAGTGGAAAAATTGTTTAGATTTTGGGGCCCTAATCAAAGTTTTTTTTTTTTTTTGCGTTGGGAAGGTGAGTGTGGGGAGTGTAACCCAGTGGTCAACTGAGCTATGATATGACGAAATTATTTCTAGGGACTTTTTCAGTTATTTTGGTTAAAAATAGTTAAAATTAGAAAAAAATTTATTTTAACACAAAATAAAAAAAAAAAAAATAGCAGTTATATGACAAAAAACATTAAAAAATTTCATCAAAGGCATATGTTTACTCTAGCTAAGTCAACTTGAAAGTACTTTTAAATAATAAAATGGAATAACTACATTAAAAACTGAATGTCATTCACAAATTTCCTAAAAAAATATAGTCAGTAAGACTCAAAAGTTATTTTCAGAATCAGATTCAGAATCCCCAACTACTTGCAAGACAGGAGCTAAAAGCAACTTCCTGATCTCATTGGATATAGGTTGTGAATGACACTGTTGTTTTTTGTGTTTTGTTGACAGACTTCTGATCCTAAGGTCACTTGAATCAATCAAACGCAAAAACAAGTCTTTTAAACCATCAGTCCATGAAGTCTTCCTGGCATTGTCAGATCTGGTCAAGCGCATGAAAAAATGGCGGGTTTCTCCTTGCTCTTCATTTGTCAATCCTATAGATAGTGGACAGTTTTCAACCAAAGCCTTACCATGACAGGGAACTTTGTGAAGAGTTGGAGTGATTGGAAACCAATTGCAATGATTAAAGTAGATTGCCTTAATTTCATCACAGAGCCTACCAAATGCTTCAGCATCCAAGGCAAATCCACAAGCCAGTGCGCCCCAAATAATAGCCAAGTTTTGCACAAGATATTCAGGAATACCACAAATTTGAGCTGCGACCACTGAAAAGAAGTAAATAATTTTGAAAAACCATGGCTACAATCATGAGTCAATTTCTTTTTGATTGCATGATTGTACAGGAATATAATAGAAAAAAGTTGCCTCAAATATTTGGCATGCAGGAAAAAATTTATAAAAATATTAAAGTACGTTTTTCTAATTCTTATGATCATAAGGTTTTGAAACTCTTGCAACATTTTCTGGTGTTGTTGTGCCAGCTCCACTATCTCTGAAATTATGATGAAAATATTGTACTTTTCAAAATTCTATTTTAAGCATGTTCAAAACCAAAAATATATACTCTTTTCTAATTTTCAATAAAAATCTCTGACTTTCCATGCAAGAAAAAATTTGTTTACAACGCCATCTGGTGTCAAAAAAATATTTTTGGAGACAAAAGAAACAAAAAATATTTTCTAATACTTTTTTAACTTCAAGTTTGATGATTAAGGAGAACATTAAAAAGGCTCAATTGGTTTTTTTAAAACTTTATTTTTTGAATATTTTCGCCATATCATAGCTCAGTTGACCACTGTGTGGGGCTCCAATCCACTTGCCACGGCACTGGTCATACGCACGTTATTTGGATGAAATAACAAATTACAAGAAATGCTATTTGCATTAAATTTTATTAAGGATACAACTGCTTTATCTATATTTACTACTGTGAAATCATACTATACAAAAAAAATAGTATTTCTTTGAATATTATCGATGATTGCACTTTTGAATTATTTTACTAACAATTGAGGTGTAAGTGGGCGGTAGGTATGAATGTTATAGTAGATTAAATACTACCGTTTTAGGGTGATCATTATTTTTATAAATTGGAAATATGTTAGCTGATTTAAGTACATCAGGAAATATTCCTTGATCTAAAGATTTAAGTTTACTATTTAGAACAACGGTCTACTAATCTTTTTTTTATTTTATATAAGTATATTTCATATTGCCAAATAAAAAAAGGTATATTATCAACTCCTGGCAATTAGTTAATTTTTATAGAGGAAAAAGCCGCTTCAAATTCTTTTAACGTTGAGTCAAAATCATAAAATGCTGTTCTAACAGTTTCATTTACAATTTAAAAATATTAGTTGGTGTAATTTTGTTAGCAAGATCAAGTCCTACATTTGTGAAATATATATATATATATATATATATATATATATATATATCTTATATTTGATATTTATTTAGAAAATAATATATTAGTGTTATTGATATTTATTCTTTTTGGTAGTGAAAAGTTTTATTATTTCCCACTACACCATTGATTATTGACCTTGTTTTTTAGCGTCGAACTTACATTTGTTTACTGTAATATAAACTTTGGTTGAAAATAAATACAAAAGTTTGTTTATTGAAGAATTTGTTAAATAAAAATAATTTTAAAACACGTTTTCAAAAACTTTTTTATTAAAATTAAAAAGATATACAGGTTTAAAGTTTTAATCCAAGTATAAAAATGTATATGAAATAGAGATTTTAAATGATCCTCGCTAAAAACATATTTTAAATTTGAAACCAACTTTTATTTAAGTATGCTACTTTAATATACTTTTCATTTAAAAAAAGCTTAACTTACGTTGAGTATCGTAAAAATAATTACATCAAGGTAACAATGAACCTTTATTTAAATATTTCAGAAAAAAATAAAAACAAAAAAAAGGTATAAAGGGCTAAAGGTTTATAGGGTCTGGGTCAAAAGTCTCGCTATTTGTGTTCATGAAAAAAAAATTGCCGCTTTAAAAAATAAAGTTTAATCTCAAATAATTGAGCTTTAAAAAATGCAAAACACAAATCATTTTAAACCATAAAAAACTATTGATAACATCCGATCATTGACTGGATCATTAAGTCATAACATAAAATTTGTATTTAATTTAATTCTTTTGAGCACTTTGCACATGTATACGTTTAAATAAGGCAAATTTATATTATATTGATGACATAACACAATAAAATCCATATTGCATAAGTGCTTGTAATGATGACAATGTTATTTAACTAACAAACGCGGAATTAACAAACACAGAATTCTTTTTACTTCCGATGTATTGCTTTTTATTTATTTGCAACTTTTGCAACAAAGGAATAAAATCTCGTATGAATCAGCACTTTGAACACTAAAAACGAAAATGTTATAAAATAAATATTTCTTTTGAAACATTAGTATAATTAATGTAACAAATTAAGTGTATTCCAAAACAGATTTTACATTAGACGGAAAATCTACACTCAGTAAAAGTAATGACATTAAATTTATAATATCAAATTTTAGTTTAGTTTTAAAATTGTATACAAATTATTGTCCATTTTGGGTTTACCACACGGGAAAAAAATTGATCACAAAGGTTATAACATGGAAGTATAAAACAGATGGAAGTTCAATCGCATTGAAATTCTTTCGGACTATGCTTGTAAACTTTTGTTTAGTAAACAAAAAAAAAACAACATCAAGACTGCACTTAAACGCCCAATCTTTACAAATAGGTACGTTTATAATAATTTAAATATATAGTATTTTGAATGTTCGCCAATATTCAAATATAAACATTAAAAATGGCGCAACAAAACGGCAAACAACAACATTTTTATAAACTTCATGTTAAATGGAGTAATACAAGAATGAATGGAATTATGATATACAGATAATGAAACTTTAAACTTTAGTAATTTAGAAAACAACTTTTTTAATTTTTTAAAAATTGTTTTAGTTGTCTTTTTAATCAAATGTCGTGTTATGACTTGAAGCAAGAAAAGAAGCTTAAACTAACATATGCTTTTAAAGTAAAGTGGTTCTATTTAATTACCGAGTTTTAATAAACCTTTTGTTAAATAATTGCAATTACTAATGGATAAAACTTTGCAGCATATCCCTAGAATAATTCTTTTTTTAATGTTTAAATAAAAATCATTTCAGTGAATTTTGTTATTTTTTGTCCAGTGAAACTTATTTTTTTTTTTATTGTCGGTTACCAGCATACTCCCGAGACGACTTGAAATTGCTTTGATGTTTGCGGCTCGATGAACTTCCATCTGTTTTATACTTCCATGGTTGGAACAATTCAAAATCTCAAAAACCAAAAAATACTAGCGTCGGCCCTATATATATATATATATATATATATATATATATATATATATATATATATATATATATATATATATATATATATATATATATATATATATATATATATATATATATATATATATATACATTATAAATGTGGCCATATTTCGCGACGGTAAGAAAGGAGGCGTGAACGTTCTGGTTAAATGCACTTCCGCGGTGCTCTGTGACATGGGGCACCTAAGTAACAAAATATATGTAATACACACAATATTAAGATTCGTAACTACTAACAGCGGTTAAGGATTAAAATGGTTAAAGTGTCTTTATTAACGGTAAGCTATAATTTTCTGCTGCCCAATCTATAAAGTCGAATTATGGTAGCAAGTCTTAAAGGATGCTTACTGCTCAGATCAGTTATGCAGCATAACAATCTTTCTTTGTACTCTGGATGATTATTGTTTTGTTTATACCTTGAACAATATTTATAAAAGTATTGATAAGCAGTTTCGACAGTTTGTTCACTATAGGGCTCCAAGGAGGATCCTTTACTACTGATGAAATCTTTTATGCGGCAGAAGACGGTGTGAATTTTGGTAACGCTTGCACCAGTTATCATTAAGTAGCACCTTTCGAAATTTTCAATTAATTAAGCAAAATCTGGCTAAAAGATAAATTCAAAGCTTTTATGAAACTATTGAATGAACTAATTGTTAAAAACTAATTGAAGCTTATTGAAAATATTGAATTCTTTAATTAAGAGAAGCATGTTGGGAACCGAGATCTTATCACAAGATGCTGGAGCACATCCACATTTTTAAGAAGCTTCCTGCATTCGATCTCCTCGAACTGGCCCCCATAATACGGGCAACTTTCTTATCGCAAACCAAAATTTATTTAACTCCAATTGCATTATTCAGTGACTAGATTTTTTTCAGCGATGGAGAGAGTCTCTGCAAAATCTTCTGATAACCCACAAGAATTTGTCTCTTAAGTCCAGTGTCATAGCCAGTCCTTTGAATGGGAGGTTATTTTTCAGACTGTGAGCTAGTATCAACCATTAACGCTTTATCATTAATGTTTAGATAAAACTTAAGAAAACCTTTACCACCATCAATCTAGCTTAACAAAACATCCACTAGAAGTTTGCAAGATTGAATAACATGATTTACAAGAATTGACAAACCATTGCAGTGAGCAACAACTCGAACTGTACCTGAATCTCCTTTTCCGTCGGTAATACACTGCAGTGCAATTCACAAAAGTTACTGCAATGAAGCAAAAGTCACAACAACTCACAAATGTCACTGCAGATGAAGATATCACTCAAGGGTGCTCCTAAGAAATTCTTATAAAATTTTCTCTTAAGAACTTAAAAAAAGTGCTCTTAAGAAATTTTTATAAAAATTTGTCTCTACCATCTTGTTGCTTGATGTTTGGTTTACAGTTCTAATCAGTTTCTTTAATCCGTTGTTTGATCAGTCCCGTATTTAAATGTACATTAGCAAGAGTCAGAGAGTCAATTTCAGAGCGCTTGATAGTGACTGGGCGTTTTTTTGACCTGAAACCAAAACATACATATTTCATCTTTGAATTAAACTTTGTTCAGAAAGTTTAAAACTTTTAAATTATTTGTTTTAAAAGTAATTCAGAGATTATCTAGGTCATATTTAAAAACTCCGGAACACATTTTGGAAAAAAAAAAAATGTTTTGCCCTCATATTTGTCTCAAATTTACTTAAACTAGTGGCTTTCTCAATTTTTTTGAACTTTTTTGTATAGGTATGACTTAAAAAGTTTAGAAACATCATGTTTAGGGTTAGGGTCAGATTTAGTTATTACTTAGGGTTAGGGTTAAAATATATGCAATATATAATATATTGCAGTATATATTTTAGGTATAAAAGTTTACTTAAACTTGTGTTTACGGAAAACGTTTTGGAAATCCGGAAAAACTAAAATTGAAAAGATATATCCAGAATTCCAGTTATATCCGAAAAAAGATAATCCCTGAGTGATAAGAACCTTGTCGCTTTTTTTGAAGATTTTCTTTGAATATATATAAAAATTGTTTCATCATAAATATTTACCTGAGGTAATTGCAAATGGAGGCCCACCAAATGCTTTAGCATGTTGAATAAATCCTTCAGGGGATAAATCTTTATTGGAAATAACTCAAGATGCAATTTTTTCAGTTGCTCTGGCATTTTGCTACTAAAGATTGAAGGTTTTCCCTGAACTTTATTTATTAGCATTGTTGGGGCAAACTTTTTCCTAAAAAGCAGAGGCATGGGCTGCAATATATATTTGCTTTGTTCTAAATGGCGGTTTGCTCTTCAAGAGGATGCTTGCAGCCTTGAATAACCAATATGGCATATTAGGCTATAATACCTCGTGCCTCTTGTTACAGATCTCACTTGTACTGAATTGAAATTAAATAAAGGAGGGAGTATAAATTCTTTCTCCTCTTGTTTACTGCAAAAAATTGTTCTATACAATTCGCAGAGTTCTTGTGGTACCCGAGAATCACTGGTATTGATCTTTGTCTCGTACAGTTGGCATTTTCGATCTGCTTGGAAAGCAGTAAGTTGTCATTTTGTTAGACAGAGCAAGCACACTAACTTTCAACTTTCATAGTGAACTTTTGCTTGACTTAGCATTGTAAAAATTTATTAAATTAAACTATCCCATTTATAAATTTAACCTGAATTTATATTGGATAACAATCCATTAAAAAATTACTTAAATTACAAGCAAATAATTCTTACATAATTCTTTTCTTTAAAGGAAATAATTATTTAAATTAATGACACTTTTATTATTTTACCTAAATTGTCAATAAGTCATACTTAATAACAATTTAGTCTAATCTAAATTTTTATTTTTTTTAATGTATTTTTTTTTAATGATATCTTTATAAAAGCTTTTCAACTACTTTTTAACATTTTCATGCGCTTTGACAGTAGCTTATACCTTAGAAAATGCTGATATTTTTACGAAATACATAAACCAAGTCAAACCACACTTTAAATAGCAAATCAATATTTTGCTCCATAAAATGAAAATAGTAGTTTCATTTTATAGAGGTAGCAAAAAGCAATTATAGCAAAAAATGTTAATATAGCATAGTAGGACACTCATGCAGGCATCGGCAAGAGTGGCGGGCGATCCAACTCTATGCACGACCAAGCCTTAAATATAATGGTTGCAACAACTTGACCACGACTTTTTACACGTTTGATAACGTAATTAAACATCTGAAAAGCCTTGGTCAAGTTATTGCAACTCTATATTAAAGGCTTGGTCACACATAGATTCGGATCGGATAACCATTATTTTGAAAATAGTAACCAAATATCAGAGTAATCTGTAATTTTTTGAGGTATAAGGAGCAAAACTAATAAAATATAAATTAAAACTGCCATAAATTGAGTAAAAACCAGTTAAGAAATCTGGCTGAAATTTTATCCAGAGTTTGGTGCGGCCATATGCTACATATGAAACCAATTTTTATCAAATTAAATAAAGTGGTTCTCATTTTACAGATGTTTTTATAGTCACACTATAAAGTCAAACTTTCACTTAATTTGACCATTCAAATTAAATTATTTTTCGTGGACAAAACTAAAAGATTTCATAAACAATATGCATCACAAGGTACCTTAATGTGTACGCGATCACTATATATAAGTGGCGTTCTTGGGTCAGCTAGGTTGGCATTAACAGGATCTGTGCTAACCATATCTAATAAAATTTTAGTATTACAAGTTATGACCATGTAGAGTTGCTTGCTTATGGAATCACATAGGACTATCGTTTCTGTTAGACTTTAGGCTGCTTTTAACAAGTAATGGAAACAGTAATGCAAAAAAAAAAACAGTAAACAAAAAAAAAAAACATGCAATACAGTTTTCTTTAAAATGAACAATAAAAAACACAATATTTGATGATGAATCTTAAAATTTTAATTGTGGCGGTTCTAATAAAATTATAGAAGTGTGGGAAAAAGCTACATATGAGTTTTTTTCAATTTTTTTTTTTAGTTTTATTATTTATTTGTTCTTAACTCTCTAACTCTAGAATATGACCCTTAACAAACAAGGATTGAAAACAAGGCTGTTCCGCTAGAAAAAAAATTTGCCAAGGTACTTCCAAGGGTATGAATTAAGTACCTCTTGCTTATGAAACATAGATAATTAATAAAGTCATTAAAAAAAAAGGAATTTTGAAAATAATAATAAATACCATCACTACAACATACCGTCAAAAGTGCAAGACTATTTTCAGGCGTGTCATCTTTTTTAATTTTCTTTATACTACTAAAACTCTAAACAAAAATAAAAATGTATATGTGCACGAATGTATTTATATACGTATATAGTATAAATATACTTACAATTCTAAAATCATACTTGTCTACTTTTTTTGCTAAATGAAAATCTGGAGGAAATTGAAGTAGAATTAATTCGGCTTTGAAGTAAATTAAGATCTTTATCTTCACCGAATTTACAGCAAAAAAATCATACCAAGCTTTTCGAACCTGAAGTAAAATTAATTATTATAAACAGAAAAAAAAAGTTCAATTAATTATAAATTCTTCTTCTAATAGTTTTAACTATTGATACTGTTAACTGTTATATTATTTTATAAAATTATAAAGAAAAAATCTTTTTTGTGTTTTTAAAACATTTTCAATTCTTTTTATTATTATTTTATTCAATAATTTCTTTTAACATGATTTACCATTATTTATTTTATTTAAAATTATACTTTTAAAACAGTTTTTTTTAACTTTAAATTATTTTAAGCTTTGTTAAGCTTTGTTCCTCAAGGTTTGCGTTCCAATTAACATTATAAGTAAAATTAAAAAAAAACTGAAAAAAAGAAGAACCTCTGTAACTGTTAACTGTAGCAGCTTTTTGGATTTTTTAGGAAGTAAATATATAAAAATAAACATAATTAAACAATAAGTATTATATCTTTTTTTAAATGTCTTTATTTTCAACAAGACTGCAAGCAACCACTATTAGAATCGGAAGTTACTGAAAGAGAAAAGATGAAGTTTATAAAGCAAGATAACAATTAACAGACAACTTAAAAGATTGCAAATTATATGAATCAAACCAATTCCAAAGAACTGATGTTCGAAAAAAAAAATAGTCAAAAAAGAATTTTGGGAGCACTTAAAAACAGTTACAGTAAAAGAAAAGACTTAATTGAATAAGGAGTAACACAGTAATGAATTTTAATAGATGGCAAAAAAGACGCTTCCTCATAAGAGCAGCACCCATTATAGTATTTATAGAAAAGAGAATAAGAAGCAACATTACAATGATGTGACAATGGTTGAAAGTTGGCTGCACGAGCAGGTCTAACTATGCTCATGAAGGATAAGAGATTTATAGAGATAAAGAATAGAATCCTGAGTAAGAAAGTGGCAAGCACAATAAAAAGATGTAACTTTAGCAGGTGCTAATTTTGAAATGAATTTGATATCTGGTTTCCAAGAAGGATTAAGTTAATCCTAGAAGACAAAGTGTAGAAGACTCATCGAGTATTTTACCATTTATTATTAAAGTAAGAACTAAATTATTGCGATAACAATTATCTGGAAAAAATTGAGTTTTATCTGATTTAAAGTTCACCAGCCCACAAGAGCCTCATGCTTTAATATAAGTGAGATCTTTTTCAAGCTCAAATGCCCCCTCCATTCAATCAGAGAGTTTGGCCTCCTTAGATGTAAGAATTTTAGGGAGATCGTTAATGTAAATGAAAAAAGTAAAGGGATAAAACCTTGAGGAACAATAGAAAATGTAAATGAAAAAAGTAGAGGGATAAAACCTTGAGGAACAATAGAGTTACAGGAAATGAAGAAGAGTGCTGTCCATTAAAGACTGATTTTATATTACAAATGGTAAAGAAAGACTCAATAATCTTAAAGATGTTACCTGATACACCCTAAGAAGAAAGTTTATGGAGAAGGCCAGCATGCCAAACTTTATCAAAGTTTGGCATGCAAAGCCCTAATCTCTCTACATCTATCTAATTTACAATAAAGCCTATTGATTACTACTGTTAACAAATCAGCAGTAAAACAAGAAGATCGGAAAGATTCAAAAGCTTTGCTCATGATAGTATGAAGACAGGGATAACAGATGCCGCTTTCCAGTACACTGGAAACACTTTGAAAACTTCTGCCAGACTATAACATATATGTCTGGACCATAAGCTGTAAAAGAGTCCTAGCACAAAATCACTTTAGATACAGAAGCTGGAGTGATACGAATTTCAAGCAATAGAACAACTTGTTTGCTGACTATGTGACAGGGTGGTCACTCAAATTTGAAATTGAAATTCCATGACTTTTCCATGACATTTTCCATGACTCTTCATAAACTTCTATGATAAACCACTAGAGTAAAATATTAAGTACTTTCCATGCAATTAGCTGTTGCAACTTGGTCACTAAAAAACATGCAGACCAAAAACTAATTGCAAGAAAGTTCTGAAATCATGTTTGTAAAAAACTCTGATGTTTGCATCATAACTGACAAAAGTTTGACAATTGCAACAATTGTTAAAAAAAAAACACATAACCTTTTTAGATACCAAGTAGCATGGAGAGGTGAACTTTAGGTACCAAGTAGCATAAGAGCGCAAGGGGAGTACTAGGTGTTTTACTCTAACTTTAAATACTGTCGATTACTGTAATTAGAATCAACTCTAATTACTGGCACTTTTGAACGCCATTTCGTATGATGTCATTTTAATTATAATCTTTTCACTTGTTGAGTTTAACCAGACTTTTGAACTCGTTTATTAAGTTATTTAAAAAAATTTTATTTAAACCAGTAAAAACATTGTTTTTTTAATATTTCTCTTTATTTTAAAGTTGAAACAATTGTATTTAATGTGATATTTTTAAAGTTATGAGTTCCAAACAAATTCTTAACCATGTTACGGAAATGTGATATTTCATTTTAGTTATGGGGAAAAAAAAAAGACTTACCACAAAAAATTGGCCGACCAGTACACTTTTAACAAATACTAATCTGTTTCAACAAGAAATTGCCATAAAATTTGGTATTTTGCGGGTTTACGTACAAAATATGCACAAAAATAACTAATGTGGGGAAGTTGATACCAAAGAGGGTTGGTAAATGTGGAAAAACGAGAATCCTAACACCACGCAAGTAATGATTAAAAATATTGTTCTAGAAAATATGCGGTCCACCAATAATGAAATAACTGAAAAGCTTATCCTATCTGAAGTCAAAATGTCAAAGAGAATGGTTCAACATCTCCAGCTAAGAAGCCTTAACTGACACCAAAAGTAATGCAAAAAAAGTGGGCAAAAAAACAACAATAGGAATTTAATGAAAGTTGGAAATCAATAAAATTAATTCAAATGATTTTAAAATATGCACTTTCTTCAAACTTTAAAGATTTATTTAATTGTTAATCCTTATATAATATTTTAAAATATGCTTTAGCAACGAGAGTACTTTTCAAGCGTTAATAAAGAAAGCTTAATATGTATTGAACTGCATCATTCAAATTGTTAAACACTCCACCTCTGTAATGATTTGGTCAGTAATATATGGAAAGGGGAATGGGGATGCTCAATGAAGTCGTGGCAATAATGAATCAGCTGCAATATAAAAAAGTCTTGAAACAAAGATTGTTACCATAATTGACAGAATGCTTTGGTTCATGTGAAAAAAAACCTCTATGCAGAACGGGGCACCATGTCATACCGCTTTAGCAATTAAAAAATAACTATCAGAACAGAATATTCCATTACTTGATTGGCCAGAAATCTCTCCTGAACTATGTCCTATAGAAAATGTTTTGGGTGTTCCTAAAAGAGAAAAAATTCAAAGAAAATATTACAAATAAAGTGTATTTAATAGAAAGAATTATTCACCACTAGAACCATAATGAAAGATTGCAGAAAACAGCTGAAAAATGCATGGAAAGTATGAAAAAAAGGGTACTTGCTATTATAGAGGCTCAAGGGGGAATCACCAAATATTGATTTGAATATATTTTTAGTAATTTAATATATTTGTAATGATAAAATTTAGTACCAATTTGTTTTTATTTGGCAATGTTTAAGCATGGTTTCTTTAAAAGTAATTGCAACTGCAATCAGTTTAAGTAAAACTTTGCATGCTTTTGTTAACCCATGCAAAAACCATGCTAAAACATATTTACTATCTTTGATAGCATACTTAGTTATTTTACTTAATAGTAGCGCTATTGAAAGAAATAATTATGTTTTAGCATAGTTTCTTTTAAAGTCTTTAAAATGTGTTTTAAATTTTAGTAACTAACTGTTTTTTTATCATAAATATGTGTTTTTTTATAATAAATAAAAAACTATCAATCGCATAAATCTTTGGAAAAAAATTTGAAGTAATGCGTGTGTTTTTGAAAAATTTAAGCAAACACCAACGTTTACATATGCAAAAATATAGAAACATGACGATCATTTTTCTGTCTTTTTTTTAACAAAAATTTATTATATTTACTTATTATATTGCACTTTATTATATTTGTCATGCCATGTCAAGCATATGTTTGTTACGTTAATATTACAAGAATGTATACATAAACAGTGTCATTTATTGCAACATGAAAAAATTCTTTAGACGAGTGCTGTTTTTACTGCCTATAAAAAAAGTTTTATATTTTCTTAATGTAATAGAATGCAGGCATTTTAAGAATTATTAAAAATAATTATTAAAATCACTGCGTTTTTTACTTTAGGTACAATGATAATTATACTTTTGAGAGAAAAAATTATACTTTTGCGAGAGCCATAAATTGCTCCAGTATAAATAAATATATATATACTTGGCTTTCCGTCAAGGCCTGTATATATATATAAATATATATTTATGTATATATATACATATAAATATATATATATATATATATATATATATATATATATATATATATATATATATATATATATATATATGTATATATATATATATATATATATATATATATATATATATATATATATATATATATATATACAAAATCGTGATTCCGCCTCCAATAGTAAAACTTCCTCCAATAGTAAAACTTATTCAATTAACCTTATATTTATATTAAACCTTCAAAAAAATTTCATAAATTTGGCAGAAAAAATTTTTTAAACTATCACGTAATATTTTTTAAAGAATTCAAAGAATTTTTCAAAAATTTTGCTTTAAAGTCGGAGTCAGAGTTGGAGTCGTAGTCGTACTGTGAAAATTTCAACAATTGGAGTCGGAGTCAGTACTTTTTTTTTATGACTCCACACCCCTGGCTATTACTATGGTGCTTCAAAAATGCCTGGTATGGCATCATACTGAACTCTCACACATGAGTGTCTATCTATATCAGCTTCTGTACACAAAGTTGATTTAATGCTTTTCTTCTTCTTTGAACAAAACTGCTTATTTATGAGGACCAGTAAAGTTTTCTCTACATAGAGCAGTTATCAACTTTTGTCAAATTTTGGTATTTGATTTTAGACGGAATTCTATAAAAATATTGACTAATAAAACAAAAAAATCACTATAGTAATACCATATATGCTATTACTCTGGTAATTTCGTTATTTTATTAGTCAATATTTTATAGAATATATTTTATTGATATATATCATTGATTTGTGAAATTTCTTGTTGGTGTAGCCTAATGAACCTACGAAAAGTAATTCCATCAGCACAATCATTTATATCCATAGGCAAAACATGTCATGTCAAATTATTTTTTATCAACTTTAAAGCCTACACTCATAAATCATGTCAAGATTAGGGTTAAATCAGTATAAATCATGTAAAGCTAAAATAAAAAGACATTTAATAAATAACACCTCATAAATAAAATTTTAAACAAAATTTTAAAATTAATATTTTAAGAACTAATAAGTTTTATTATTTAATATTTCAACTGTTAATATGTTAGTATATGTAGTTTATAAATATATTAAAATAATTATTTCAAATGCCATATTTAGCATTATTATAAAGTTTTTTTGAAAGATGTTTTATTTGAGTAAGGAAAATTTCTTTATTCATCTTTGAATATCTAATTCTTGCTTCAAGCTCTTCCAAATTCTCAGCTCTCTAATTATTCTCGTACACTAGCCGTTTTAAATCACCTCAAAAGTTTTCAATTGGTCTTGCTTCTGGAACGTTAGTTCGGTTTATATCTTTGGGTACAACTTTGATTTATTTCAATTTTAAAAAGTCGATCGACTGACTTTGCGTAATGTGATCGAGCTAGATCAGGCTAGAAGTCTTTTTTATAATATTCTGATACTAGAGGAAGTAAAGTTTTTCTAGTATCTCTTTCTAAGTGTACTGGTTGACTGCCTCCTTACTGTGATGAATATAAAGAGAGCTTTTTCCACAGGGGCTGATGCAACAAGAAACTAAAAGCTTGTCCTCATACTTTTTTTGCAAATTGTATCTTACTTGGTCAGAACATTGAGAAGGATCAGCAGCATAAAATCTATCATTACCAGCTAATGTGCTATTGTTTAAGGTAAAATAGCTTTCATCATCCATAACAAAAACCAAGTGTTTATAATTTTTGTACAATTTACGACATTTAGGACACATAGCTTTCACTTCTTTATGTTTTTTATGTATGTTTGTGTTCTGTCTAAACCTCTGGCGTGGTGTTGACTCACCTGTAAGTTGATTTATGTTTGTTTGTGTTCTGTTTATTCTCTGATGCAGCGTGAGCTCAGTATCTAGCTACTTACTTCAACTACAAAACCTGCACTCACCTTAGACTCCTGTATTTTGTTAGATGCAGTGTTTTTCCTAATGCACTTCCAAAATGTCATGTCTGGTTTTCTCAAAGTACTGTTGCAGGAAGTAACTCCTTTTAACTACTCCAGGTCAGGTCAGAATAATCAAGATCAATCTTGCTACTGGTATCACGTAACCCAGTACCACCTGCCACAAGCTCTGCTGCCTTGCAGAGTGTGATCTTCTTAGGAAAAGGCTAGAAGAAATAAACTCCGACTAAAAATTCCCCTGTCTTGGGGCACTTGGTTGAGTAAAGGTTAGAGATGGTGTCTCGATAAAAACACTCATCTTGGGCAGATGTTAACTGCATCCAGCTACTGTCTTGTAGAATGCCTCCTAGGCAAAGACTTTAGGGGTAAGCAGAAAAATTCTGCTAACCAGCTTTGAACCCCTTCTTCATCTATTAGGCTGGCATAGATCTAACCTGTATTACATTGTTTCCTGCCTATGATGATGAATGCTGGATCTCCTTGACTCTACTCATAGAATTTTGCTTATGCCTCCTTGATAATGGCTATGCAACTCTTCCAGTTATCTCCATATGAGGGTACAGCTTAAAACTCAGTTTAATGGTTCTGAGGCCGGCTGGTAGTAAGGTTTCCCGAACTCTGTGGTAGCTTTCAGAGAGGCTGATTCCATCAACAACTGCAAAATATCAGAGTACTAACAGTGCCATGTTGCGCATGACTGGTGTCCCTGTTAATGCTTTTAGTGTGATTTGTCAAGGCCACATAAGGAGCCCTATGTCATGACTTAGGGTTAATCAACAGGACTGAGACAATTGCATAGCTCATTGATTAGGAGGCTGTGCTCTATCTATGAATGATTCAAGTTCTCATTAAACCCAAATCATGACCAAAGTAACCAAAAACTTAAAACCTAAAAAACCATACCCACCACCTAAATGTTTTAATATATCTTTTACAAATATTTGCGGTCTGCGATGCAACTTTCCGCCAGTTGAGTCTTACCTCCTGCAAAACTCACCAAACTTGCTTGCACTCAGTGAAACAATTTTAAATTCTGCAATTACTTCTTCAGATGTCAGTGTTGATGGGTACTATCCTTTGATTCGTAAAGACTCCAATAGTCACATGCTAGGTTTAGGGGTATACATACGCATTAATTCCCCTATTTGTCGTGAAATCAGGTTCGAATCCTTTGACCATTTTTTTATGTGCTTTCGCCTAGCACCTCTTCACTCTATCACCTTTCTCTTTGTTCTTTATCGTTCTCTTTCTTGCCATGATTGCACTCTTTTAGATGTTATCTCTGATCAAATTGACCATGCCCTCTCTTTTTACCCCTCTGCCAATATTGTTGTTGTTGGTGATCTTAATGCTCATCACACTGAATGGCTAGGCTCTAACACCACTAATCCTGCTGGCACTAAAGCCTTTAACCTCTGCGTTTCTCAATCTCTTACTCAGATAGTTAACTTTGTGACTCGTTTTCCTGACAACCCTAATCATTTACCTTTACTCCTTGACTTATGTCTTGTCTCTGACCCTAGCTTATGTTCAGTTTCTCCCTTTTCTCCCTTAGGCGGTTCTGACCATGCAATGATCTCTATAAAGCTTCTTTCTCGTACTTAATTTTTGGGCTCACCTTATCATCGCACCACCTACTACTACCCTAAAGCTGACTGGGATTCTTTTTGTGATTTTCTTCGTGATGGTCCTTGGGCTGATGTTTTTTCTCTCTAAGCTGATAAATGCGCATCTTACCTAACCTCCTGGATTCAGTTTGGAATGGAAGCTTTTATTCCTTCTTGTCGGTTTCAAGTCAAGCCTCATTCTACTCCATAGTTTTCTCCTTCTTGTGCAGCTGCTATATCCAATCATAATTATTTTTTTCATCTTTTTCAAAAGAACAACTCTCTTGAGAACAAACGGCTATTTATTATTGCAAGAAATCGATATAAAAAGGTGCTTTCTGATGCTAAACTCCATTATTCTCAGTTCATTATATCTCGCATCTTATCACAGAAGTTAAGCTCTAAAGACTTTTGGAAAATCTTCAACAGCATTATTAACAAGGGTAGATCTAACATTCTATCTCTCATTCATGGGACTGATCTTATTACCTCTCCCAAGGATAAGGCAGAACTATTTGAAAAGAACTTTTCTTCTAATTCCACTCTTGAGTCTTATGGACATTCTCTTCCTTTCATTCCAGTCAAACAGGTTGACCCATTGTTAGACATTCAAATCACTCCGGCTTCTGTTGCTAAAGTCATATCTCAATTAAACTCGTCTACAGCTTGTGGTCCAGACAACATTCCTGTCACAGTCTTGCAGAATTGTTCTCCAGAACTTTCTTCAATTCTCTCTAAACTATTTAACAAGTGTTTGACTGAGTCTTGTTTTCCTGCTTGTTGGAAAATGGCATCTGTGGTTCCAATCTTCAAAAACTCTGGAGAAAATTCTGACCCCTCCAATAGTCCTCTGATTAGTCTTTTTTCTGTTATTAGCAAGGTCTTTGAGTCTTTGATCAACAAATTCCTCATATCTCATCTTGAGTTAAATAAACTACAGACAATCTATACGGCTTTTGATCCTCTCGCTCTACTTGTTTGATCCTCTCGCTCCTCTTGCCGACTTGTTAACTGCTGTAACTGAAAGATTCTATTGTGGCTAGTGAACTATTTATAGCTAGGGCTATTGCTCTTGACATATCTAATGCTTTCGACAAAGTTTGGCATGCTGGTCTTCTCCATAAGCTTGCTTCATATGGTGTTTCTGGGAAAGTTTTTGAGACTATCAAATCATTTCTTTCTAACTGTTTTATTAAAGCATCCTTGAAGGCCAGCACTCTTCTTTTTTTCCAGTAAATTCTGGGGTTCCCCAAGGTTTGATCCTTGGCCCTGTTTTGTTTCTTATCTACATAAACGATCTTCCTGACAATCTTTCATCTAAAGTAGCTCTTTTTGCTGATGACTCAACTTTATACTCCTGTCTTAACAAAAAGTCTTCTCTTTTCGATCACCTAGAACAAGCAGCTGATCTTGAATCCGATCTCACTTCAGTAATAGATTGGGGTTCACAGTGGCTTGTGAATTTCAAATCTAACAAAACCCAGTTGTTTACTGCAAACAACTACCATAATATGGTCAAAATTCCTATATTAATGAATGGCAATCCCGTTACTGAGTCCTCCTCTTTACGTCTTCTTGGATTATCGCTTACTACTGACCTTTCATGGAAACCATATATACAATCGATTGCTAAATTAGCTTCTGCTAAGGTTGCTTCTCTTTATCGTGCTTGCCATTTCCTCACTTCTGATTCCATTCTCTACCTCTACAAATCTCTTATTCGTCCCTGTATGGAATACTGTTGTCATATTTGGGCTGGTTCTTCTAACGATTCACTTTCTCTTCTTGACAAGGTCCAAAAATGCATTGTAAATGTCGTTGGACCTAGACTATCTGCTAAGCTTGAGCCTCTTTCCCATCGTCGTAAGGTTACATCTCTTTTTCTTTTCTACAAATACTATCATGGTCACTGCTCAAAGGAGTTATCATCTCTAGTTCCATCAACTAAAATTCATTCACGTTTTACTCGTCATTCAGCTAAGTCTCATTCGTTTACTTTATCTGTCTCCGCATGCTCTAAAAACTTTTATTCATCTAGTTTTTTTCCCTGCACTTCAATCCTTTGGTACTCTCTCCCATCTTCATGTTTTCCTGACTCATACAACCTTCAACTTTTCAAGTCTTCTGTCAACCGTTTCCTTGCTTTATAACTCTGTTCTTTTTTTTTCCTAGTAACTCCCAACTTAATAGTGGTTGCTTGCAGCCTTATTGGGAGTGAATGCAAATAAAAAAAAAAAAAAAATTTGCTGATGGCTACGATCTGGACGATTTGTTTTTTTGAAAGTTGGAATGTGAGTCATTGTTTTTAATACTTGGGAAATTCGAGTTTGACTACAGTTACAAACTTGAGCTAGTTACAAACTTGAGCTAGCACCCTGACTTATTTTCAAAAAATCAATATTTGGAATATTTTCTTAAGTAGCTACCTTAGCGATTCGACCACCTTTAACTTTTCTTTTTAGAGATCCATTCTCCAATTTTACAATTTTATTCTCAGCAGTTGATCTGGGTAAACCCCATTCCATAAACTGCTAAGCAACAAACACTTTACCTTTTTCTTCATTTTTTTGGAAAAAAATTTAGTCTATTTTATATTTCTCTATATCTATATTATATGTATATTTTCTCTTAGCAAAAGTTATTCAGAATAGAAAAATAAAAAAAGTTCTTCTGGAATTTGTCAAAAGAATGTTGTGTTATGCTTCATTTTAAGGTATCTAATTATGTATTTATTTTTCATTTTTTAGAAGAAGTTAGAACTAAATTGACTGGTAAAATAGTTTTATTAGTACAATGTTTCTTTTTTAAGAAAACTGTTTCAGTTTTGTCATTAGTCTTTTTAAAACATTTTAAGCAAAGTATTTGCTGAATTTTTTAGGGCAGTTATAACAAAATGATCGCTTTTTTAGTAAGTTTACTTCATTTTCACATACATATGCTAAGATTTTTTTATATAGAAAGAATAATGAGAATAAAATTTTATTTATGTATTTAATATGAAAAATTAAATAAAACAAGACTGTTATTTGTGTTCATGTAAGTTTATATACATAAGTTTGCGTTTATTTCAGTCTATTTTATATTTCTCTATATCTATATGTATATTTTCTCTAAGGAAAAATAATAAGGAATAAAAAAATTTAGAAAATTTGCTCTGGAATTTCTCAAAGAAGTGTTGTGTTATGCTTCATTTTAAGGTATCTAAATATATATTCATTAGAAATTTTTAATTTTGTTTTTAAATGGTTTATTATTTTTAACTGACTGACATAACTTTATTTTTATTAACAATGTCGTGCATTGTAGTCTGCATTCTTTGTTACATTTAAAATAATTGATGCAAATAAATGTATATTATTGTTAAATGTTAAATGTATATTATTGTTGTTAAAAGTTTGCATATATGTTTGCATGTATATTATGATCAAAGTTAAATATTTTTTGATAAAAACGTGTATGTGGTGATACTATTCAGGTATCGCCACAGCCTATCTCTATCAGGTACATTGGTTTTCAATTCACATATAATGTTTTTCTATGTATTTATTCGTTGCATTTTTAACTTCAGATATATGGTGTATTTATTTGCTATAAAAGAACAAATCATTTTGAATTTTTTTAAAATATCTACACCAATCAACATTTAAAGTTCAATGTTGCATATACCATTTTTAAGTAACTTCTAGGCTTTTTTGATGCTTTTCTTATTCAAGTGGTTTCATAAGCAAGGTCTACAAGCAAATTTGAGATGAAAAGTTTTTCAGCTTTCAAGGAGTATCAATGTTGTTCTCTGTTTAATTTAATTTGTTTAAATAGAGTAGTTTTAGTAAATAAATGTTTGTTTGTTCTTGGTTTTTTACTTATTTGTTTTCAGGTTCTTAAGAACTAGACAACTTAGCGAAACAAGATTTATTTTATTTTTCAGTGCAATTGGAAAGTGCTTTTTACTGACTTCAAATCATTTGTTTATTTTTTAAATAGAAGGGTTAATAATAAAAATATTTAGACAGTCGAACTGTTACTGATTTGAGTATTTTTAATGTTTTGTTTGATATATCAGAATATTTTATATTTCTCTAAATCTATATGAATATTATCTCAAAGAAAAAATTAAGAACAGAAAAAATTTGAATATATATATATACATACATATATATTACTTTAGACATTGCTAATTTTTTATACAAGAATCTGCATTTATTATTTTTCTGCTTAATGCACAAAAATTGCATTTTTTTGTGCATTAAGCACAAAAAAATCCAATTTTGTGCCTGAAGGGTAAAGTAGTGTAAATGGTTATAGGTGACTTGAAATTGTTGTCATATGAAAGAAAGAAATCTAAGCGTGATAAAATTAATTGTCGTTAAAATATAAGAAATTTTGCTTGCTGAACCAAAAACTTACTTGGCAGAATTCAGTGTCAAGCGGTGTTGGTCTTTATTATTTGACTTTACATTACACACTTTAAAATAAAGCAAAGTATGAATTTTACTATTTATAGTAACAAATAATAACAGTTTTAATTTTAAATGATTTTTTTTTTTTTTTTTTAAGCAATCTTCAACATAATTGTGTTCATTTTTTTTTAGTTGTCTTTGTCATCACTTGATTATTTTGCTTACTGTTGAAACATGGTTTTAATTTCGTAAATTTAATATGAAGTGAAATTTACAATATTAATCATTTGTCAACAGTTAGAGAGAAGCTGGAAATTAATTAAGAAATGCTGGAAATTAACTTTTAGTTTAGGTAAAAATAATTTTGTTTATAAGTAGCATAATAAAACCATTTACTGTTATTTATTGCATGACTTTTTTACTTTTTCTAACATGGTTTTTTTAAAACACTTCCTCTCTCTCTTAGATGAGACTTAAATAAGAATTAGTATTGAGAATTGTAGAGAGAGAATTGAATAAACTCTGTTATTACTGAGCTCTGATTAAACTCTGTAATTACTAAGCTCTTGCGTATTTTTCAATACTGCAATTGATAATTTGCTATTTAAAGATATAATTCTTTAAATTGTCCCTTGGTTGTTCAAATATTGTAATAAATAAAATCTTTTAAATTTCAAGTATTTTCTCTTAAGGATCGTCTATATATTACGTAACGCGAAATTAAACACAGACAAAAGAAATATCTCAAAAACCGTGTTTCTCTCATGGTCGACAATATTCTGCATTTTCAAGAACTATAGCATTTAATAGTTTGTTTTTCAAAATTGATAAACATCTTATTTAAGGTATAGTACGTAAAATAATGTATCATAAATATTGTTATATTTTTTAAAGTTCTTAATTTATAGTCTTGAGATTTTCATTTTGAAAATTTACTGTTAAAGATTGTGAGCACATTTTGTATGTATAACTTTATTTATCATTATTTATTTTTTTTTCATAGTTTTTGGTAAATATATATATCATTCAATAGTTGTAAAATGTGTTTATACGTGTTACGTAAAGTCATATTTGTTTATATTTATATATATGTTTAAATTATAAAAGCCAAAGCAACAATTTATATCTTAGTTTGATTTTTTTTTTAGTATTGTTAATGCTTTGGTACTTCGAAACAGGTTTTATTGTTACATTTTCGATAAATCTTTAACTGCAATTTCAAAATAGGTTACTATAAATAGGTAAATCGATTTTTGGTAATTGTATGGTGGTTTCTGTTGGTTTTTTTTCTTCGTAATTATGATATTATAATTTCATTACTTTTTTATTTTAGAATTAGTTTATAACGCATTTAAAAGATTTATAAAATAAAAAAACCTGATTTCTTTTTATTGTAAATTTTTGTTAGTTAAAAAGATATAAACATAAGCTATTAGTTAATTTGATATTTTATCTATTTTATGCCTAATAATTTATTATACGTACTTTAAAGTGATCTTTGTAAATGGGGGGTCGTAACTAAAAACCTTTAAAAATATGGAGAATATTGTAGTTTTGCGCATTAATCTCGAGTTACTTAAGTTTTATTTATGTGTTTAACTAATTAGTTAGCTTAGTCTGTATTTGCAACACGTTTGAGGAAAAAAAAAAAACATTATCATTATTTTATTTTATTCACCTGGTCACTATTTAAGCAAAAAGAGGGAAGGAACCTCTTTATTAGAGTTAAAATATTTAGGAAAATTAAATTTCGAGTTACAAAAGGAATTTTTAGTAAATGGTGGCAAATTACCGTTTACTAAAAATTTAAAGAAATAAAGAGGCCAAATAAATAATATATAAATGGTCTGTGTTGAACAGACTTAACACGACCCGGGTCGGGTCAGCTTGGTTTACAAGTTTTTATGTCTACTTATCTCTTATAATTTTCATTTTAGTTTGTCATATGATGCATTTATGTATTTAAAAATTTGTTATACCCATGTTTGATCGTTAATTAAATTTTTTTTGTTTGAAAGGTATTTGTACTCAGTTGCGTAGTTATTTATAACAAACTTTGTTATTTTTAATAAATTTATTTAAATGTGTGCATTTAACATTTTTAAGTTAACAATTTTCTTTTCTAAAGAACAATAATTCAAGGGGACACCAAAAAAATTGATAACTCCTCTATAATATAAGTTAACTTCATTTTAATCTTAATGGTGCGTTTTATATAAATTTTTACAAGGATTGAGTTGACACTTTCGTCAATTTAAAGCATGATCAAGTGTTATTATTTTGTGTCAGTAACTAAAAAAGTATTGTGTTAAACTTAGGAAGGTTGATGAAAATGGTTCTGCCTTACACTGTTATGACCTATGCCATTTGTAAATTAATTAAATAATGTTAAGTAGTAGTTGTAAATGTTAAGTACTAGTTGGTAAATTATATTACCTTCTCATAATTTTTATGTTAATTTTACAGATGGATTAATTTTTTCAAGCTGAAGGTCATATTCTAAAAGGGTATTAGATGTCTTTTAGATTTGCATAATCGATTTAAAGAAGACGTCTTAACGACATCGTAAAAAAGGTTTTTAAAAACGTTTTTTTGACGTGTTTTTTCCCACTGGGTGGGCAACTTTAAATATTGAAAGTCAAAGTTAACGAAATCAAAAAAAAAAATAACGAAAACCATCATTTTTCTGCAAATGAAAAGAATTCAGCAGACCTAAGACAGCGATTCAACTTAAAATACAAAATATAACAATAAAGAGAATAGTATTTTTTAACTTTAAAATTACAGAATGTTTCACAATAATAAACTGAAAAAAAGTACCGAATGCTTATCGAATTGCCCGCAAATGCAAAGTTCAGCGACTTTAACGTTGGGCGCGTATAAATATTCGCAGTGGACACGGAACGTAAAAAAGACATCTCCTTTTATTGTCTTTTAAACGTGTTGAATGATTTTTCATCATTATAAAGTCGTCTTCCATAGGTCCCATGCCCACTGGGTTAACACAAAGAATACTGGCTTTATTAAACTATCAATTCAATGTTTTGATGCTCGGCTCTTACATGCTATTTTTTTCAAACGAGTCTTTTATAAATCAAAGTTACTTCCCAGAGGGAAAAAAGTCGTCAAAAAGACGTCTGTAAAAGTCTTATTTACGATGACTTTAAGACGACTTTTTTTAATCGGTTATGCAAATCTAAAAGACAACTTTTTTCGACATCGAAAAGACGCCTTTTTTTATCCTAATCTTGTCATAAAAAGACATAAAAAAATGCGTTTTTAAGACGTCTTTGTTTATCAATTATACACATCTAAAAAAGTGTTTTTTCTCGGGGTCGAAACAACTTTTTAGCCATACTTATTAGTATACTATAGTATCCTATATACTATAGTATTACTACTTTTCCAATATGAAAAACTATTTTTTTCAAATAAAAATGATAATAGCTCTTCATACAAAGTATGACAAAAAGGTTTTTTGCGATAGTTAGAAAAAAACATCTTTTTGATGTCAATATAAAAGAGAAAGCATTTTCTACATCTTTTCTATGTTTAAATATAGAAGAATAATTTATAAATAAAACAATAGTATTGTTCAACAGAATATTTTTTTATCTTAATCTTTCTTTTCTGTTTCTTAAGCGAGCTCTGTATCTTGGTGTTGTTGAATAAAATTTCACGTCGAGAAATCTCTTCATACGAGCAGGTTACAACTACTAGCTGCTTACCACTTCTAAAAAACAAGTGAACATAAAAAACAGTCTATTGCTTAAATATAATACTAAAATGCAATCGAAACTTGATTAGCTGAGTGGAGCACATTATACTTACCGACTATTAATTCAAAAGGGCTGATCCTTTTAATCCACTCATGTTTCCAGCGCGGTCACTTCTTTTTCAACCCTCTTTTTCAAAGGTTAGATTGGGACAGGAGTCAAACGGTAAACAGTCTAAAAATATATAAAAATGAGTGTGCTAAATATATTTTCAACCATGAAAATGGTTTTACAACGATGTATTTTATTATGTAGTACTTAAATCAAGCTAAACATTTGCAACTCTCAGATTTGCAATGAAAGCCAAGTTATTGAAAACAGATATTCAGCTAATACACCTTGAGAGTTGTTATTCATTTAAACTAGAAAAAAGTATTAGTAAAGGCTCTATTTTAGCCTGACACATAAGGATGCTTTACTTAACAACATAAAATCATAAAAACTGGCGATATCATTAGCAACACAGATAAAAACATATAAACAAAAAGAAAAAAGAGTAGAAAGCTGCAATGATGTTTAGATATAAGAAGTTGTACCTTTCCAGTTACATTTTTACTTAGTTCTTTGTATCCAAACCAAAAATTTTGCAAACATTACTAAAGATAAATCTATTGTGATTATTTCTTTTTATAATTGCATTGTTAATGCCAGACAACAGTTTTTACATAAAAGTTAAAAAGCCAAACTTTTATATAAACAATTTCATCATTCGACTAAATAAAAACAACAAAACTATTCAGATCATTTAAAAATACATAAAAAAAAGGCAAGCCTACTGAATGCTTCTATTTCTCTCGTTCGTTTCACTGGCATTTGAACAAGTAAATATAAAGAGAACTTGTTTACATGTTTTATTTTTCGTCTGAAAAAAAACATTTTATTTAATATGTAGTAAACAACGTTCTTCAAGCACAATTTATTAAAAAATAAGTCTAAAAATAAACGGTAAAACTTTTTAAAACATATAACTGCGACTGACTTAATTGAGAATAGATCATATTGATACCAGCTTACTGGCACAACGCCAATCACTTTTGCTTTTTCTGATTAACATTTTAGCTAAACAGCTGCAATTGTATATTTATTTCAGTATATATATATATATATATACATATATATATATATATATATATATATATATATATATATATATATATACACATATATATATATATATATGTATATACTATAATATATATATATATATATATATATATATATATATATATATATATATATATATATATATATATATATATATATATATATATACAATTATATTATGCATGTTTTACATATTTTATTACTTTATTATATAAATTATTTAATAACCCCGCTTGCTGTAATTACGATACTGTGGGTTAAAACACTGATCTTAACTTATAACTGGATAGCGTATACGGCAAGTTTTTTGAAGCCAGTTTTGGCCTCCCAAAATGGCGGCGTATATGGTTGATTACAAATTTAGAAATATTAGTTACGAGCCTTTATTTATTTTTATATAAAAATAAATATATAAGCCTCAAACAAAAATGCAATTTTTGGTTCTACATAGCAATTGTTTTTAAAAGAAACACTATAGTACATATTTACGTAAATTTCTAAAATATATATAATATTTTGTTTAACAAGTCATAAAAAAGACACCTTTTACTTGTCTAAAGACGTTTTTTTTCCCACTGGGAATAGCTCTTCATACAAAGTATGACAAAAAGGTTTTTCCGATGCCGAGAAAAAAACCTCATTTAGATGTCAATATGAAAAAGGAAGCATTTTCTACATCTTTTATATATTTAAATATAGAAGAATAATTTATAAATAAAACAATAGTATTGTTTAACAGAACATTTTTTTATCTTTTTCTTTTTTTTCTGTTTCTTGAGCGAGCTTTAATTCATGGCGTTGTTGAATAAACTTAACAATTTCACGTCGAGAAATCTTTTCATACGAGCAGGTTACAACTTTTAGCTGGTTACCACTTCTAAAAGTTTGATTCCATGAGTGGAGCACATTATACTTACAGAATATTAATTCAAAAAGGGCTGATCCTTTTAATCCATTTATGTTTCCAGCGCGGTCCCTTCTTTTTTAACCTTCTTTTTCAAAAGTTTGATTGGGACAGGAGTTAAACGGTAATGTAATTAATGAAACTTCTGTAGATTTTCATTAATTACATAAGTTGTAATTTATATAAGATATTATTAAATTAATTTTTTCTTAAATATTTTGTAGTTCATTCTCTGATGCAACCAATTTTACCCGATTCAAAAAGTATTTTAGGTTGAAATGCTATCTACTTAGTATTTACACAATAAACGTTTATTAAACTAAAATTTTAGACTTTAAGTCTAAAATTATATTTTAATTTTAATTTTTGACAGCCTAAGCCGTTCCAGCCAACTAGTACAAATTAGATTTTTTATTGATTTATAGTCATGGTTTTTTTTAAGCTAAGACTGAAGTAATAAATTTCAAAAGCACACATTTTAAGAGAGTTTTTTTTTTACAAAGTTGTATGGTTTTAATTTTTTCTCAAAAAAGTGGAGCCACACAATTTTTGCATTACAAATTCTAAGTTTGTAAACATAATAACTTAAAAAAACAGTCAAAATATTTTTACAATTTAATTTTATTTTCACTCTTTTAGATTTTGCATCTAGTATCAGACTCATTTGTTGCGTTAGTTCATACGTTAAACCACACAATGGCAGGTAAAGTTTTTTTGTTTGTTTTTTTTCTCTTTTTTTGAATAAATGTAATTTATAACCCTATTATAGCACAACTCAAAATTAGAAGTTGAAACCAACGTCAGAAAATTTTATAACTGGGAATCGGACGTATATTCGACTTCCAATATAGCACTAATTTCTACTAATTTTTCAGTAAGAATTAGCAAATGTGAAATAAGTAAAAATTAGATTACTCAAATCAATACAGGTATTGTCCAGTGGGCACAAAAACGTTTTGTAAACGTTTAACATTATTTTATACCGCTAGGTAGAAAACACTTTCACTGATTCAAATTTAGGTGTCGAAGCCTAAGTCTGCATAGAAATTTTTAAGAGAAAATTTTCTAAATGTTCAATTATTTTGTATTCATTTATAATGAAAGTATACAAAAATATTATAAATCAATTTTTTATGTTATTCTTTAAGGAGCTCTTTTCAAATGATCGCGTATCAACTTATTGACGAAATCGAATTTTTTTGCGTTTCACACCGATGTTTCTAAAAAAGTAATACCAATAAATCTTTTATGCATCTTATTAGCGCATACAACGGATGTTACATATGCACACATTTATGCAAATAAATTCAAGGTAAATTCTATGTATAAACATTACACTTTTAGTTTATATAACAATTTTTAAAACGTGGTTATCGTTTGACTATGAAATAAAATTAGAAAAACAAACAAGTTATATTAACATTTAAATTTTACCTATAATTGCTTTATACGTTGTTATTATTTTATATTTATAATTGTTTTCCAAATGATATTTCGTCATATCTCCTAGTTTTGTTAAACAACGATGAAACACATTTTAACTCAGCAGGTGGCGGCCCTACAAAATTTATTCTATATATTATTGTAAAGAAGTTAATGAAACCAACAAACTAAACTTTTCTTTATTATTTATTTTTCATCGAATTCCCATACATTATTGCATTTATTTATATAAAACAAATTCAATATATATGAAATGAATTACATGATTATTACATATTAAAAACCAATTACAGATAATTACAATCAATTGTTTTATAAAACGGTGTAAAGTTTAGTAAAATGAAGAATAATGAAAAATATAGATCCCTCCCCAAACCCAATGCCTATTAATTAATTTTTTTTATTTTTTAGTTCTACTACTGCCTTTGTTTTTGTTTCAGTTAGTTTGCTGTTAAATATGATTGCAATTTATTAAATTTCATTACTTGAAGTAATGAAATTTAATAAATTGCAATAATATTTAACAGCAAACTAACTGAAAGAAAAACAATGGCAATAGTAGAACTAAAAAATAAAAAAAACTTAATAAATTACATAAATTGAAATTAAGTCTTTTAACAAAAACTCGTATCATAAAAGAAATAAATAGTAATAAAAAAAGATAACATCAGTAAAAAATATCTTACTTGTTAGCTCTAAAAAGCTCTGAAAAAGCTTATAAAATGCTCTGACAAAGCTTAGAGTACAAAATTTATTTAGAACCTTTTCAAGCCTAAATTAAGAATTGAAGTGAATTGTAAATTTGACTTACTTTCTAGCTTGTAAATAGTTTTATCATCAGTAACATTAATCTAATATATTTTTAAAAATAATTTATTCATTAATATTTATCATGTTAATAAATATTAAGATATTAAATATTTAATTCATTCCTTGGCGTGGAACTTTTTGATCATTGTAAAAGTGTAGGTGTCATCAGGAGGAAAAAAAATGATATTGCCACACTCTGATTGCTATTTTTTTTTTCTTAATTTTTTTTTTTTATTATTTATTTAATTTGCCGTTGATAAATATTACAAAAAAGAAATTACAATAAAAGAAAATCCTGGCCGGAGCAAGAAGAAGACAGGTTGTCTTATCACCGAGCCCCGTCACACAGAAATTTACATGCACAATAAATGATAAAAGACAAAAAGACAGTATAAATACAAAAACAAAAACAAATCAAAAACTTCAGCAATAAAATAATTTGTTGCTGACAATCTTCAAGCAGAATAATTTTAAAAATAAAAAAGTAAAAACGACAAAAAGTCATGAAAGTTATAAAAACACGCAAAAAAATGTGTTGTTTAATTGAAAAAAAAAAAAAAAAGCAATATACGTAAACATGGGTATTTGGGCTGATTATTTAATATCATCAAAAATATGAACGAAAAAGACAATTTTATTTTCGTTATCTTTTATACTAATGGTTTGAAACCATTTTAATAAAAGCTAAAGAAAGTGTTAAAGATTTAATTTATTTTCAAGTGATTTAGTTTAAACCTTTAAATTGTTTTCAAAAAAGGTATTTGAAATCTAGTATATCGAATTCCATGTTCAGTAAATGCCGTTTTGAATCATCCTTAAAACTTTGCATAGTGCAGTTTAAAACGAAGTTTTGTTTTTTACTAAAGATTGGAAGAAATTCTTTCCAAACAAAAGGCCCCCGATATTGAATTTGGTACGAACTTAATTTAAGAAAGTTTATGGGAACCACAAAGTTATTCACTGAAAATTTGGTTGGATATTTATAGGAGATTTCATTAAAGTAGGATTGAAATGTTACTGGGGAAAACCCAAGTTTTACTTTAAACATAAATATCATTACTTGATGAATATTAAGCTTATAAATATTTAAAGCTCCAAGCTGACGTAAGAGAGGTTCGCATTGTGTTTTTCTATTTGCCCCAAATACTATCCTGCAAGCATGTTTTTGTTTACTACAAAGTTTTTTGAGTTTAGTGTGATTAGTGCTACCCCAGGAAATGTTACAGTATGAAAGATAGCTGTGTATAAACAAAAAATATAAATTTTTTAAAGACTCGTTATTAAGAAAAGGTTTCGTTCGGTATAACATGGCAATATTTTTTGAGATCTTACCTTCAATATATTTAATATGAAATTTCCATGACAATTTTTCATCTAAGAGCACTCCCAGAAAGTTTGTAGTCAATTCCCTTTTTAAAAGATTAAAAGATTGGGTAGTTTAAAAGGAATATTCTCGGCTTTACTAGGTTTATGGAATAGGATAAATTTTGTTTTCTCTACATTTAATGATAGTCGGTTACTTATAAATCACTCGTTGATCTTGTCTAATTCTTCGTTAAATATTTTAAAAAGAACAGTAATATCTTTGTGAGAATAAAACAAATTAGTGTCATCTGCAATTAAGATAGTATTTAATACCTTTGATGATAAATATAAATCATTTATATAAAGTAAGATCAATAATGGTCCCGAAATAGAACCTTGGGGTCTTCCACAAGTTATTAAGTTGTTTTTTGAGTCTTTTGATTCTTTAAGTATAAATTGCTTTCTGTTAGTTAGGTATGATTTAAACCAAAGTAAGCTTTGATTTTTAACACCATAGTTTTCTAACTTTTTCAAAAGAATTTCATGATTTAATGTGTCGAAAGCTTTGGATAAATCAATAAAAAACCCTATTGTATAGCAATCTCTATTAATTCCATTTGATATATAGACGAAATTGGAGTGGTGTAGAAAGAAGCAGTATTTTTGACACATAACTTTTCACAACCGCCCCACATCTTTTTGATTGCGCTTAAAAGGAGCGTTACAATTAAAATCATCTCCAATCATTCTTTCAATATATATTTTCCTCAAAATCTCATCAAATACTTTTTACAAATGACCTAGTCAGCACGATTGGTTTTTCATTACTATCGAAGGCTTTTTATGTCATATTTGAATTTTTTAGAAAACTTCGAAAAATTTCGAAAATTTGAAATCTATAACAACTCAAACAGAAGAAAACACTATCAAATTGGATTAAAACAATAATAAGATACTAGTTAAAATGTGAACAGCGAACAGCAAACTGGTAAAAAGAAAATATTTTCGGGAACCCTATGAAGCTTTTAAATCGCTGATGTGTCAAGCAAAAACACAACTTAAAATAATAAAAGAAAGGAAAATAAGTAATTCTAGACTAAAATAAAGCGAAGAAAAGAAAAAAAAACTTTTAAGAAAAAATTGATAAAAAAATCTTTAAAAAATCTAAAACGAAAAATAAATTTCTTTATACCTCTTCTACAGGTTTATAAATCTAAAGGAATACTTACAAATAAGTTATGATTATTTTCATCAATATTCATAAATAGGATATAATATTGGAATTTAGAATATTCATAAATAAGATATAACATTGGAAACACAATTTTTTTTAAGGTACACTTTGTGCTATAACAATAAATATTTACTCTACACATGTTTTAATTAGTAAACAAATAATTAAAACTTTCTACTATATATATAAACATTTATGTTTGTAATCTATTATATCTATAAATATATATTGTATGTATATTAAGTGTGTATATAAAATGATATATATATATATATATATATATATATATATATATATATATATATATATATATATATATATATATATATATATATATATATATAGATATATATATATATATATATATATATATATATATATATATATATATATATACATATATATATATACATATATATATATATATACATATATATATATATATATATATATATATATATATATATATATATATATATATATATATATATATATATATATATATATATATATATATATATATATATATATACATATATATATCTATATATATATATATATATATATATATATATATATATATCTATATATATATATATATATATATATATATATATATATATATATATATATATATATATATATATATATATATATATATATATATATATATATATATATATATATATATATATATATATATATATGTATAAATGATATTCTTTAGAAAAGTTTTAAAAAAGAACGCCAAAATAACTTAGATTTTATTTTTAGCTCCAATTATTTTAATTTTAGAAAGTAAAAAAAAAAATTGTATTTAATAATTAAATCTTTTTCATAACTAAACAGACAGCTTGCGCAAAAACTAAAAGATCTCCTTAGAAGTTGTTTAGTGGAGCAGCATGCATGGCTTGCCATGTTTTAGTAGAGCTTTCGCTGCCCTTAAAATCATTTATTCCCATATATATATATACATATATATATATATATATATATATATATATATTTATATATATATATATATATATATATATATATATATATATATATATATATATATATATATATATATATATATATATATATATATATATATATATATATATATAGTTTATAAGTCATTATATATAGTTTATAACTCATTATATCATATATATATATAGTTTATAAGTCGTTAGGAGATGGATAATTCATTTAAGATGCCATAAACTTAATGGCGTTTTTAAATAAACTTTCATAATATAAATTAAAAATAATATTTGTAAATTCATTTAAGAAAAAAAAAAATTATTAAAAATGCCAAAAAATTAATGGCGTCGTAAATAGTATTTAAAATACTATAGATTGATAGATAGATAGATAGATAGATAGAGAGCTTCATATATAAATATGAAACAGATAAATATAAAAAAAAAACAATTGCAACTTGACGTTCATAAAAGACTATTCAGAAAGAGTTAAAAAAAAACTAAACTCTATAATAGTATTACTAAATAATATTTTTGTAAAATTTTGTGCACGGACAGGGTCCGTGTATTGGTTGGAACACTTTGAGCCGTAATAGCCTGAGGGAAATAAAGAAAATTAAATTAGTAAGTTTAAGTGTTAGCATCAGAATATTAAAGTTGGACACATGTCCAGTACAAAATTACAGTTTAAGTAGATGAAGAGGGAACACAATAAAAATCTATACTGACAAAGGTAAGAACTAACTAATCAAATTATAAAACAATATTGACTAAGCTGACTAATGTATAAATAACATATACAAAATTAGATTTACGACTAATTTAAAACTGGGGTAGTTTTGAGTTTAAGTAATCTAGCAATTAAGAATTGGTCACTTTATTTACGACTCATTCACAGTATTCACGCCTCAAGAATTTTAATTTTTGGCATCACGATTTCAGGTTTAAAAGTCTAGCCAATATGAGTTTATCGTTTTTGATAGGATTTTAGCAACACAGTCTCGCCTTAATTATTTCACTTTTAATATCACAATTTTGAGCTAATGTTATATAGCCAATAGGAACTTGTCGTTTTATATAGATTCTTTACAAAATAATTTCACCTATGTTATATCACTGTTAATATCATAGTTTTAAGCTAAGGTAATCTAGCCAATAGTAATTTGTCGTTTTATTAAAGATATAGCCCTCTTGTCACCCTGATTATAGGTTCTAGAAACTGGCCAATAGTAATCTGTTGTTTTATATAGGATTTTTGCAGAGTAGTCTCGCCAAAGTTATTTCACTTTTAATATCAATTTGCTGACGTTAGGTTCCCTATCCAATAGGAATTTGTCGTTTTGTATAGGATCTTTACAAAATGATCTTACCTAAGTTATTTCACTTCTATTATCACAGTTATTGTCATAGTTTTATCCTTAAGTAATCTAGCCAATAGGAATTTCTTGTTTTATATATTATTCTTATACGGTAGTCTCGCCTAAGTTAATACACCTTTAATAATACATCTCTGAAGTTAAGTAATCTTGCCAATAGGAATTTGTCATTTTGTTTACGACTCATCCACAGTATTCTCGCTTCAAGAATTTTGCTATCTAGCCAATATGAACTTGTCGTTTTATAAAGGATTTTAGCAAAGCAGTTTCGCCAAAGTTATTTCACTTATAGTATAACAGTTTTGTGGATAAGTAATCTAGCCAATAGGAATTTGTCGTTTTATCTGAATTTTAACAAAGCAGTCTTGCCTAAAACATTTAACTTTCAAAATCATATTTCTGAGGTTAGGTTATCTAGCCAACAGGAATTTGTCGTTTTAATAGAGATGTAACCCTCTTGTCACCATGATTTTAGGTTCTAGAAACTAGCCACTAGGAATTTGTCGTTTTATATAAGATCATTACAAAGTGGTCCTGCCTAACTTATTTCACATCTATCATCACATTTTTAATCCCAAGAATTCAAGCGAATAGGAATTTGTCGTTTTATATAGGATTCTTACACAGTAGTCTCGCCTAAGTTAGTTCACTTTCAATGACATATTTCTGAGGTTAAGTAATTTAGCCAATAGGAAATTGTCGTTTTATCTGAATTTCAACAAAGCAGTCTTGCCTAAAACATTTAACTTTCAAAATCATATTTCTGAGGTTAGGTTATCTAGCCAACAGGAATTTGTCGTTTTATGAGAGATGTAACCCTCTTGTCACCATGATTTTAGGTTCTAGAAACTAGCCACTAGGAATTTGTCGTTTTATATAAGATCATTACGTTTTTTTAAAAAACGATTTTTATAAAGAAGTCTTGCCCAAGTTATTTTATTTTTAATATTACTTTTTTGAGGTTAGGTAATCTAGTCCGTATGAATTTGCAGTTTTATTTAGAACATAGCTTTCTTGTTGGGTTGATTTTAGTAGGAGTTCGTACCGGACCAAGCATTTCCAATGTAGACCATATTCGTCGGAGTCATTAGGGTCAGTCAGTCATTAGTTAAAAAGATTAGCTATCATGTGCTTTTAAGGTCAAAAAATTTGTATTTACAAAAATCATTCCTGAGCTAGGATTTGAACCCTGCTACGTCAGACTACGTGGTGTAATAGGCGTATCGCTAACCGTTTGTGTTTAAATGACATGGTACAATAATAAAGTAATTTGAATATCTTTTATTAATATTAATACACATTTAACGCAAAATTAAAACAATTATACTACAGTTATAAAACCAAATATCATACACTAATAGAAAAAAAAAAATGTAATAAGATAACAAGGCAGTTATAAAAAAGTATAGACACCTAAGTGAAATATGCAACGCTTCGGGTGCCAGCCAGGGCCCTGGTGTTTAAGTGTAAATTCATAATTAAGTAGTGGTTTTACCTGTGACGCCCTCCTCAGAACCATGCATGTGTCACAGATGACGTTTCGGGCAGCAATAGTATCAGAGACATAACGCCAATCGTCAAAGGCGTATCATCGTTTTTGATACTACTACCCATGATTTACGTCATGCTAGTCCTATCGCGATAGTTATGACCTCACTAATAGAAAAGCCAAATCCTTTCCTTAGCCTTAATTATATATAACACCAGTGTCCTCCGATAATGATGTCATGGCGGTTAAGCTTGGATCTGAAGTGTGAAAAGCTGTGATTCTAAATATGTCATGAACATATTTAGAATTAATCTACACATATGTCTATAATCATACCAAATATATACATATGTGTGTTCATACATAAGAGCTTCCTTATGTATGCTGGTGTCTATTAAGACTATAGCGAATAAAAAACAAAAGCAAGTATAATAAATCGATATAGGAATGAGTAAGAACTAAGAACACTCACCATCTTTTATTAGATTAATCGGTTTGCAGAGTTAAGCGAAGTTAAGCAAAGTTAACAAAACAGTATCTACACTTGTATGTCTGTATAACAACTAATATCTATAACTCTATATGTGAAAAGCCAAGCTGGAGTGAAAACCTCAACGTGTACTATTAATAACAGTGGCGCGAAGACGTCAATATATTAAATAAGAAGTTTTTAGTATAATTAGGTCCCTTGGGAGAATAAAATGAATGAAAGTAAAAAACTTTCTTTTAGATACACGACAAACGGAGATAATCGAGTGAAGTTTTGACATGTTTTATATCGAGACCGTGCCAGCTCTTAGGTTCGGGTGACAGTAAATCTTATAGTTGCGGCAGTTCAATAACTGATTCCTAGCGGTACAAGATTTTTCTGTGGATTTGCCAGTTCTTAAACTCTATCTTGTTGTCATACAAATGGTTTCTATTGAAATCTTTTAATTCTAAACCTATTTATTTGGCGCGAAACGGTAAATCTAGTACAGAACGCGGCTTAGGAGGAAACTGACCAATTCAGATTGGCGCATAGAACATTTATAAGGTTATCTACTAAAATCAAACTAAAAAGTAAAGGGAAGGAAGGATTTAAAGTGAAGTAGTTAAAACACAGACAGGTAATATACTAATAATAAAGTGTATAAATCAATAAAAAGAACAAAAAGAAAACAAATGGTCGGAAAGATTTAGTGCCATTAAATTTGCTGAGATTTTTGTAACCATTAAAAACGAAGACAAACAAATAATTAAACAAGCTCGAAAATCGTTGTTGTTTAATAATGAGCAACCTTGGATTAAAAAGAACAGTGGTTTGTTTGATGTTGCAATGGGTGCTTTTGACGGCGCGGAAGTATGTGAGCTTGACGGAATTTTTCTTCTTTTTCAGCTATCCCAGCATTATAACAAGACAGATTTTGGCTTATACCGAGATGATGGGTTAGCGGTTTTTAAAAATGCTAGTGGCCACCTTATGGACACAATAAAAAAAATATTATTCAAATTTTTAAAAATAACAATCTTTCTATCTCTATACAATGTAACATGAAAGTTGTGAACTTCCTTGATGTAACACTTAACCTCAATGATCAATCTTTTAGACCATTTTGTAAACCAATCAATGAACTAAATTATATACATGTTGATTCCATTCACCCTCCTAGCATAATAAAGCAACCTCCTCGTTCTATAGAATTAAGGTTGTCACCTAATTCATCTAATGACACTAGCTTTCGAAGCTCTGCTCATTTGTATCAGGATGCATTAAAAATGTCTGGTTACAAATTTAAACTTAATTATATTCCGAAACTCATTCAACCTCTACCAAAAAACCGTAAGCGCAATATTATCTGGTTTAACCCCTCATATAGTAAAAATGTTTCTACTAAAATTGGTAAAATCTTTTTGGATTTAATTGACAAGCACTTTCCAGTTGGCCATAAATACCACAAGATTTTTAAAAGAAATACTCTAAAGGTGAGTTACAGTTGTATGCCAAACATTAAACCAATCGTTAACTTTCATAACCGTCATATTATGAAAAACATCCCCATAGAATCAGATAAAAGCTGCAACTGTATTACTAAAAGCAAGTGTCCTTTAAATCAACAGTGCCTCGTTAATAACATAGCGTATCAAGCCACTCTATATCCAGGCACTCCAGACGGGATTGATAAAGTGTATTTTGGAGTAAGTGAAACTGCTTTTAAACTTAGATACGCTAATCATACAAAACCTTTTAACATCGAAAAATATAAAAACGATACTGAGTTGTCTAAGGAAGTATGAAAGTTAAAAGAAAATGGAGTAAACCCGATAATTAAATGAAAAATTTTAAAACGTTGTAGATCTTACAATCCTGCATTAAAACGATGCAACTTATGTCTATACGAAAAGTATTTCATAATATCGTACACCTATGATAACTTATTAAATAAGAGGAATGAATTAGTATCTAAATGTAGACATAAAAGCAAATTCCTCCTTTCAAATTTCGATACGGGTGATTAGGCAACCGTTTTTAGTTTTTTCTTATCTTTTTGTTTTTGTTTTGTTTTGACGACGGAGCACACTCCACTGTAACTTTATATTTTAACGGTTTTTTTTTGTTTCTTGTTTTGTATTACATGGCTGATGATTGCCTTTAGGCTCGAAAATATTAGTACCATAAAAAGTTGTTTTCTTTATTTTTATAAATTAATATGTATATATCTATATCTATATCTATATCTATATATATATATATATATATATATATATATATATATATATATATATATATATATATATATATATATATATATATATATATATATATATATATATATATATATATATATATATATATATATATATATATATATATATATATATATATATATATATATATATATATATATATATATATATATATATATATATATATATATATATATATATATATATAAATATATATAAAATTAACTTATTTTAATATACAGTGTGGAAAAAAATCATGTGTCTAACCGTAACTTTAGTTCATTTTACAGAATATGTTAATTTGTTACCGTTGCAGAGACAACATGAATCAAGACCAATACCTTCAAGTGTTAAGAAATCACATGCTACCTACAACCAGAGAGCTGTATGGCAGAGGAGTTTCCTTTATCTTTTAATATAGTGTATAGAGTTTGTGATGTTTTAAACTATAAAGCCATTCCATTTGCTGAGCAAATGGAATGTCCATTTCAGAGCCCAGATATAAATCCTATCAAACATGTATCGAAAGTTCTATTCAGGGCAATAAGGAATAAAAAGTCACGCATTTAGGATGAACATTGAAATTTGCTGTAAACTGATTGGAATAACATCACTCCACAGCAACTTCTAGATCATATGGTGTTTTGCCTCGACAAACTGAACAGCTGCGTTTAGCTAAGGGTAGACATTCTAAATAATTGTAGTTCTTCCAGTTTTCGATTGACTATATACTGCTGTTTATGAAAAAAGTAAACATTCTACAAATATAGAGTAGTTTTTTTGATGTTACTAGTTTATCTATAAAAAAATTCCATTAAAAATTTACTGAACACATGACTTTTTTCCGCCACTGTATATATTTTAGCAACTCATAAAATATTTAAAATGACATACTGACTATAAACTAGATAATATTACTTTGGCGGGTAAAAACTCATTTTTTATAGGTTTTAAAACCTCATAAATTAAAAAAGTAAAAAAAATTATTAGTTCTATTTCATCAAAAATTCCATGACTATCTTACAATTGTTAATATTTGTAAATTTATTAAAAACATTTAAAAATTATGAGTAAAGAAAAATTTGTAAAATTAAAATAATAAATAACCTCTGAAACCTTTAAACTTTCATGCTTGTTTATCTAATGATACAAAAATAATATAAATGTTAAATATCATTAACGTAAAAATATAAAAGTTATTTCTTACTTTTAAAGCAATTTAAAGCTTTTAAACATTCCTACAGTTTCAATATAAAAACAACAATCAAATGTTGTTCTTTAGACTAAACAATGCAAAATAATTTGTTAAACAATTTTTTTTACAAAGACAAAAAAACAAATAATTAAAAATTAAAATGTAGGCAGCAGCATTTTAAAATATCATGGTTTTAATCATGTACAATTATAATTTTAAGTTCAACATAATTCAAACACATAACGCAACAAACAAGTTTCTAACTTTTTTTTAAATAAATGACCTAAAATGGTTATTAAATTTCTATTTTATTTTAATTTATAAGGAATAAAATAAAATTTACAAACATCTGAAGAAAAATTTTTTGTAGAAAAGTCACATGCAAAATATGAGAATAACGCAAATAACAAGCCAAAAATTTTGTAAAAGAATCATATAATCATTATCATTATCATTATATCATTAATCATAAAAACTTTACATGATATGAAAAGAATTTAATTATAACGACGCATAACATAATTATTTTAAAGATTTTATCCCAGAACATATTTTTTCTTTTTTTAACTAACAAACAAAAAACTTACAGCTGGAACGCAAGCTTTATCCAATAACATATAAGGCTGGAGTAATTTTTTCTAAAAATAATTTCAATTTTGAAGCAGATATTAATAAATTTACTAGCCAAAAAAGATTTTTTTTAAAAAAAAAGCTTATATATTATTTTTTATATACATAGTTTATAAAAATAATTTTCTTTCTAAATTGTGAGACTCAGGTTTGAAAAGTCTAATGGATACATATAGTATATTTTTCTCAAATGTTGAAAACAGAGTATAAGAAACATATCTCAAATGTTGGATTCAGGGTTTGAAAAATAACGCTTTAAAGAAACAAAATAACAATAAAAAATATAGATATTATTAAATAAGTGATTACAACTTGACAATTAACAATATAAATACTGCAAATTTCACATGCCTAGAACTCTGATTGGGTCAATATATATAACTTTTTAATAAAATAGATTGTTCTATGCAATTTTCAAATAAACACGTTCTAAAAAAATTATTTAACATAATAATAATTTTTTCATTGGTGTTTTTTTCTTTTTCTGATGGTTTCAATGACTACATTACAAATATGAAAACGAAGATCTATAATTGTCACTGTGAAAAATACAAGTTTAGATAATTCATCACATGTGTATTTTATTACTTTTAACCCAAATTTGTAGCGCTAGTCCTTTATGAGCTCTATAATCTTTGTTGACTGTTAGGGAGTTAGAAGAGTAAGCCCAACAATGTAATTCTATAATGAAACCAAGTGTGGTGTAGATTTACTTGACTAGATGTGAAAAGCCTACTCAGTGAAAAATGGAACCTGTTAGTGATCCCTACCCAATGTATAACTAACCTAGGCTCCTGGACACAAAATGAATGACATTAGAAATTAATTTCTAATTTCATTCATTATTTAATATATTTTTTTTAGAAATAGAGCCCTAACTATTTTTTTGCACATGGCCCTCAAGACCATCAATTCAACCTTGTATATTATAATTTAATAGTACAAATATTAGTAATTACTCCTGGCAGATTCTGGTGGACTCGGCAGGAGTAATATCATTTATAATTATAAAACAAATCATAATGAGAAAATAAATTTAAGGAGAAAATCATGCAGCAGTTGCTTTAACAAGCAGTTGCTTTAACATCGACTGAGTAAATCTGCTCATTTTGCCAGTAACTTAAATTTTGAAAAATTATTACTAAAAAATGTGTTGAGCTCAAATGTACTAAATGCTTCATTTTACATCAGCCATCTTTGCCTAACTTCTTATTCAGTGCCATGTGTTTCTTCTTATTGTAACTTTTATATTTCTGGAGTGCATTCAAAACATTCAAGCCTTGCATTTGTGAACTTTGTTTTACCAGGATTAATAATATGATTTTATTTGGCTTTTTTTTTGAGTTTATTGTGAGAAGTTAAAATGACCTTTAAAGAGTTCAAGGTATGTATTCTAGTACCTCTTAAAAACTTGAGCAGAAGTTTTCTACATGTATTTTAAACAATAGGTGTAAATGGTCAAATAAATATCATTGAAAAAAACCTTTAAAAACTTATTCTTATGGAAAAATTAATAAAAATGTGTGCCTTTGAAATTAAATAGGCATAAAAATTTCAAAAAATGTTTCTATTACTGAAAAACAGACAAAAATAAAGTTTATCCAACATTTATAGAAATTGTTAGCAAATATTTTTTTTTGCTTTTTTTCATTAAGTTTACTTCTTTGTTTCAACTTTAGATACTTAATATATACTATAGATACTATAAGATACTTATAAATTAAATTACCTTAAAAATTGCAATGCATCTTCATTTTGAATACCTATAACAACCTAACTTCGTCAGTTAAAAAGATAACTGTTTTCAACAAATGTCCTGTTCGAAATTGCAAATAAATAATATATTAAAGATTGTAAATAAACAAAAGAAAAATATATAACAAAAATTAGAAATATGTTTAAAAACTAATAATATAAGATTATTATATAGAATAAAATATAAAAAGTGAAAATCTTTGAAAGTTTTGAAAATAAATTTTTTAAGGTTTTTAAAAATCATAATTTGCTTATAATTTTAAGATGTTTCAGAAAAATTAATTTTAACCATATCATTTAAGATACACAATGGTGACAAACCGCACTAAAAGAATGTGCTTAAAACATAACAATTGTGTTAAGACCATTATTTACAGTCTTAATGTTTCTGTCTCAATTTTTAAATTTTTAACTAGAGCAACATTAATAAAGATTTACGTAGATTGAAATATTTATTAAAAAACTTATTTAAATAAATTTTGAGTCAAACATTGTGAGATATAAAAAATAGAAATTTAAGAGTATATATTGCATAAAATTCAACAAGGCTTCATATCGCAAACCACTAAAATCTGCTCCAAAAATACCTTAAAAACAAGATTTGTTTTATATTATATTATATGAGAAAAATGGTCAAAAGAAATCAAACCTAGAAACAATTGCAGCGAATCACATTTTAAGTATAAACAATCCTAACAATATAGTTTCAAAAAACTAAAAAACAATGTTGTAATAATACAACTACCTTGGCTACCAACACTTGGGACGAAACTATGCAGTGCACAAAAAGCATATAACGTCAAAGTTATTTTTACAACACCACCTACTTTAAAAACATTTCCCTGTAACAACAAATCTAGTTTAATGCTTAACAGCAACCCTAGGGTGTACAAGCTTACTTGTTTGTGTGGAGGAATTTATATCAAGGAAACAAAAAAAAGAATTTTGCAGAGAAGAAGAGAAGACCAATTTATTAGCATGAACGGCAATTAACATGCTTCTGGAGCAACTGAGCATTGGAAACAATGCCATGGAATATTCGACTGGCTGCACCCAAAAACTTTATCTATAAATAATAACTATCATAAAAAGAAAATAAGGGAATCGCTTGAAATGTGCCATCGACCACTATTTTAAAAAATCATTAAAAAATAATAAACAATTTTTTTTTTTTGATGTTGTCTTTGTAGTGACTTCTTTATTATTTTTATTTTTAAAACCGTTTTTAAATTAGTATTTTATGTTTGATGATTAAATTTGTATTTTATGTCTATACAAAATAGACCAAAATATCTCAAAAAAAGAAAAATAACTTTATGTACTGTCACTAAAATATTTAGCTGCTTGATACAATTTCCATTCATCTTTCACAAATGATACCAATACAAAAATAAAGATAAAATTCTTATGAAAAAAAAAAAATTAAACCAAAACTAAACTAACTAACAATATTACAAAATCTTAAGAAACTAAACAAAACATGTATTAAACACAAATTAAACATTAAAAAAAACAAAACAAAACTGAATTAAAAATAAACTAAATATAAAGCCACCTAAATATAAAACCACAAAATTGACATCTTCAGCAGTTGCACTGCCAAAAAACCCGATTT
>NC_061168.1:1124945-1149945 GCF_022113875.1 Hydra vulgaris | reverse complement strand
AACTATTCAATGCTCTAGTTCTTGAATATGCAACATATAGTTGACCATAAGAGAGACACGGTTTTTTAGATATTTCTTTTGTCTATATGTTTAATTTCGCGTTACGTAATATATAGACGATCCCTAAAGTAAAATACTTGAAACAAAAAAGATTTTATTTATTACAATATTTTAACAAACAAGGGACAATTTAAAGAATTATATCTTTAAATAGCAAGCAACTTGTAAATATATCTTATAAATGGTCATTACAGGGGTGGGACCGCAAAATGTGAACGTTTTTGTTTTATTATAACTATTTTCTCGTTAGATGTAGTTGTACTCTCTCACTCATCAGAAAGTGTCTAAAGAGTTGGTCTAAACGTTGTAAAATGATCTACGAGAATTAAGGAGGTCAAATTGAACATTTAAAATAGTTCATATTTAACAGAAAATTAATTATTACAATCAGAAAAGTGTTCACATTTTGCGGTCCCACCCCTGTATCAATCGCAGTATTAAAAAATTAGCAAGAGCTCAATAATTACATGAGTTTAATCAATTCTCGCTCTACAATTCTCCCTGTACTAATTCTTATTTACGTCTCATCTAAGAGAGAGAGGAAGTGTTTCAAAAGCACCATGTTAGAAAAAGTAAAAATGTAATGCAATAAATAACAGTAACTGGTTTTATTATGCTACCAATAAACAAAATTATTTTTAACTTAACTAAAAGTTAATTTCCAGTATTTCTTAATTAAAAAGTCACGTTTCAACAGTAAGCAAAATAATCAAGTGATGACAAAAAGAACTAAAAAAAAATGAACACAATTATGTTTAGGATTACAAAAAAAAAAAAAAAAAATTAAATCATTAAAAATTGAAGCTGTTATTATTTGTTACTATAAATAGTAAAATTCATACTTTGCTTTATTTTAAAGTGTCTAATGTAAAATAAAATAATAGACATCAACACCGTTTGACAATGAATACTGGCAAGTAAGTTTTCTGTTCATCAAGCAAAATTTCTTATATTTTAGCGACAATCAATTTTATCACGCCTAAATCTATCTCTTTCATATGAAAACAATTTCAAGTCACATATAACCATTTACACTAATAACTTCTTCGAGCCTAATATTATACATCTGTTATCACTAAACATATTACCAGTGACTATACTACTGTTACAACTGAATATATGAACGTTTTATGTTTTTACAACTGAAAAATAAAAAACAAAATTTATTTACATTATTTTAATCGAGCAAAGAATTATATATAATTCAAAGTTATTTTTACTTCACAATCTTAATGCTCAAAAATAATAAATGCAGAATCTTAATCCACAAAAACAATAAATGCAGAATCTTGTATAAAAAAATGAAGCAATGTCAGCCTAAAGTAATATATGTATGTATAAATATTCAAATTTTTTCTATTCTTTTCAATTTTTTCTTTGAGATGATATTTATATAGATACAGAGAAATATAAAATATTCTGATATATAGGCACATTTATGTATATAAACTTACCTGTCAAAAATAACTGTCAGTTTTTCATGTTAATACATAAAATATATATTTAATATAAAATAAATCTAATATAAAATAAGAGAAAATATTAAACTTACTCAAATCAGTAATAGTTCGACTGTCTGAAAAAATTTATTATTAATCCTTTTATTTTAAAAAAAGAACCAATTGATTTGAAGTGACTAATAAGCACTTGAACTATTTCCAATAGCACTAAAAAATAAAACAAATCTTGCTTTTTTAAGTTGCTTAGTTCTTAAGAATCAGAAAACAAATAAGTAAAAAACCAAGAACAAACAAATATTTATTTATTAAAACTACTGTATTTAAACAAATTAAGTTAAACAGAGAAAAATATCGATTCTCCTTGAAAGCTGAAAAACTTTTCAGCTCAAATTTGCTTGCAGACCTTTCTTATAAAACCTCTTGAATAAGAAAAGCATCAAAAAAGCCTTGAAGCTACTTGAAAAAGGTATATGCAACATTAAACCTTAAATGTTGACTGGAGTAGATATTTTTAAAAAATTAATAAAAATTCAAAATTATCTGTTCTTCAATAGCAAATAAATACACCATAAATCTGAAGTTAAAAATATAATGAATAAGTAAACACAAAGAAAAACATGATATGTGAATTGAAAATCAATGTACCTGATAGACATAAGCTGTTGTGATACATGAGTAGTAGTGGCTAAATATTGTTATTTCAGGATAAAGAAAATGTATTTATAGCAAAATGATGTCTTGAATGAATTTTAGTAAATAAATAAAAGCAGTGAGTTCTAGTAATGAAACTACCTATTATTCATTTTTAACAGCTGACACCAACATAAAGACACGCCAAAAATAACAACATTACGCAAAAAATTATTAAAGATAATGTTATGTATTTTCAGAATAGTTATATTAAAGGCTTGGCAATACTTAGACCTAAAGCAGTAACATTGCTTGACTGGTAAGGTTGACAAATCTTGCTCTACACGTTTGCCAAGTCACGTCACTTTGAAATAATGGAAACAACATTATATAAACATATATACTAGTTATAAAACACAATATATTTTTTTAATGTTACTTAACATATGAAAACAACCCAATTAACAATCATGCACAAATTAGATATAATACATTTCATAATATTATAAAAACACATTTATATAAACACATTTATAAAACAACTACATAACATATATCACCACATACACGTATTTATTAAAATAAATTTAACTTGAGCATAATATACATGCAAAAATATATGCAAACTTTTAACAACTATAAAACAACATTTATTAGCATGAATTATTTTTAATGTAACAGAGAATGCAGACAACAATGCACAACATTGTTAATAAAAATGACGTATGCCAGTCGGTATTTATTTATCTAAAGCAATGAAAAAGAAGAAACCATTTAAAAACAAAATTAAAAAATTCTAATAAATACGTATTTAGATACCTTAAAATGAAGCATAACACAACCCTCTTTTGACAAACTTTAGAAAAAATTTTATTAATTTTTCTTTTCCTTATTATTTTTCCTTAGAGAAAATATACATACAGATATAGTCTCTATATTATAGAGAAATATAAAATAGACTGAAATAAATGCAAACTTATGTATATAAACTTACGTGACCACAAATAACAGTCTTATTTTATTTAACTTTTCATATTAAATAAATATATAAAACTTTATATTATATATGTATTTTATAATTCCTTTTTCAAAAAACAATCTTAATCTATAAATAAGAAAACAAATTAAACTTACTAAAAAAGTCATCTGCTTCTCTTAACTGCTCTCAAAAATGAAACAATACTTGCTTAAAATGTTCTAAAAAGACTAAACTAAAACAGTTTACTAAAAAAGTAACCTTTTACTAAAAATTCTAATTTACCAAACATTTTAGTTCTAACTTCTAAAAAATAAAAACAGGCTATAAAAATTAGAAAAAATAAAAATAAGCAACAACAAACTAACAACTATTTTAATTTTTATTTTTTAAAATAAACAACATCAATTCTTCTTTTATATAAGTGTAACAGCTCCAATTTGCTTGCTGATTTTACTCGAAAGAGCGCCTGGAATATACAATCGCGCTTAGAAAAGTCTAGAAACAACTTAAAAAATAAGAACTAGTGTATTTTACATAATACATACTTGATACAACTGTATTTAACAAAACAAAAAGGCGTAACAATGCGTAACTATGCGCACTAATCTTCTATATAATATTGCCGAACTTAATAGTTTTAATAGTAGTAGTGTCCCTTGGAGCGTATTTGACACGAAACCCTTGGCAGCCATTGTAACCGAGGTGTTGGCAAGAAAGAATCACAGCACTATAAGAAAACGTGAACGAATATCTAACGTACGTAAACTTTAAACTAATGTTAAAGCATATGTTAAAACATACTAAAACATTTATCACGTTTTACAGTTTGATTTTTACTTGAAAATTACATTGCGTCAACCTCTCCTCAATTTTGATCAAACATTTTTTTCCTCAGAAAAATTACTACATTATTATAAAATCTACACTTAATGATATGCCGGTGTAGCTCGAGTGGATAAGGCGGCGAACTTTTAAACAAGTAACTAGAGGTTCGACTCCTACCAAAGGCGGCTATTTTTTTTAGTTTTTTTAATTATTTTAAAATACAAAATACTTTCGAAGTTTTATAAAGATTATATACAAATATATGTAACGTAACGATATTATGCACTCACAAAAGTAAAGATTTTAAGAATGTTAAAACTTCATTAAAAATTAAAAAAAAAAAAAAAAAACATCACCAGGAGAAAAAATATGTTGCGTATCTATGATAATTGAGACACTTATGTTATTAATGTGCTCATGTAATTAGTCCTAATAAGCTGCGGATGGTCTGAAAAAAAAAATGTCTGAAACTTAATAAAAAAAAAACTTAACAAGACAGCCCTGCTACTTCATAAGATGCTGCTGTAGAGGCAAAAAAAAAAAAGCCTGTAGCTAGATAAAACTTTAAAACTTTCTTTTGACAATTAAAAGTTTATTTTGCTACATTAATTTTTTTACTATAAATATATGCAGCAACTGTTTTTCAAAACGCCTTAATATGTTCATGACGTAATTCAAAAAAAACCCAATTAAAAATAAAATTGTTTGGAAAAACTCTTTGTAAAACGTTTTTTGAAACGAATAACTTTTATTTAGTTTTTTTTTTTCTTTTGTGCAACTTTCTTTTCAATAAATTTCTTTACCTTTCAGAATATGACCATTTTTAACAATGCTATAGAAAAAATATCAGTAAATTGATTAGTAGTATTTCAATTATATTAATTAGATTAAATTATATATATTAAATTATATATTATATATATTAAATTAAATAAATAAATAAATTGATATTCAGTTAATACATGGGTATTTATTTTTTTTTTTATACATAGTGACAAAATAGACTATTTAGATAAGTCGTTAAGTAGAATGCTAAGAATATATTTATGACGGTTATTGTTGTTAAGGGTGATTAATAGGCAAATAAATTAAAAGCTAATCAAGGCTTTGAATAAATTATAAACTAATCAGGAAAGTTTTATTGGTAAACCTAATAAATAGGAAGATAACATATAATTCAGGTAGACATTGTTTTCACTTTTTCGATAAACTTTGATATCTTTGATATTAAAAAATATGACCTTTCCAATAATTACAGATGCTAGTGCATTAACCTTTTTTTTCGGAACCACAATCCGTTATGATTTGTATTTTATCAATGTGAACGAAAGTCTATTAAAATATCTAAATATGTAAACTTGAAGTTCTTTAATTATCAATCAGTATTATTATAAAGTAGATGACATCAAATACTATCGATTTATTTTTACTTAATAATTTCATTGCGACAATATCTCTTTATTTTAAAGCATTAAATGTTGTTTTTTAAAGTTTAATAAGTTTTCTGTTTATTAAATAGTGTAAAAAGATGATATAGCATTCCACAGCGATTGAAGTGCTTCGCTTCGGATCAAAACCTTTTGCTTACACAATTTTTTTTTTAAATCCTATCCAGTTTTTTAGAAAACAAAGAAAAACAAGTTTAAATGCATATAGATGTTATACGCATTACATAAAAATAAAGATATAATATACTTTAAGAAACCAAACGGAGAAAATTTTTTAAAACGTTTTTTAAAATTTTTAAAAACATAAAAACGCTGTTGGAAATTTGTTGCGCATATATCATGATAGAGATACTTATGTTTTAGGTAATAAGTTAAAACTGCGAGTTCAACACACATTAAAGAGATAAATTTCTTTCTTATATATTTAAAAAAAGGTTTTACATGGAATCTGAAATTTTTATTAAAACTAACTGGTCAAGAGTCCTAAAAAGTACGGAAAGGTATGAAAAAAAAAAATTGTAATCTGAAACCTAAATAAAAAAATTTAGTTACTCCAGAAGGTGACAAACAGAAAACCCACAAAACTTCGCCTAATCCGCTAATAGAAATGCTCGAATATTAAGATTAAATATTAACAAATATTAAATGACTTTTGTATTACGAAACGTACGCCAAATCTTAAACCACTGTAAAACTACCTTGCGGTTATCTAATTAAATCCACCAAATCCGTTAATAAAAACAGCCTAATTAATAGATTCAAAACCATCTGATTTTTGTATTATGATATGTGCGCCAACTGTACTCTAAAACCAATAAAACTCGGCCATGTGGTCTTCATATTGATTATAAAAATTGCAAAGCGAGGGACGACAAGTAAGTTGTATCTACAAGTTTAATTATTGTAATCTTCATTTAAAAACTTAAACTTATTTTATAATTACCATGTTAATATGTTTGAAGTTAATATGTTTTTGACCCAAGAATAAACATTAAGATTATTTTTTAGAAATGAGCAGCCAGGTATTCTTTTAATTTTGTATAACATTAATTAATTAAAGAGATAAAAAGAGATGATACGTCAATAATACTGAGATATTTAGCTTATTATTTTATTAAGAAATTACATTAAGATAATTTTGTATATCTTTAGGCGACGAAGAAGTTTCTGCATTTTGTCGAAGTAAGTCATATATATATACTATATATATTAGCAGTTACATATGATCTAAAAGTGGCGGAGCTGTACTTGATTTACGGTGTGAATAAAACGATGATTTAATTTAGCCGTTTTTATTTAAAATCAACCAAGATATGCCGCCCTCCCCTAACCCCGTGAATCAAGTACACCCCCCTAAAATTTAACTAAAATTAAAAAATATATAAATTAATTTTTAGAACTTTAAAAGGATAGACCCAAAACTCAGTTTTTGTTTATTCCGCTATTTTGATTGATGTTTTTGTAAAGCAGTGAACCTTAAAAACGCGTATAAACTTTATTTAAGGTGTTTAAGCTATAATTTTATAAAACGTGTTTAAGCTAAAATTGACTTTTAAGTCTTCTAACTACTAAACTTTTACGTAAAATGAAACTTTTTGTCATTTACTGAATGTGTTAAATTATAAAACTGTGCAACAGTTTTATAATTTAAGACAAATCTTATATGTTTAATTGAAAAAGTAAATATTTTGAAAATTAATTTTGTCTATATATATATTAGATGTTCAAGAGATCAGAGCCGAAGAGCTCTTATATATATGTTACAAAGATATATTTTTCACCAATTTCAGCAGTTTTTTAATTATAACTTTTTTTTAATGTTTAGCAGAAGTAATGGACAAGCTAAGTGAGGAATTTTGTTGTTGGTTTTTTTTTTTTTTTTTTTGTGTGCAAATACATTTATGCTTTTTTAGTTTTTTTAAAGTTATTTAGCAACTGACTTTAGTCAGTTGAGACAGTTTGTCAGTCAGCAAGTGGCTTTTGTAACTTTTAAATTTATTTTATTTAGAAAAATTAGAAGATTCAGTTGAAAATCTAAGTAAGCAATTTGTTATTGTTGTTGTCATGCTCTTTATATTTTTTATTACATATTTATTTAACATAAAATTATTCTATATTTGGCAAGTTAGTTTATTTTAATGTTTAAGTTTTTCATTTTATTTAGAAAATTTAGAACATTCAATGGGTAAACAGAATTTGATTATATTACATTTGTGTATTATAGATAAAGATATAGCATTTTACTTTCAAAAAAAAAGGTGTACTCTATGGTCTTTTAGCTTTTTTGATACAATTTTTAGCATTTTTTTTTATAGGGACTATATTTCAACAACTTAGTAAGTTACTATATTGCTCTTGTGGATTGTTTCTTTATTTTTATTTTTTATTTTTTTTGTCGCTTTTTTTTTTTTTTGGTTTGTTTTGTTTTGTGATTGTTATTTTTCCCTTTTGTTTTGTTCCAACTTTATTTATAGATTTCCTAAAGTTGACAAATATTCTGCATGTTAGTTTCTTTCCTAATGTTAATGAGTTTTTTTTTTATTCTATTTAGAAAATTTAGAAAATTCAATTGGTAAGCAAAGTACACTTATGTTTCTTTTTGTTTAATTTTAACACACATTTTTTGATGTTTGTGTGCGGTTTTATCACTCTAAAATAAACTGTTTAATTGATTAGTATATGTTAGTTTATGAAAATATATTTTTTACATCCACTATAGCGTCATCTGCAGTACCATCAGGTAATGTGTTTTGCATTCTTATGCAGTTTTAAGAGTGTTATGTGTGTTAAAACTTAAAGATAGCATATCTTAATTTACAGATTACTTTATTTATTTATTTTTTTGTCTCTACATTAGCACCTCAAGCAATAATATCAGGTAATCTGTTTAGCATACTTATGCAGTTTTATGGGTTTTATGTGTATTTAAACTTAACCATTACTGTTTTCATGCAATTACATAAATGTTTAACATATTTTACTTTATACACTTTTTTTTTTTACCTTTACAATAGCACCAATGTCATCATATGCAGAACCATAAGGTAATGTGTTTTGCATACTTATGCAGTTTTAAGAGTGTTATGTGTATTGGAACTTAAAAATTACTTTTTTCATGTTTGTAAACAATTACATAAATGTATAACATATATTACTTTATACACTTTTTTTTTTTTACTTTCACAATAGCATCAATATCATCTGCAGTACCATCAGGTAATGTGTTTTGCATACTTATGCAGTTTTATGGGTTTTATGTGTATTGGAACTTAAACATTACTTTTTTCATGTTTGTAAACAATTTCATAAATGTATAACATATGTTACTTTATACACTTTTTTTTTTTTACTTTCACAATAGCATCAATATCATCTGCAGTACCATCAGGTAATGATGTAATTTGATGTAAAACTTAAAGATTGCATATCTTATTTTGCACATCACTTTATTTATTTTTTTGTCTATACATTAACACCTCAAGCAATAATATCAGGTAATCTGTTTAGCATACTTATGCAGTTTTATGAGTTTTATGTGTATTGAAACTTAAATTTTTTTTTCCCATGTTTTCATGCAACTTCATTAATGTTTAAAATATGATACTTTATACACTTTTTTTTTTTTTACTTTCACAATAGCATCAATGTCATCTGTTGTGCCATCAGGTAATGTGTTTTGCATTCTTATGCAGTTTTATTGGTTTTATGTGTATTGAATTTAAACATTACTTTTTTCATGTTTGTTATCAATTACATAAATGTTTAACATATGTTACTTTATACACTTTTTTTTTTTTACTTTCACAATAGCATCAATATCATCTGCAGTACCATCAGGTAATGATGTAATTTAATGTAAAACTTTAAGATTGCATATCTTATTTTGCACATCACTTTATTTATTTTTTTGTCTATACATTAACACCTCAAGCAATAATATCAGGTAATCTGTTTAGCATACTTATGCAGTTTTATGAGTTTTATGTGTTTTGAAACTTAAATTTTTTTTTACATGTTTTCAAGCAATTTCATAAATGTTTAACATATGATACTTTATACACTTTTTTTTTTTTACATTCACAATAGCATCAATATCATCTGCAGTGCTATCAGGTAATGTGTTTTGCATACTTATGCAGTTTTTTTGGTTTTATGTGTATTGAATTTAAACATTACTTTTTTCATGTTTGTTATCAGTTACATAAATGTTTAACATATGTTACTTTATACACTTTTTTTTTTTAACTTTCACAATAGCATCAATATCATCTGCAGTCCCATCAGGTAATGTGTTTTGCATGCTTATGCAGTTTTATGAGTGTTATGTGTATTGAAATTAAATATTACTTTTTTCATGTTTGTTATCAATTACATAAATGTTTAACATATGTTACTTTATACACTTTTTTTTTTTTACTTTCACAATAGCATCAATATCATCTGCAGTACCATCAGGTAATGATGTAATTTAATGTAAAACTTTAAGATTGCATATCTTATTTTGCACATCACTTTATTTATTTTTTTGTCTATACATTAACACCTCAAGCAATAATATCAGGTAATCTGTTTAGCATACTTATGCAGTTTTATGAGTTTTATGTGTTTTGAAACTTAAATTTTTTTTTACATGTTTTCATGCAATTTCATAAATGTTTAACATATGATACTTTATACACTTTTTTTTTTTTTACATTCACAATAGCATCAATATCATCTGCAGTGCTATCAGGTAATGTGTTTTGCATACTTAAGCAGTTTTATTGGTTTTATGTGTATTGAATTTAAACATTACTTTTTTCATGTTTGTTATCAGTTACATAAATGTTTAACATATGTTACTTTATACACTTTTTTTTTTTTACTTTCACAATAGCATCAATATCATCTGCAGTCCCATCAGGTAATGTGTTTTGCATGCTTGTGCAGTTTTATGAGTGTTATGTGTATTGGAACTTAAACATTACTTTTTTCGTGTTTGTATGCAATTACATAACTGTTTAATATATGTGTTTGTTTATAAACTTTTTTATTTATTTCCGCAATATCAACAGTATCAACTGCAGTACCACCAGGTAATGTGTTTTCCATACTTATGCAGTTTTTCCGTACTTATGCAGTGTTATGTGTATTGAAACCTAAACATTACTTTTTTCATGTTTGTATGCAATTACATAACTGTTTAATATATGTGTAAGTTCATATTCTTTTTTATTTATTTACATAATAGCAACAATATCTGCAGAACCATCTGGTAATCTGTTTTGCATGCTTATGCAATTTTGTGGGTGTTATGTGTATTTGTGTAGGTATATATGAAATTTAAATATTGCATATCCTTAATTTTACATTACTTTATTTATTTCTTTTTTTTGTCATAACTTTTTTTTTTTTGAAGTCTAAATAGTTTTAAATAATATTTTTATTGGTTGTTTTGTGCAGTATTGTATTCAAATTTATTTCTTTTTTTGTTTTTGTTTTTTAGCATCGTATCAAGATTTCCGGCGATATCGCTCCCAGCACCCAGGTCCGATATCTCAAAGAGCTTTCTACCGGTGGAGTCAATATGGGGGAGATGATCCCTCCTTTAGATGGAGGAGACAAGCCCCATATGACACCACTGGTAGAAGGAGGGGTGCTGGAAAGCGGTTTAACTCTTTTAATTTCTACCAGTAGCTTTTTTAAACCACTGGTAGATTAATCTTCTTTTTTATTTATAAAAAAAATTGACTTTTTAAAAAAATGTTTTTTTTTAATTTCGCAATTTTTTATTATTTTAATTTATATACTTTTACTATTTTATTTTTTTGATTTTTCATTCTGTTTTTAAATCCTAAACTTACAAAGAACTCTTATGTTATAAAAGTTTTTAATAATTTGTCTATAAGTTTTTTTATTAATTTCGTTTTTACTTCTTTTTATCCTCATTTTTAATTTTAATAATACTAAATTTTTTTTTGTATTAACTTTTATTTGTTAAGTGTTATATAGTTTTTGAAAGATTTGGTAAATATATTTAAAGTTTTTCTTTTTCTATGATATCTGTTTAATATGTCTAATATATGCACTATACACCTATAAATCTCTTTACATTATTCTCTTTAGATATATTATAAAATAGTATTTAAAATCAGTTGTCAACCACATGTGGTCTATATGATGCAACATGTTTGCAATTGTTGGCATGTCATTTAAAAATATGTAACTAGTTTTGTTTTTTAATATTACTATTAATATGACTTTTAAAATTATAAAATTTTTTATTTGTTTCAAAAAATACTGTTTTATTACTTACAATATAGTATGTTATTACAAGATACGTCTGAATTGTTCTCTGTTTCAAACCAGTTTAGTTATATCTTTTGTTCACAAGTTTTATTAGACGCTATACACATAGTTTCATAGGTTTAAACTGATAAATAGCACTTTATTGTTTTTGTTCATTTTAGATTAGTATAGCAAAAAATTAATAAGATAAAGTTTTATCAAACATAAATAATATCTCAATTATGTAAAGTAACTTAAGAGCTGAAAATAGAAGAAATCGTCGAAATGAGAGAAATGAGGCCAGACGAGAAGAAATTAATCGTTGCCAAAATGAGAAAAATGAGGCCAGGCGAGAAGCAATTAATCGTCGCCAAAATGAAAGGAATGAGGCTAGACGTGAAGAAGTTAATCGTCGCCAAAATGAAAGGAATGAGGCTAGACGTGAAGAAGTTAATCGTCGCCAAAATGAAAGAAATGAGGCTAGACGAGTATTATTTAGGCGTGGAATGCATTGCATAGCAAGAAATAATGTTTTTATAGAGAGTTATTACCAAGGAGAAATGAACCATAATTGTCAGTATTGTGGTGCTAAAAATTTTTTAAATGAAACACATTTTCTTACCTCCACTTTCACCTTATCCACCGCTGATGGTTGATTTAATGACAGGCAACCATGTTGATTGTGCTTTGAATCAAAATTTTTTCAAGCATATACGAAATTATAATGCCTGTCTATCTTTTGCTTCATTCATAGCCACAATAGATCCTCCGTCAAATCGTGGTCCACCCTGTTTTAGAATTAGTGGGCAAATTATGCATCGTATTGGTAATCTAAGACATCAGCAAGGGGATCCACCTGCTTATTGTCAATTATATGTTTATGATCCTAATACTGCTTTAAACTTTCGAATGGAGCAAAATGATTTTGCATACGTGAGTTAATGGAACTTTTACAGACTATAATTAATCAGGAGAACCCATATGCGCTTGCATTTAAAACATGGCAGAAGTTGAAGATGCAGAAATTCGTCAAGCTGCTATAGAAGGTTGACCGATTTCTGTTGTCAAAATGTCGTTGCTTGAGGGTTGTGATAGACGTCGATAAAATCTTCCATCACATGAAGAGGTTGCCATTGTGTTTGTAGGAAATGATGGTGCTCCACCTCCATCTATGGTGCTCCACCTCCATCTAGAGAAGTTGTTATATATCCTCGAGGTCAACCCTTAAAAACAATTTCAAGTATGTCTGCAAATCTAGATCCAATGATATATCCAATTTTTTTTCCAAGATGTGAGGCAGGATGGCAGTATTAACTAGAGCACAATCCTGACTGAGTACTACAATTACAGGCTTTCTATTAGACAAACGTTCAGTCCTATATTTTATGGTAATAAACTTTTTCAACAGTATGCTGTTGATGCATATGTCAAGATTGAAGGACAGCGCCTTGCTTTTATCAGAAATAACCAAAACAAACTTAGAAGTGAACAATACGATACAATACATGAGTATGTAAATGATGTTGCAATTAACCTTAATGTAAGACCAGGTCGTGTTGTTATACTACCATCCTCATATGTTGGAAGTCCAAGAGCTTTAAAAGAAAATTTTGAAGATGCAATGGCAATTATAAAGAAATATGGTAAATCAGATCTTTTTATTACTTTTACCTGTAATTCAAAATGGAGAGAAATTACAGAAAATTTAAATTCAGGTGAGAGCGCAACTGACAGGCCTGATTTAGTTTGTCGCGTATTTAAAATGAAACTTAAATGCTTCTTAGGTGATATTTTTAAACATGGAGTCTTAGGCAAAGTTGTAAGTCATGTACAGGTTATTGAGCTTCAAAAACGTGGTTTGCCACATGTGCATATTTTATTACACTTTGTAAACGATGATAAGCTAGAAACAGCAGAGGATATTGATAGTTTAATATCAGCTGAAATTCCAGATCAAACTGTTAATCCTGAACTTTTTGAAATTGTAAAAACATGTATGATTCATGGACCATGTGGGATTTTAAATCCCAATTCTCCTTGCATGAAAGATGAAGTTTGCACAAAAAAATTTCCTAAAGAGTTTAATCCTTGCACTGTTGCAATTTTCAATGGTTATCCTAACTACAGGCGTTTAGATAATGGTAGAGTAGTCATTACAAAAGGTAACCAAGTTGATAATCGATGGGTCGTACCCTATAACCCCTGGTTATCAAAAAAATACCAAGCCCACATTAATGTTGAAGCTTGCATGTCTATTAAGTCAGTGAAGTATTTATACAAATATGTCTATAAGGGGCATGATTGTGCGAATGTGGTAATTAATGAAAGTGTTGACCATGATGAAATTAACACATATTTAGACTGTTGCTTTGTTTCCGCCCCAGAGGCTCTTTGGCAAATATATGAGTATTCCATTAGTGATATGTCACATACTATTATCCGCCTTCAAATCCACATTCCTGATAATCAGAGAGTATATTTTAAAGAAGGAGAAGAACAAGTAGCTATAGATCGTGCAGCACAGCGTGACACTCACCTAACTGCTTGGTTTAAGTTAAATGCTGAAAATAATGAAGCACGTCAGTATTCTTATGTTGAAATGTTTTTGGTAAAAATTGCATGTGGAAAGTAAGACAAAGAGGTAGTGATAAGGTGGCTGTTCGAATGTACAAAGTCAGTTCATTTTGCGAATTATTTTTTCTTAGATTGTTACTTTTGCATGTAAAAGGTGCAAAGTCTTTAAGGATTTGCGTACTGTTCATGGTACTGTTTTTTATAAATTTCGTGAAGCATGTTATCATTTAGGTTTATTGCAAGATGACATTGAGTGGAGAAATACATTAACTGAAGCTGCTGCAACTCGGATGCCTAAACAAATTAGGCTACTGTTTTGCATCATATTAACTTTATGTGAACCTGATGATCCTTTACACCTTTGGAATACATTTAAAAATTATATGGTCGAGGATTACATACACCATTCAATGCCAGTCGTACTTGCTGAGCAGGCAGCTCTTCGTCAAATTGAATTTATAATTAATCAGAGTGTAAAACCTTAGCTGATTATAATTTGCCAGCTTTAAATCAGTTTTTAGATAATGTCCCAGAAAATGATGATGATGATGTTCAGGTGTTTATTGATGAAGCAAACCGAGTTAGACCATTATTGAATCATAATCAACGTAATGTAGCTGATGCGATTCTTGCTGCACTAAGTGTGGAACCTACTAATGAAAATAAGCATTCAAGGTTGTTTTTTATGGATGGGCCTGCCGGTTGTTTTTGTAAAAAATTTACTTCCAAATATTTAATTTCTGAAACACAGAGCAGGCATATTAGAACTGCAATAGCTGCATGGACAGGAATAGCTGCAACTCTTCTCAAAAATGGGTGCACAATGCATGGCTTATTCAAACTTCCTGTTCCAATTTTGGAAACTAGCACATGTAATGTTACTCCAAACTCTATTCATGGTAGATTCCTGAGACAAATCAGTTTGTATTTACTTGATGAAGCATCTATGATACCCAAATATGCTTTGAGTGCCATTGATAAGCTATTACAAGATATTTGTAATAACAACTTTCCTTTTGGTAGTAAGGTTATTCTTATGGGTGGAGACTTCAGACAAATACTTCCAGTTGTGAAGCGAGGTCGACCAGCAGAAGTTATAGAATCATGTTTAAAATGTTCTGAACATTGGCAATATGTGCAAAGGTTCTCATTAACTGTAAATATGAGGGTTCAGATAGAAGAAGAGGAATTTTCTCAATGGCTTTTAAAGCTTGGAAGTAGAACATTACCTGTCAAGCCTGAAGATCCTTTGCGAGGGTGTATTGAAATACCTGAGCAGTGCTTTCTCAGTGATAATGAATCTATTGTGGAGAAGATTTTCGGTGGTGCAGAAGAAGCTGATTATGCAAAACGTGCTATTTTAACGCCAATAAATGTTGATTCATTGGCAATAAATGAAGAAGTCCTTCATTGTTTACCCGGTGATGTGAAAGCATATTTAAGTTCAGATAGCATTGATACTGATGATCTTAATGAAATTAATAACTTTCCAGTCGAGTTTTTAAATAGTTTGACTCCATCAGGTATGCCTGTTCATTGCCTAAAATTAAAAGTTGGTGCTGTTATAATGCTACTTAGAAATTTAGATCTCAAAGGTGGACTTTGTAATGGAACCCGTTTGATGGTGCGTGCATTACACAACAATTATATTGATGGTGAGGTTTTAACAGGTGTATCAGCTTGTAACAGGGTATTTGTTCCTCGAGTTCAACTAGCTCCATCAGATGCAAATTTACCTTTTACACTTAAACGCCGTCAGTTTCCAGTTAGGTTAGCATACTCAATGACCATAAAGAAAAGTCAAAGTCAAACAGTTGAAAAAATTGGTGTTTATCTTAAAAAGCCTTGCTTTTCACACGGCCATTTATATGTTGCATGTTCAAGAACAAGATCATTTAATAGTTTGTTTTTCAAAGTTGATAAACACCCATTACAAGGTATGTCATTTAACAAACATTGTTAAATGACAAGGTATGTCATTTAACAAACATGTCTTTACAAATGTTCTTAATTTATAATTTTGACAAGTATATTATGTGTTATATGTGTTTTATATTTTTTGTATGTTTTTTTTTTTTTTTTTGCTATATGTGTATATAAATGTATGTGTTTATATGCGTTTATATATCTTTGTTTATATTTACGTGCTTAAGTTTATACAAGTTTATATTAAGTTGTTTCCATGTGAAAAGTGGTGTTACTTGGCAACGTGTAGTGCAAGAATGTGATTCTTGCTAGCCAAGCGGTGTTACTAATTAGTGGTGTTACTTGGCACTTAATGCCAAGCGGTGTTACTATATTGTGGTGCTACTTGGCAGCGTTTAGTGCCAAGCGTTGTTACAAGTGTTGAGCTAGGTTGTGTTGTCTAGCTTTTTTAATTATTCTGGAAACACATAATCTGAATATTTTGTGTTATGTGCAAATGTGTTATGTACAAATATTGGATGCTATGTGAATTCAGTAGCATAGGCAGGGTCTTTTGATGCTTCATATAGCTCTTTCAACCAAACTTAAGTTTATTCACGTTTATAGAATTAAAATACTTTGCAAAAATTGATGTTGTTAAAGCTTAGGAACAAATGTTTAAAAAAAGTGATTTTCCTAACCTGAATTTTTATTAGACATAACAAAGTTAAACTCTTCAACAGCTTCTAAATATATATCTGAAACAACAAAAATCCTGCCTACACTACTGGTGTTATTGTTTGTCATCCTGTAATGTTGTTGTGATGTTTTGTGTTGATAGACAGCTTGGCTTACCTTCACGTTGGTGTCTATCGTTAAAAATGATTATTGGGTAGCTTCATTACTGAAACTTACTCCTAATCATTCACTAAAAGCCAAGAAATATTTTAAGAAAAAATGCCTAATTTTTTTTATGTCAGTAAGAGTTTTTATCTTTAACAATGCTGATAAAACTGAATTTTTTTAAAAAAAGAGTATTTCCAGCCTTCCAACCAAATATTAGAGACTTTTACAAAAGCACTTTCACAAAGTAAGTGCCTAATATTTATTTAATATTACTAAATTTCGTTTCGTATTTTTCATTTTTCAAATGAATTAACATAAAACAAATAAATGTGCATTCAGTGTTATCAATAATGATTTTATTTCATTTTTAGATAATGCTTTTATAATCAATTTAAGAGTCTTTCAAATCGTTAATCATTTTCTAAAGGCGAAGAAGAAGAATCATTAATCTTCATACCATTTAATAAAGCTATTTTAATAAAACGCAATACAAATTGTTGTAGATTAGTAATTGAATAATTTTCACATTGTTACTTTATTTTGCAGTTTCCTATAACTTTGTATTGAATTAACTAAATCCAATATTACAGTTCCTTTTATCAAGTACTTCACTTTTTCTGTTTTTGTTTTATGCAGAAAAACAGATCAAGTTAATTTATTTGATTTGCCTAGCTACTTATTTTACAGGCCTAGCCACAGTGCGTGTGCATAAATCAACAGAGTATTTGGGTTTGGGCAGGTTGTCTTGAACTAAATGATTTACCTTTTTCATGTTAAGCTCTAAATATAAGTATACGGAAAAGGTGCATATGTGAATTTTTTTTTTCTAGCACATAATCTATTGTTCACTAAAAAATATTAGAGGGAGAATTAGAGATAAGGAATAGAGTTTGTCCTTTTAAGTAAAAAACTATTTTCTAATCTATCTATCTTCTGTAAAATAATGCCGAACTTAATAGTAGTGTTAGTAGAAAGAGTCGCAGCACTTTTTTTAGAAAAAAACGTGTATGCAAATATCTAACGTACGTAATTAATGATAAAACATACTTAAACATTTTTCAAGTTTTATAGTTTGACTTTGACTTAAAAATTGCCTTGCGTCAACCTCTCCATTAAAAACCAATTCCGTTAAAAACAATTTTTATATATTTTTAAAATTTCGATATTTGATGTGTCAGCATGGCCGAGTGGTTAGCGCGCTAAGCTTCTGAACGTAATAGTCGTGGTTCAAACTTACCACCAGCAATTTTTTTTTTTAAGTTACAAAATATTTGTGAAGTTAAACAAGTTAAATGTTATACACTTTAGCCGTTTTTTCTTTTTAAATTTTATAAATTTTATGGATTTCTAAAAAAAAAATAAACGGGGCGAAAATTTGTTGCGTGTGTGTCACGATTTTGATACTGTTCTCACATAATTGGTCCTAATAAGCTACGGATAGTCTTAAACTTAAAAGAAGGTCCTAAAACCTAATAAAGAAAAATTTGATAAAACCGTCCTGCTACTCCACATGGTATTGCAGTGGAGTCAGGGAAAAAAAAAGCAAATAAAAGGTTTTTTGTTATATTTAATTTTTTGCTATAAATATAGCCAGATTAAAAAAATTAAAAAAAATGTATTGAGATTTTTTAGGCGCGGATTTAAAGCCTTGCACAGCGAATCTGATGACAGCGCACTTAACTTGTGAGCTATCAAAGTAATGCATGTAGTTAGGCGTTTCAACATTTTTTTAAAAATGTAAAATGAAAACAAAATAAATACCATAAGCAAGAGCTAAATAATAACGTTTAAAAATTACCAAACTTTTTGTTATATTATTATTAGTTTTTCAACTTTTAAACCACAAACTTTATAATTTATTTTTTTGCATGACTTTTGACGCTTTAAGCGACTAACGTTTTAAAGAATTGCATTACCGTTTCCGTCTAATACAAAGGTAACTATAAAAGACCGTTATTATTCAAAACTAAGCATATAATAATAATAATAAATATAGTAAACAGTAACTATTGAAAATGCCTAGGACGCGACCATAAACCATGGTCCATGGCTGGTCTAAATGTAGGAAGTAGTTTAGTTCAGAATTTAAAAAAAAAAAAATAAATAAACGGGGTTTAATAAGCTATATTCGTATGCGGAAAAAATGCGTATGTTAAAGTTTTTTTTTGCTCTCAAAGCAAATTTTTTTGATGAATTTTTTCCCACCGTTTACTAAAAAATATTGAAGTTAATAAGGAACAAGTAAATAAATAATTGGCGTGGAATAAATAAATATAGAAGTAGAAGAAAAGACCTGTATTTACCGATACGGGCAGCTAGATTAAGAAAATAAAGGAATATATATATATATATATATATATATATATATATATATATATATATATATATATATATATATATATATATATATATATATATATATATATATATATATATATATATATATATGTATATATATATATATATATATATATATATATACATATATATATATATATATATATATATATATATATATATATATATTTATATATATATATTTATATATATATATATATATATATATATATATATATATATATATATATATATATATACACTATAATATATATATACACTATAATATATATATATATACACTATAATATATATATATATATATATATATATATATATATATATATATATATATATATATATATATACACTATAATATATATATATACACTATAATATATATATATATATATATATATATATATATATATATATATATATATATATATATATATATATATATATATATTATAGTGTATATATATATATTATAGTGTATATATATATATATATATATATATATATATATATATATATATATATATATATATATATATATATATATATATATATATATATATACACTATAATATATATATCCATATCTTTTCGACCTCTTTTCTCAAGACGTCTATTTATAAAAGACGTCTTTTCACGTCTTTATTTTGGCTGAATATAAAAAGACATAACAAGTCATAAAAAAGACGCCTTTTATTCGCCTAAAGATATCTTTTTTCCCAATGGGCAGTTTAATTGCTGTTTGTCCCCGATCAAGCTGAATGAAAAGTAATATAATTTTTTTGGGGGATTATTCACTTTGTAAAGCATGCTATTTCAACAGAGCATGAACCTATTTTGTTTATAATTGAAAACAACGTTATTTTGTAGTCAAAACAACGTTATTTTTATGTGCCTTTCACAGCACAATTCGTCTAAATCATTTTGGACGAATTGCCATAAATTATCAAATAGCTGAACTGTTTAAGAAGAGCTACATGTGTGCAGCATCTGCTCTTACTGCGGTTGGTTTCATTAAGACTAACATTTAAGAACGACACAATGAGGGGGGAAGGAGGGGGTGCACTCAATGGTTTTTTTGTTCATTTATACAAATTATACAAGTCAGTTGACGTATGTGGGCCATTTATACAAGTCAGTAGGCAAATTAAGACAGTCAGTCGTGCTTTTACAAACAATGATTTTGCTTCAGCACATTCAATTGATATTCTAATGCAGTTGCTTTTTTAAAAAAATAACGTTGAAAGATGTTCTTGGGCAAACGTTATTCTCGCTGCAGCAGCTTCTAGACATTGCTCAAAACGAGGATCTGCTCATTAAGCTGCAGGCCTATTGCAGCGTCAGTTGTTAATAAAGTTTTGACACAAAGTCTCAACTTTTAATAGCAAGTTGTTCTACTAACAATATCAAATTAACACCAATATTTTCCTTTGACAGAAGTTTCTCCGGTTCCAAAGGTTATTTCTCCGCGAAATTAAAATCATCAGCACAAGGGTTTAGCGCTGTTTTAACAAGCAATCCATACAAATATGATTTGATAGAAAATCAAAATACAAAGACAATAAAAATATTATTTTGTTATTATTTATTATTTATTTGTCATTAAAAAAAAGAATACAATGCCGTGTTATATAAATAAAATCTACATGGTCGTGACAAAAAGAAGGCAATATTTGCCTTATCACTACACCTCGACGTGCTTTCATCAGCAATCGTGTATAACCATTAAAATGTAAACATAAAACATAAAATTACTTTTCACTATTTAAAAATTATATACAAGTTTATATAAATATGTTAAGATCAGTTACTAATCTATAATAAAAAAAAATCGTTTAAAAAAAAAAAGAATTAAAGCAAACTAAAAGTTATTAACCGGAATAAAAATGGCAAAAGAAAAAAAAAAATACGAAAGCCAAGAAAGACCATGCTCCGTCAAAAAAAATGATTAAAAAAATGTAATGTGCTGAAGCATTCAACAATAAAGCTATTTAATCTTAATAATAAAAGTAATAAATAAAACTGTCATATATCATAACCCTGTCATATTTTATAACCCTCTGTTATTTTAAAACCCTGACGGAATCGATGGTATAAAGAGCAACATTGATATTGGAAACTATAGACCAATATCTATACTCTCCATTTTTTCTAAAATTTTTGAGCGAATTATATTCGATAGGTTATATGCATATTTTAAAGATAATGACTTATTCTACTTAAAACAGTTTGGATTCCAGAAAAGCACTTCAACTGAACATGCAATACTTCACTTAATTAAACTGAGTATTCGAAAATTTTATATGATAAAAGTGGTAATGTTATATTCAAATGCTTTTTTCTCAAATTGTCAATTTTTAACCACCCGGCCATCCTATCAAATTAACTGTACGTCAGATTTGTATGAAATTTTTATCAAATGTTTATTACATCTAGTTGTACAATTGGATCTAATGGTTTTACAATACTGTTAGGAGTTTTTGATTTATAGAAGATTTAGTTAAAAAAAGTGCATTTCTTTAAATACGCCATTTTGAAAAAACTAAGCAAAGCTTAAATACTTTGATTTTTAGAACAACTTTAATTCAGTTCGTAGATTATTGTTGTGAAACATATGCCAAAAAATCATATCCTGTATGCTTTCGCTTACTAAGATAGTTAAGTCCGGGAGGCCTAAACATTTTTGAATGTCTGCCGTTTTACTTGGTAACCATGGCAGCTAATAAACTTTATTTTGCATTATTTAAAATCCTTTTATACAGTTGTTTCTCAGGATATACTTGGTTTTTGTTAAAAAGACTTTTTTAATATGTTTTTTTTTTGAGGGGCCTTATACCTTAACATAGTATTGATTTATTAAATACGTGAAATTGTTCAAAAATTAGTTGAAAAGAATAAATCTAGTTTTAGTGAAAATGAGGAACAAAAAATTGTTAAACCGCGAACGTATTTGCTATCATGAACACAGCCTAACCCCTCCTTGTACGCATTCATTCGTTTCTAAAAAATCCTCTTTTCTACTTGCCTACTTAATTTCACCTCTCCTTACCTATATACGTACTATGGAAGGCATATAATATAAAATTTGTTAAACTTTACATTTATTGCCATTTCATAATATATTTAATTGACAAAAAGTCACTATTTTATCTTTTTTTTTAGTTAAAAAGCGTACATTTTTTACCTTATTTATCAAGAAGTGTTAAAAAATTATTTATTTGTGGAAGCATTTAATATCACCTTTTTTTGAATTTTTTTATTGAAAGCCGATGATGATAATTTTTAGTAAATATGGTTTATTAGAAAGTGATTTGAAAATATTGGATGAGTAGATAAAATTTTTAATTTTTAGAGCTTTTTTGGTAAAATAAAGATCTGAAATGCAGACCTTTTCAGTTTTTTTTTTTTTTTTTTTTAACTTCACCTCAATATTTCATTAGAAAACAAAGCTACATCGCACAAGTTGTTAACATCACGAGTTAATCATACAAGTTTTTTTAGAGAGCATAATTCTATTATATTTAAATGAATAAATATAAATAAATACAAAAGTATACACACTTATCAAAGTAGTAATAGTTTTGCATTATAAAATAATACATAATGTTAAATTTAGATTATAAGGAAATGACTCAGCTTGATTGATGAAATAATAATTGATGAAATTCTTGTTCAAGGGTCTAAAAAACAAAAAAAACAAAAATGTCAATAACAGTAATTAATTAGTAATAAAAGTATTTTTACGGCATTTATAACTTTATTTACGACATTATTTGTTTTATTAAGTTTTTTTTAACATAGGCATATATTTTTCATATACATGTATTTTTTTATCAACTGATTTTTCATATACATGTATTTTTTTATCAACTGATTTATTTAGGGGATAACAATTCAGTACAAACATTGACCGTAATGCTGCTGTACATACATTATTAGACTTTAAAAGGCATAACATACAGGTAGTGTACATACTTCAACTAAATAAAATAGGCAGAGCATGCATTATGTTTGCATACATCGAAAGACGAAGCAGGTAGAAGCAAGCAAGGATTACATGTTCTACCTGCTTCGACTGAGGGTTTTAGTATGGCCAGTAAAACTTTCAAAATTAAAATAACTTTTTTATAATATATAATATATATATATATATATATATATATATATATATATATATATATATATATATATATATATATATATATATATATATATATATATATATATATATATATATATATATATATATATATATATATATATATATATGTATATATCTTATACTGCTGAGTTAGGTGAGCATGATGAAATCATACTGAAATAGCCTGCTGCGGGGGCTTCAGTACATACATCGACTGACAAATAGCCTGACTTGCAGTGGAGTGCTGCTACATCGACTGAGGGTTTGGTATGGGTCAGCAACCTTTTTTTACATTATTCTTCGTTTTCTCTCATCGTTTTCTCACAATGCTCACTTAATTTAGGCACAGCAAAAAAAGTGAGCAATTGCACATATAAATATGCTATAGTAGATATACATATATACTTGCTTGGATTTGTTGTATTGATGGATTTGTTAGATTTGATATATGCTTGCTTGGATTTGTTGTGTTTTTCTCTAGCTGTCATTTCTGTTCAACAAAAATTGACATCTAAATTAAATTTGAGGATGCGCTCTTTCAGATGCGTACTGTGCATAGCAACAAAACGGGTATGAGTAGTTTAGTAGCAAGTAGGGTATGCAATAAGAAAAATTTTAAAAAATTGAAAAATCACTACAGAGGTGTAATGGTTATCATGTTACAGAAAATTTATGTTTAGATATTTTGCACACTCAGATTTGTGCTTATAGAGTTTGGGTGTATTCTTCATGATTTGTGCATATTAGATGTGCGTAATTTTATCAGATATAAATAAAGATATTTTTTTATTATGGGGAAAAATAACAGTAAAAAAACCTCGCAAACCTGCAAAAATACAGGAACTAAGGCCTCTATAAAAGAGGTACAATGGTTGGCTCTCCTCAAGTATTTACCAATCGCTATGGAAAAATAGTCCCTCTAACGAATAAAAACTGGAAAAATCTTCTTTGTTTGTCTCATTTATTTTATTTTACATTTGCACCTTGTTTTACACACGGAATGGTTGTTCATATAAAGTATATTATTAGTGATCATTTATTTATGTTTAGCGAGCTATACTGCAGCAATGAAGTAAGGTTACGTCCAAAGCATCATTGTTTATTCATTTGCCCAATAATATAAACAAGTCTGGTCCATTTATTGGCATGAGTTGTATGCCATACGAACTTAAAAACTTTCTTTTTATAACGAGTGCACATATTATATGCAATTTTACCAATATTTGTCACACTCTAGCACATAGACATCAGCAGCAGGCTTAGAGAGTCACAACTTTCTAACGAACACATTCGCAAAATTTTTAATGTGGTAAAATGTAGTCTTAAATCTACTTATTTGCCTCTTTTTTATAACGCTATGCTAAATATACTGTATTTTTTTTTTTTTTTTTTTTTTTTTTTTTTTTGCCGTTTCATATATTTACAATATAGACAAATTACATTTATAAAAATTGGCCGGAGCAAGAAGAAGACAATGACAGTCTTATCGCCGAGCCTTGTTTGCAAATTG
>NC_061168.1:1079945-1119945 GCF_022113875.1 Hydra vulgaris | reverse complement strand
AAAGTAAACTTTTTAAAAATCACAAATATAGGTAATAATAAAAGAGGAAAGAAAAACTAACAAAAAAAAAGTATAATTATTATAGTAATAGATAAAATTTTTAACAAAATTTTTTTCAGAAATTTTTTAAATTGATTTTGATTATGATAAAGGAGAGATGACAACAGAGTTTGGAGTTGAAGTTTATTGAATTCATTCACAAAGCACAAAAGGCTCTTGTTCCATTCACATATGCACTGATACACAACAGTATTCTTACCATACTTTTGAGTTTTAAATGATGATACAATAAGTTTTCCATTATTTTTATTTTGCGTAGAGTGTGTGTGAATTAGTGTACTTTTTATAAAAAAGTTTGAAATAAAAGAAGATAAATTTTTATTTAGAGAGTTAAAAACAAAACGAAGATTTGCTAACTTTACTAGCAAATGAAAGGTTGTAACTTTAGGTTTTTTAAAAGAATTTGATGTATCTGATTTGAAGAGTTTAAGTTTATTACTCTAATGGATTGGTTTTGAGATGACATTAGTTTGTTAAGATGATAGTTGCCAGTTTGACCCTCTACTTGACAACAATAGCTAAGATGAGATGAAAACAATGCATAGTAAATATTTAAAAGAGTAACTTTATCGACATAATGTGGAATTACTGAAAGCATACCATTTTCACAAAAAAGTTTTATATTTAAACCTTTGAGGGATATAGTTGTCTATTATTTATTTTGATTTTAATTTTAACGTTGTTATAGTTTTTTCTAGAAGATGAAAAAAAATTTTGTTTAGCCTTTTCGGTGTTAAAACTTATTAGATAGGCATTTAACCCATGAACTATACTTTATCATTTGAATTTATATTTTTACATAGAGAATAGTATTATTTGTTGACATGCAAGAGATTGGTATCATCTGGAAATAGATGAACCAACAAAACCGAAACAAAAACAAAAACAAAAACAAAAGTCTGCTACCTAATAATGTCACTATATAACTTATATTAATATTGTAACATACATAAAACAAAAAAAAATATTTAGTAAAAAAAAAAGTGCAAAGTATTAAAAGATGACAGAGTTCTATTTAAAAATAAAAATGTATTAAAATAAGTTACAGAATTTTATTTCAAATCTTAATTCTAAATTTAAGCTATGATTTATTATCTAATATGTTGAATGCAGATAAATAATATCTCAAAGCCTATGGTTATCTTTAACTAAATAAGATATTTCATGTTAACTATTTTATTTTAAAGTCAGCTGCAAGGTATTATGATATAGTTAATTAATCTAGCTGCAGTGTATTATGTTATAGTTAATTAATCTAGATGACTTCTACAACTGGTGCCACTGCATGAAAAACGTTTCTTTTTCTTCAAAAACAAATCAAAATTTGTAAACTAAGTTTGCTAAAATTTGTTGCTTGTAACTTGCGATGATTCTGCAAATCGCATGTTGTTGAAAAGGCATTTTAAATAATTCCTCAATACCTAATTTCCCACTAATTTACTGTCTTATATAAGTATGATTTAACCAACTTAAAACATACGGAAAAAATATATATGTAAGGATGGTAAGTTTATACTGTGGATCCATATTGATTATATATTCTAAGAAGACAGAGAATGTGGCTTTTGTATTTTACCTAAACTTTTGAGCATATAAAGTTTACAAAATATTTATTAAAAAAGTCTTAAACTTAATGCCTAAGTAATAAGATTTTGCTTCATTATGGAATAGTTTATTAAAAAATTATTTTCGACACTAACAATCACTTAGTGCCTGCAAGACACTAAGTGATTGTTCGACACTAACAATCACTTAATGCCATTTTTTAATGACTTTGCCTTCAATATTAACAAAATAAAAAAACTAAAAAATTTTTATAGAAATGGAAGTTTATTTGCTACATGCGTAATATTAAGTAGTAGTAATATAATATTAAGCCAAAAAAAAACACACAATATTAATAGATTTGTTCAAAACTAAATATCTTTTATATTTGTAAAATATATGTAAAATAGTAGTGTTAAAAAGACAATTATATTATTATTATTATTATTAGTCGATCTAGTATTGCTATTTAGTTATAAAGTTTCTACACTATAAAACTATTAAATATACATGAAGCATTTATTGTACTACTATGGGAGTTAATTATATGCCAACAATATTAAAAAAAATATATGGCTACAAAAACAGCCATTATAGTAGGTTTAAGACATTTAACTTTATCTTTAATGTTCTTGTTCCAAAATTGAGGGTGCTTTTTAATTGATGTTGTTTATATATCAGCTTAAAGCAGAGTACCATTTATCTAAAGCAAGCTTTTTTGCAATCTAGATTAAATAATTTTTTAACCTATTAAGATGAAGAATAATTTTTTTTTTCTTTTATTCTTTACTAGATGTTTATCAGTAAACTTGTCCTTGCGTTTGGCATTGAGGTGATGTGTCACCTTGTGATATACATCGTTCCTTGCAAAACAAACACATAAATATTCTTTTTTCATTTTGTTTAGGATAAAAAAATTAGATAGTCTAATGTTTGAACTAAAATTGTGGTCTGTCTTAAACAAATAGCAACTCAATACAGCAACTAAAACAGCATCGAACTCATTCAAATTTTTAAAGTCTGCGCCACAAAAAGTCATTTTATAAACATTTGATGCACTCTCAATTCAGTCACCCCATAAAGTTCAAGTTGATTCCCGAAATCTATAAAAAACGGCCAGCGTTTTCAGACTATTTAAATATTATGAGTAAAGTTTAAATAATAAAAAACTTGCGCACAAGTGTTAATAAAGTTATTAATTACAAATTTAAACTGTTATACTAAAATATGTTATACTTCTGCTCATTCAAATTAGAGATATAAAATTATTATTTAATATTTTTGTATGTATGTATGAACATATTTTTTTACAACTCTCCTTTTTTTTTCATTTAATGTTTTCGTTTATTTTTTTTGTACGATAACTCTGACATAACTTTTTCCCACCGATGAGAAGTCATTGCATTAAAAAAATTATCTTTAAATAAATTTGAAAATATAAATTGTACATTACAAATTTTCTCTCTTTTCAATATTGAATTGTAACAGAATCATCATATGTCAACCCATCATAATGAAGGCAAAGAAAATAAGACATCAACATTTTGATTCATTAGTTTTTGCCAAGCTACAGCTCTTTAAGACCTATAACCTGTAGTTTTTTACTGGTTTTTTTAACCTGTCTTTTGGCAATAAACCAACGAAAAAAATTTTAAGTAAACAAAATTGGGCAAAGGAGTGGATTAAGACCACTTTTTTTATACTTATAGATTTTTCTTTTGAAAAAATGACTATTGTATCCAAAAAATTTTTTATCTAATCGCAGACAAAATATTTTTATACGTGGCATACCACTTTATTCAAAAAAAAAAAGTTTTTATATAATGCCAATACTGGTTTGAAGTTAAAAAAAATTATCATTAAAAAAAAAAAAAAAATGGTGCGTATAAGACCAGGTATATTCAATATGTATATCTTGACCATGACTTAGCGCAAATGTTAAACGTCCGTTTGATAACTTAAATATTATCTCTTTATGTATTTAAATTGCCTTTGACATTTTGACCATAAAATGTCAAATAAGCAATAATAATAACACACCCATTTAATTCTTTTAACTATACTTAAATGATCTCTACTTTTTCTTTTATCAATGCATCAAAATGATCTACATTTCTTTTATTTATGCTTAACTACTAACTATATTTCTTTTATCTATACTTAAATGATCTCCAATTAATAAGTTAATAAATAAAGTTTTTTATTTTATTTCAGTAACTTTATAATGAACTATATATAAAAGTATGAACATACTTAAGTTTGGAGTTACATCAAACAAATAAAAAAGACACAATTATCGATAAAAAAATTTTAAGCTTGATCTTTTAAATTGGCTTCGAGCAAATGCTACACTTCAACTTCATGACTTTAATATCGTCTAATTCAGTTATCACAGTACATTTTGCATAATACTAAACGTCACAAGCATCACAGCACACCCACTTATCACTTTATCTCCATAAACACCATAATTAGGACATACATTGTCATTGCTGTCATCATAACAATTATCATTAATATCTGTAGGAACTCTTTTTTTTATGTATTTTTTTTCTTGTTTTTTTAAAGGTTCTGATGTTTATGTTTCACCACGGTGAAACAAAACAAATATAGTAGATATTTTACAATAAGAGGTCTCTGCACATTTAGACTGTAATTGTAATTGCTTAAATAAATTTTTGATAGATAAACCTTCTGAAGATGATGTAGAAATGGGTAACGATGAAGCAGATAATATTGATGTTGAAAAGGAAGCATTAACAGAAATGCTTTGAAGGTTAGGCATTAAACATGATCTTGAGAGGTTAATTTAGATTTTATTTTAATGGTGAATGTATATTTCTTTACTGGTAACTAAAAACATCAATTAAACAAGTTTGTATCAATAGCATCCTTGTTTAGAGGGAAAATGCCAGTTCATTTAAACCACTTTTGATTTGTTACGCAGTAAAGGTCCTCTGAAATTGGGTACGTAGTAATCATGAAAAATGTTTTTTTGAGACTGGTCCATAAAGTGTTCTAGCGAAATTTAGAAGCAAACTTTTCCATCTACTTTTTACAGGTTGAAAAATAGATGTATCTAAAAGTCGAAGAAGATGGATAAAATGCGTAGAAGAATAACATTATATGTATATATTTTTTGCCAAATCGATAAGTAGAGGGTGGGGTGTGTGTGTGAATAATATGAGAAGTATGGCCATCAAACATAAGTACACGTGTGAGGTTTTCAAAATGCTTTGTCTACATTACAAATAGGTTTTGAAACCATTCAAAAAAATGAAGACACTCCATCCAGCCCTTATTACTAGTAGTATAAACATCTCCGTCAGGGCCACTTTTAAACAAGTCCATATTCGAATTTTTTCCTAAATAGATTACATATGGTGGCAATATCGGTCTCCTAGCAGAGCATGCACATTTTACAGTAATTTGCTCCCGGCCAGAACCACCAATTCTTTGCGATACTATAGCAGCACCTCGTTTTGCTAATCCAATTTCTTCTTTTAGGTCAGTGATCAACCCTGATTCATCAGAGTTAAATATCTGACTAGGAAGCATTTCTTAATGCTTTTTCAACTAAACTTACCTCACCTATAGTAACCCCAGTCACAATCAGCAAATAAAATAAGGCATTTTGACAGTTCTTTTTCCTGCTTTGAAGTCAAAATATTTTTTCATTCTCGATGAGTATCAACAAATAGCTCACCTTTCACTCATTTTGAGAGAGCTCTCCTGTCACACCTAAAATCTTTGGATGCCTGGTATATGGTAATTCCTTTACATAAAAGAGATTTTTAGGCACTTATCATTTTCTGGCTATTTAAATAAGATTTCCTTGCTCCCTTTTTTTGTTTGGTTTTGTAACTTTTTGTATGTTCGAACGAAAAGAAAATAACAAATTTGTGATTTGTTCTCAAAAATAAATAAAAATTATACTTAAATAAAAAAAATTAGTTTTTCAATTTTGCTATAGTTTTCTCTTTAAATTTATTAGAGACTTTTTCCATTTTTTACTAGTGAGGGTGGGCAATAAGAGCAATTTATTTTTTAATAAAAGTTTTATACTCTAATTTTTTTTTTTTCTTGAATATTCAATATAGTTATACAATAAGATAGTTGAGATAAAAATCGTTATACAATAAAAGAAAATATATACACAAAAGAAAGAACGCGGAGACTCGCAGAAGACCTTCAGGTCTTATCATCGAGAACCGCTGGTGAATATTAAGTACATTAAATTATAATGAAGTATAAAATCTAAACAATGTCGTATTAAAAATTAGCGAGAACGTAAATTTCGTAATAATATATAAATAAAATTGGAATAAAGAAATTGTTGATACTCTTTATATATAAATACAAAAATATTTTAAAAAGTACTGTTTTCACAAACACATAAGCTATGGATTAGATATAATATTTATATATTACCTTATGTAGTAAACTTCATATTCATTTTTAAAAGAATTTAAAAATATAAAAAAATGTCTTCAAAAGACAAAACAATTTCTTTTAGTTTTTTCTTGAATGAAAGATAATTCCATTCATGGGAAAAATCAAAATTTTTTAAAACTATTTTGTTCCATAGAAAAGCTCCTCGATATGAAATACATGACTTTCCAAAATTAGTTAAAGATAAAGGTTGCTGAATTTGATTATCATTTCTTATATTTATATTTATATATTAAGTTATATTTATTTTTATTTTTTAAGGTATATAGATTATGAAAAAAAACTGGAGATTCGTTGGTTTTACACTTGAACATAAAACAAAGTATATTAAAAATATTTAGCTGATAAATATTAAGAATTTTCATTTGAAATAATAATGGTTTGGCATGAGCAAATCGATCTTTATAATTGATAAGCCGAGCAACATGCTTCTGCTGACGATAAAGAGGTAGCAGTTTAGATTTATTGGTATTACCCCAAGCAATATTTGCATATTTTATATGGCAATGGATTAAAGAGAAATATAATTGTGTTAAACTGTGTTTATTTAAAGCATTTCTAGCCTTGTACATTACTCTTAATTAAACAAATAATTAATAAAATTTTATTAATTAAACAAATAATTAATAAAATTTTATTAATTAAACAAATAATTAATAAAATTTTATTAATTAAAGAAATAATTAATAAAATTAGACACAAGCATCTCAAATAAGCCTTATTTTTGCTAGTTATACAGAATGTTTTTTGTGTATGCTAATTTTAGATATGTTAAAATGAGTAAATCTTGACGCTGAACGACTTCGCTTTTTTTAACCAAAAAAAATAAGACATTTAAATAATTTTTTTGTGTCAAAATATGCTTAAGCTTAATTGTGTAAAGTAAAAAAAGTACTTACATAACTTAGACTTTACTTTCAAAAATGATAAAATCAATCAACTTGATACATACTTTTTAATTAAAACTTCAAAGCAGTGGTTTTCGCAAAGTTTTTCATAAACTTCGAACAAAATTAAAAACTGCCGTAAAAAACATAAATATTATAAATCAAAACTACTAAATAAATCAGTTTATCAAATGTGCAATATCTGAGAAAATGAGAGTGTAGGTATATTTATTTACAATCCTACTGACATCATTCAACGTAACAAATTTAACATAAAAAATACATATTGTAAATCGTTACGTGTTGAAATCAACAAATTTGCTCAAAACATTATCAGTAATGCTCTAGACAGCAGGTAAATTAAATTAATTAAAACTTGTGAATATTTTAACTAATTTTGAATATTTTACTTTACTAGCTGGTTTAAATTATTAAAAACCAATTAATAAATAGGTATGTTATTTAAAAATTATTAATTATACATATTAATAACATATTTAAAAAAAGTTACTTCATAACTTTGAGAAAAAAGAACAAACTACTTTGTATTAAAATCTAACATATCAAATCTACGAAATTAGTTTAAAGTTTCAAAGTAAGAAACTCCCTTTTATATTACATTATAAAATCATTATTTCATCAGCCTTTCTTACTATAATTAATAATTGAAATATCTCGATTTTATGTTGATATTAGTTTTTAAATATATTTTGGCAAGATTTACCTTGGCGTGATATTTATGGTTTTTTTTTATGAAGGTGCTTCAAGAAAACCTACCAATCTAATGAAAAGGCACAACACTATTTCAAGCAAACAACATTAACTGCTTATTTTACCATGATTATAAGTTCTATTAATAAAATATAAATAAAACTTTTTTTGTAATAGAACAATTTAACTTATGATGCGAAACAAAAAACGGCTGCTTAAGAACAAAATTTAAAAAATTAATAGATAATATCTACAAAATCTCTACTTAATAGCTCATCTACAAACATTTCTTCAAACTGTATTGTTTTAGCATAAACGATGGGCGCTATAAAAGTAAATTAGCTTATTGGTTGTAAAATAATTTTGAAGATTACATTTCTGTTTTTCACATCAAAATACAAAGTCATTTTATTTTTAGTTGTTTAAAAAGAAAACATATAAGTAAAACTGAGACAATTATAAACACACCAAAAACCTATAATAGATGATTTTTTAAAAAGTTTAAAAAATATATATGTTAATTGATTTGGCAGAATCGTCATCCAAGAATTTTCATTAAAAACAACACAACCTCCTGATTCAATGTACCCAATCTTGAAATTCTTAATGAAATTTTTTAAAAATATTAAAGCATATTTAGTGACTAAAGGACTATATTTCTAATTTATTCGCTAATTAACACAAAGATTTTAATGCCTTCTGTTTTGAAATGTTTTTCAAGAAGTATACAAATAAAGATGAAGTAATTGACTTCTGCCTTTTACCACTTTTTTAATTTCACTTTTTCAACAATTAAAAAGTTTTGTGACAGCAATAATGAAGAGTTCAAAGCATGCATATGTATTGATAACCAATGTAACTTATCAAGGTTGACTGATGGTTCCATTAGCTTTTTTCCGATGTCATTACAAATTTCACTTTAAATAAAGATAATTTATACAATAAAGAACAATGCATAGAAAATAATATTGAAATCGAAGGTTAAAAAGATAATGATTTGTTTTGTAGATCAGTTATGCTATCATATAAAAATATATAATATTAGTTTTAAGTTTTTAAAAAAATATATATATACGTTTTAAATGAATTATAAATGCAGATATTTAATTTAATTATTGTTACTATTTTTTTTTGTAGAATGGATTTTAAAAAACAGGCTTAATAAAAAATTATTTTTTTTATAACTTTATAAATCTTAAAACAAAGAATCTATGGCATTTTTTTTAGGTTTACTGTATATAATAAATTTTTTTATATACTATATAGAATAATTACGCTGTATTATTACCTTAAGGTATATTTTAAATCAATGAAAATAAATGCCATATGAAATTTTTTTGGCCTGAGTTACTAATTAAAAATAAATTAATAGTTGTTTTACTCACTATTTATATGCAAACTCTTTCTCGATTATTTCAACAGTATTTATACGTTTAAATGATATTAACTCTTTTTTTAGCTGTTCCCATTTTGAGATATGATTAAGTTCAATCCACAAATCTATAACAGCTGTTGCTCTTGCTTGCGTTGATTGCTCATCGTTTTTAATGATTTTAATATCATACTGATCTAAACCAAGATGACGTCCAAAACTGCCATATTTATCCCCAATTAAATAGGCAACTCTCTCAACAATTTTTGAAGTCAGTGGAAATTGATTATCATTCCCTAATGCGCAAAAAATGTTTGTTAAATATATATTCAAAATATTGTAATTAATTATAGGTAAGATTGAAAAATATTACCATAAACAGAAAAACCTTTGTTAATACTTTTAAATGTAATTTATTAAAACTTTCTATAAATTTTCTTGAGAATTTGTTCCAAGACGTGTAAGGGATTTTTATTTTCTTTTTAAGCCTTTTTTCTAAAAATTAGAATCTTGAAAAAAAGAAAATAGACATGAGTATAGAGAAGACAAAAGCCGCAGAAAAAGATTTAAGCCGCAGAAAAAGAATTAAAGAAGAAGGAAAGAAGGAAAGAGGAAGAAGATGGAAGAAAACAGATTGACAGATAAATGTTATAATATTTAACAAAATCCGGAATGCTTTTTAGTTAAATATATAAAGTAAAAACGCTTTATTTGCGTGTGTTGTGTTTTTATGAAATATCTTACTTTTGTTTCGTCATAAATCTCCATTTGTTAATTTAATTTATCAAGCATATTGTTATACAAACTATGATTATTATCTCGGAATAAACTAAATAGTTGCATTTTTCAGTTCCAAGTCGTATTGACATTATTATAAAGATGACTGAAATGCCCTTTGAAGCTGGATAAAACCATTTTTGGAAAGACTAATAATACCCTTGCATCTTTATATATTAATTAAAATAATTAGTATGATTCTACGAAAATAAACTAAATTTAATCTTCACTTACAAGATGTCCCTTTTTTTCATCTTTGTCCAGGCAAAAATGGAATCTGCTAGTACCTGAACAATGTAATGCTTCCAAATGCTTGGTTTCTCAAAATTTATTTATAACTTAATTTTTTAAATTTTAATTGTTTATTAGTTGAAAAAGAAACGAAAAAAATAACTATCAACAACTTTTTTCAACATTATGGTTTTGAAAAATTCTTTGCATACTACTAAAAAACAAGTTGATAGTTTCTAATCGACATTTATTCTAGTCAATCTAAAAACTTAAAAATACTAAAAAAAGCTATTGTTTAAAAACAATTAAATACTAAAAAAGTCATCTTTTCATAAATTTGTTAGTAAAAAATTTACTGCAAAAAACTCTAAAATAGTTTTGCCGATAAGCTTGATTATTTAAATTATCCGGCAATATATTTATAAGTGCGTTTAACAGTTGAGTATATCAGCACATAAAAAAAAATAATGACTTGAAGCTTTAAATAATAATAAATTAATAAAAAATAAGATAAAAAAAAACTAAAACTGAAAATAAAGAAAATATTTGAGTGTAAGACGAGCATAAAAAAGTAAATTTACCTTCCGGACAAAATAAATGAGACCAGGTTATTTAAGTTTTATTTTCAAAATAACAAATAGATAATAAAATTGTTCAATAGAAAATAAAGAGTAAATCTTAATTTTTAAAACAATATATTGATCAATATCCGTTCACATGTCCTTGGACTTCTATACATTTTTGAACACAAATGTTCATACTGTCATTTAATGACTTCAAATCTAAGGAAAGTCCGTTCCATACGTCTTGAATCGCTATCTCAAAATAATCTAAATTTTTTGTTTGTTGATTTCCACTGAGCTGATTTTTGGGAATGAAACTGAAGTACCTACTTCGGTTAAGATAACAAGTAATGGTTCTAGAAGCAATGTGAGGACTGCCTTTTTTGATTAATTCAATTTGAATATCTCGGATCGTGTGTCATCGTATCGAGCTAATTGAATCAATTGTTGTTGGTCCTTTAAATTAAGTTTATTTGGTCTACCACTTCCTTTCTTTCTTTCCAAGCTCATTTTTTCCCTCATTTTCTTTAAATATTTTGCAACTGTTGCCTTAGATATCCCAGTTAATTTTATCAAAGATGCTTTAAAAAGATAGTCCAGTGTCAAAGCTGATGACTTCATTTTTAAAATTAATATTTTTAGATAAATAAGAAATAATAATGAACGCAAAGATTTTTTGATGAATACATATGCACCTGATAATTCAAATAATGGGTTTCATGAAATACAAAAAAAGTAATTGCATGATTTGCCAAAAATTGTTAAAAATACAAACAAAAGTTTTGCATATGCGTTCATATTTTTTTAATCATAAGTTAAATATGATAGTAGATATGTAAGATATGATTTGTAGTTTTTAAGTTTAAATTTGCAATGAATCAGGTCAATTTATATTTAAGTATAAGGCAGAGAAGTAAATTAATTTTTTTTTTTTTAAAACCGCAATGATAATGACTAGAAAGTTTTTTTTTCAAATAACTGTGTTTTTGTTGTTGTTTTATTAAAACATTTTTTTAAAATATGCGCGTAGTTGCTACATCGACTATCTTATAGCCAAACTCGCAACGGAGTGTTGCTTCATCGACTGATAAATAGCTTAACACTCAAGGGAGTGCTGCTATATCTACTGAGGGTTCAGTTTGGCCAGGCAGTCTAATTTTTGATTAAAAAAAAATATTGAAAACTTTAAATTATGTTTATATACGCCTAGTTAGACACTTACGGGGACAGATTTTATATTTTTCGTTAATTTATTTCCATATCAACCATGCAAACATTGCATAGGGTAGCACTTATAAAAGTAAACATAAACCTCTCTAGCACGGCTTATAAATTTTAAGGACGTTTTGCTCAGGTCAAGCTTCTTTTATATGATATGAACCCAGTGGGCATGGGAAGTAAAAAAGATGTCCTTAGGACGTTCAAATCGGGTCCGTCCGTCCCATTAAAATCTAAACGTCTTTTGAACGTCTTTTTCGCGTCCAATAATTTTTTCGTCTAAAAAATATCAAGAATGCTTTATTAAATTAAAAAAAATTAGTTATATCACGCAAGCGCTAAAACTTCCTAAAATTTTTAAGTAACGCATTTTTAATAAGGTTTTTTTTCAATTACAAAAGAAGTCTTTTTACAACGACTAATAGACATGTTCTAGCTAATTTTTATTTTTGTTATCAATTACTTTTATAGTATTGCTATATCAAGAACCTAGTATAGTATTGCTATATCAAGAACCAAGTTCTAACAATTTCAAAGATTTAGTCATCTCATGCTGAATCGAATTTTTCATTAGGAAAACCTGGTAATGATACATTGAACATTGTGCTATTCTATAATGGGACCAGTACATTAGATAATGATCTTCTTCAAATCAAGGTTTCGAACTTCCCAAAAATGCAAGGAGAATTTTAAAAATACTTAATGAAAAGCGACTTATAGACAGGTTTTTGCTAATTTTTATATATATATACTTTTAAACATATAATTACTTGTTAATATTGAGATATTGAAAATATACAGTTATTGAAATTGATATAGATATTGAAATAAATTGTTAAAAACTGGGTATATGATATACTATATATATACTAAGTATAAACTTGGCACTTGATATAGTATTTTAAGTATAATAATTGATATACTATATCAAGAACCAAGTTCTGACTTTTTGAAAGAATAAGACATCGCAGAATCTCATGCACAGTCATATTTTTCAAAAGGAAAACCTATTAAAAAGACAGAGAGTTTATGCTAATAATTCAATACAATTCAATATCTTTAATTAACAACCATTAGATTCGAAATAATTGGACCGGTACATAATTCGAAATAATTGGACCAGCACATTAGTTAATGAACTTATTGAAATATTAAAATATCAAGATTTGAACTTTGCTAATAACTAATTACTTAATTTTAGTAATTAGTTATTAGTGAAGTTCAAAAGTTTCCACTAAAAAATAAGTCTAATTGAAAAAATTAAACCAGTCGTAACAGTTATTTAAGAGACAAGAGGGTAGAAAATTTCCTTTACACTAAAGGAAATTTTCTACCCACCTGTCTCCTATATAACTGTTATGACTTGTTTAATTTTTTAAAGACTCCAAAATCAGTTAAGTCAGATAGCATGTGTGGAAGTCAATATTATTTGTATTTACCACCAAGAAATTAATATTATTTTAGACATAAATGAAGGTAAACCATCAATGTTTACATCAATAAGTATTGTTTTATTTATAAAAAGTAAATAATCTTTGTTTGATGCAGAAACAGCTTTTAGTATTCCATTTTCAAGACCAAAGTAATAATATCACTATTAGATATTAAATAGAAAAAAAGTTACTTTTTAAGCATATTTTTTTTGTAATGAGAGTAAGACTCAGATTGTATGATATCTTATAATAAACTTTGTTATAGTATTTTTGATGATTATTAATTATTTATGTTGAAGCACTTTGTCTTTGTTTGCATTATATAGGATTCAGCAACATTGGATTATTGCAATCCTTTTCTTAATGCACAGAATTATTTCTTTTGTTTTAAATCTTGTGTTCTTATATATCTAATACTGAAAATAAAGTAAGTAAATTTGCTTTAACAGTTTTCATATATGATTGGTATTGATTTTTTTGAAATCAAATCAAGCACTCTTGCTTTTTAGTTATAAATATTAAAGAGAGAATTCTGCAGAATAATAAAAAAAAAATTATTTTATTATAAAAAAGAAAACTTATTTCCACTAATAACACCTAATATCACTATTTAACAAGTATCAAAAATGTAAAAGGTCTTGTTTTCCTTTAAACAGTAGTCCAGGTACTTAAATATAATGTTTTCAAATAGTTTTCATACTATGGTTTTCTTTTTATTGTTGTTTGTTAAAATTATTATAAGATAATACTGAAAATAATTATGTGGAAGAGAACTGTGTGGATAGAAGATATACAAAAAGAGGAAAGTGTGATCCCTTTTAAATGAGTAGATAGCAAAACTGTTTTTTGGCCACCAGACAGTATATTCTAAGCTTTTATTTATTTTTTGTGTTTTTTTTTAGTTGTTTGTTTTTATTTAGTTTTTGTCTGATCGCTATTTTTTTTTTTTTTTTTGTTCATAATGGTCTTTTGACTTTTTTCTTTTTTAATGTTATTATTAATAATAATAAAATAAATATTTTATATTAAAAAATTGATTTAAAGATATTTTCAAGAAGTTTAAATGTAATAAAAGTTTAATGAAGATAAAAACTTAATAAAAAATAAAAACAAATCGATATTGTTTTTTTAATTGCTGTTGTGAAATGTTTTCAGTATCTCATATTTAAACAAGATATAATTTTTTAATGTTATTATTAATAATAATAAAATAAGCTAAATCGAGTAATGGTTAACGGATTTAATATTAAATGAATAATGGATTTTTTTATTTTAGTTTTAAAACCACTTTTTCTGAATATAGATTTCTTCTTTTACTTGTCCCGATCCTCATTGGTTTTGTAACTCCCAACATAAAGTGTGATTACGTGTAGTCATGTTACGAGTAAACTTGAATAAAAAAGTTAAACTTAAATTTTTGCTTTTTGTGCACTTTTTTTGAAAAGTTTCTTTGTTGTTTAGATGTTCAAAATGAACTAAAAATATGTATATATATAACTATATTGTAAATTGTCATAACCTAGCCTTGTATTGCTTATATATATATATATATATATATTTATATATATATATATATATATATATATATATATATATATATATATATATATATATATATATATATATATATATATATATATATATATATATATATATATATATATATATATATATATATGATTATATATACATGATTATCATCATTATTATTATCATAATGATGGTCAACATGGTCATTAAAATTATTGATATAATTACAAAGATGATATCGTTGAGTTGGTGCTTAAAGTAGTATTAGTTAAACTTTACCTGACTATTACTGATATTATTGATTAGATATTACTTCAACTGTTAAAGCAAAAATGTCAATAAACAATATTTTAGTATAATGTGTGGAAATTTTAATTTTTAGTTATCAAAAACGTTTTGATAGGATAGAATGATAGGAACAAGAAGTTTCAGTACTAGATAGTACTGAAACTTCTTGTTCCTATCATTAAAAAAATAAATGACTTATTTAAAAAACTAGCAAAAGTTCGACTCTAAAGTTTTTGCTCTGGCAGAACCATCTTCTAGTAGTGAAGAAACTCCAGAGAAATAATGGCAAATCAAAGTTTACACCAAACATCAATCAAGAAGAAGAAAGCAAAAATTTGGTAACCAGAATGAAAATGAAAATTTCTTTGTGATTATTTGTCTCAAAGTGATGATGATGACTCGGTTGTTTTCTCAAAAGAATTTGAAAAAAACGAGGTTTCACTTATTCACACACTGGCTAAATGAGCATTAGTGTACTGTTGCTCACGTGATTGTGTAAACGAGTTTTAGCTTGGAGTCTGAAGCGAAGTTTTTTTAAAAGATTTTTGCTTCAGACTCTAAGACTCCAAAATCAATTGTTATAGTCAATATTATTTTTATTGACCACCAAGGTATTAATATTAATTTAGACCCAAGTGAAGGTAAATCATCAATATTTACATCAATAAGTATTGTTTTATTTATTAAAAATAAATAATCTTTGTTTAATGCAGAAACAGTTTTTTCATATTCTAATTTCAAGACCAGCGTAAAAATATCACTATAAGATATTAAATAAAAAAAAAGTTTTTTTTTTTAGCATTTATTGTTTGTGATCAGAGAAAGACTCAGATTGTGTGATATCTTATGATAAATTATGCTATAGTATTTCTGATGGTTATTATTTATTTATGTTAAAGTATTTTGTCTTTATTTCTAGTATATATGTTTTAACAACGTGGGATTCTATTCTTAATGCATATATATCTAATACTCAAATGAAAAAAAAAAACAGTTACTTTAACAGTTTTTGATATATATAATTATGATTTTTTTGAATTCAGACAAGCACTCTTGCTATTTAGTTATAAATTTAAAAGAGAGAATTTTGCATAATAATAAAAAAAATAATTCTATTTAATAATAAAAAAGGAGTCTCATTACCACTAATAACACGTAATATCTTTATTTAACAAGTGTCAAAGTTGTAAATGGTCTCGTTTTTCTTTAAAGAGTAGTCCAGGTACTTAAATAGAATGTTTTTAAAGAGTTTTCATATTATATATACAATGGATTTATTTTTTTATTTATTAAAATCAATTTTTCTGTATATAGATTTCTTCTTTTACTTGTCGCGATCCTCATTGGTTTTATAACTTCCAACATAAAGTGTGATTGCGTGTAGTCATGTTACGAGTAAACTTGAATGAAAAAATTAAGTTTAAATTTTTGCATTGTGCGCTTTTTTTTGAAAAGTTTTTTTGTTGTTTTGCTTTTCGAAATTAATTAATAATTTGTTTATATGTAATTATATTGTAACTTGTCATTATATAAGCCTCAAATTGTATATTTATATTTATATCATGATCATTATCATTATAATTATCATAGTGATCATCAACATGATCATTACAATGATTACATTAATATGAATAAAATTATGATATCATTATGCTCCTTTTTTATCAAAATACTATTCTTTTCATCCTCCTATTTATCAAAATATTATGTTTTAATTACCATTGTTTAATGGAGAATTCCTTTTGTTGGTGTTATCTTCGAAATTTGGAGACTTGTTCAGAAACGTATCTATTAAATTAAACATTAAAAAGCTATTTAACTCTATTAGTCATTTTACAAAAGTCATAACCTAAAAATATAAAAGGTATATAAAAAATAAAACATTATATTATTGTCATCATCATCATCATCATCATCATCATCATCATCATCATCATCATCATCATCATCATCATCATCATCATCATCATCATCATCATCATCATCATTATCATCATCATCATCATCATCATCATCATCATCATTATTATCATCATCATCATCATCATCATCATCATCATCATCACATCATCATCATCATCATCAATAGACGAGTTTCTCTATATTAAGTCAACTATTTTACGAAAGATTCCTTTTTTTATTTCCTAATGGTCGGCAATACTATTTTAGTTTTTGCATTAATAGTTATAAAACATTTTAGATAGCATTCTTAAATATAAAATAAATAAAAAATATAAGAGTTTTATAAGATCAAAAACGCAGTGTTTGTTTCGTGTTTCTACATTCGTCGCTTTTAAGTTTAAATTTGCAATGAATCAGTTTCATTTTTATTTAAGTATGAGGCAGGAAAGTACATTAAATTTTTTTGTTTTTAAAAAAAACCGCAATGATAATGACTAGAAAGTTTCTTTTAAATCTAATAGCCTGACTCGCAACTGAGTTTTGTTACATCGACTGACAAATAGCCTGACACTTAAGGGAGTGTTGCTAAATTGACTAAGAGATTAAGTTAGGGCAGGCAGTCTAATATTTAATAAAAAAAAATTATTCAAGCTTTTAAATTATTTCTGGTCTTGTTTATACGCCCTTTAAAACTACAGTTATGGGAAAAACTTGTCTTCAAAGTCCTTGCAAAAATTAGCTATAGTTTCCGCTATTAAAAATTAACTTCAGGTGTAACATCTATTTCTTAATTTTTATTTTTAATCTAAATAAGAAAGATATTTTTATAACATTTTCATTTCCATTGAAAACAGAAAATAAGGTGAAATTTTTAAGTTCACAACGATCGAGGAAAAGAGTGAAAATAAGGATATTGATTTTATCAAAAAGAAAACATAAACAAAGAGAATATCTAGATTTTTTTACAAGCATATTAAATCATTGCCATACATAATAAGCAACGATTTATCATGCTTGAACTATGATTAAGTAAAATTTATATTTTTTGTTTAAATAATAGTTAGTTTTAATAACATTTACCAAAGTAGTAATGGAATTTTAAAAAAAATATAAATTTTACTTAATCATAGCTTTAACTATGATTAAGTAAAATTTATATTTTTTGTTTAAATAATAGTTAGTTTTAATAACATTTACCAAAGTAGTAATGGAAGTATCATATATATATATATATATATATATATATATATATATATATATATATATATATATATATATATATATATATATATATATATATATATATATATATATATATACATACAGTGTCTCTGCATATTATATGTTTTTAAATTTGATTTAACTAGAGACAATGAAGAGGAATTCACCAAATATAAAGGATAAGAGTTCCATATATTAGTAACTCTTTAACTGCAAAAAAATATCCTTATATTATTGAAGTAGTTGTTACGTGATGTTAATTTTTGAGAATGACATCTAGTTAAATAATGAGTAGGAGCGAGAGTAAAAAACTCAAAAAAAGGCAAATTAACTAAGTTGTGTATTATCTCATAAGTCATTAAAAGATCAAATTTTATTCTACGGCATTCAAGAGAGTCAAGATTGAAGATATCAAGTCTTGAAGCACAATCTTTTTATGGAATACAACACCGTTTGTAGACAATTTTTGTTTAGTGTTTCTGGGCTTTATCTACCCGACGTATATCTTTTAGGAAATACGGATTCCACACAGAGTTACATGACTCTAAAATTGGTCGAGTATAAACTTTATAGGCTCTTATCAAAAGTTGGGAATCATTACTGATGAAAGACTTTAAGAAAAAGTAAGCAGAAGAACCTGCTTTGCTAGCAATGTGAGAACGGTGTTTAAAAAATTTCATATCGGAAGAAATATACATCCCAATATCTTGGATTGAATCAATAGATTCGACAGGCGTGTCGATATCCAATAAGTATGAATGTTCTGGTAATAGATTCTTTCCGTATTGCAGATAAAAACACTTTTTGGTAAATACATTAAGTTGACAACTATTTGACCATTCTGAAATTCTCTTTAAAAAGTTAAAGTATTACAAGGTTGATATTATTTCCGTCTTTTTTCGCTTGATACAACTTGTCATCTGCAAAAAGCTTGATTCATCAATCCCCTTCAATACACGAGGTTATATCATTTATTAAAATTAAAAATAAAATGGGTCCTAAAACAGTTTTTTGAGGTATTCCACTTTTTTATATGAATGCTGTTTGAGTATGAATCATTAATACAAACACGTTGAGAACAATTTGACAAGAAGTTGTGTGAGACAGAGTATCTAAGTCTTTTTCAAAGTCTATATAGATGATGTCAATTATCTTTTATTTATTAACAGCAGTGGTCCACTGATTTAATGTTGTCATTATCTGTGAATATGAGGTTCTACGCTTTAAGAAACCATATTGATGCACAGAAACAAAATTAATCAGGTGTTAATAACTTGTAATGCTTTCCATGATCATTGATTCCATAACTTTACAGACAATACATGTCATAGAAATAGGTCTAAAATTTGTGGATAACGATGGGTTTCTTTTTTTAAATATTAGACATATTACTGCGGTTTTCTTGATCCTAGAGATAACATTTTTGCACATTGACATTTTAAACAGAATAGAAAATAAAATAGCAATAACATTAACATAACAATAAGAAATAACTTTATGTCATTATTTATTTTTTTTTTTGCCAAACTCATTTCGATCTTTTAAACCTTTGACCTCGTTTCTCCTAAATCCGACACACATACATACAAGAGAAGAATTTTTTTTTTTTTTTTGCTGTATTATATAAATATATTGTGTTCTTTATATAGATATTTATAGTTGAATGATGATTTACTTTTAATTTTGAATTTTGTTTAAAATTTAGAGCCAAAAATATATGTGTACGGCTAGAAAACAACTTTACCTATTCAAAGTCTGTACGAGAAGACATTTGGTGTTTGTCTTCTGACGATTTAGGTCATTATTTCATAAATTTATTTATTAAAGCATTAATTTATTGAGTAAAAATTACTGGAAAAATCATTAACAAAATTGATTTTTAAAATTTTAAAATTTATATTTTTTTTTATAATGAAAGTTATGGTTTGTTTTTATTTATTTTGAGTTTTAGTTCAATTCATTAAAAAAAAAAAAATTCAAAAAACAGTATCCAATGAGGAAACCAAAATTCGACTACATTTATAAGTTCCCGATGACTGAAGGCAGTATGTTATTACTTATTTTTTAGTTTATTAAATTTATGAGGTTTGCAGAAATATTCAACAAAAGTTGTTTTGTGAAACTATTTTCATTTATAGGGTTTAAAAAAAGAGTGTACTTACTGATATAAGAAATGAGCTTAGAAGCCAAAACACAATGGCGAAACCTGCTTATAATTGTGAATTTGTGAAACAGATAAAGCTTATTTTGTCAGTAGTTGAAATTGATGAAGTAGGCAAGTCGTTAGATGACGAAAAAACACAATTATCATGGGTGATTTTTAAAATGTATTTTATTAAATAGTTATACTCTTTAGTTTTAGAACTATTTTAAATTTTATGTTTAAAGCGTTATGTCAAAACGTATAGCTATATATATTAGAACAATGACTTCTTATATGGTTGTATGATTTCAATGGTTTTAAGGCAACATAATATTTAAAGTACACAGTTTTATTTTCAGTAACATGTTTGTAATACATTATGGGCGAAGTTATGTCATTTTTTACAACCACATGTCATTACTGGTGTTAAATTGTTCTTCAGAACAGGAGTGAGTTTTTTTTTGTCATACTACTTAAGATTTTGTATTGATGCACAGAAATGGAATTATTTAGAAGTAAATAACTACAGGAGTAACGCTTTCCGTGATAATTGATTCTATAAAAGAAGATTACCATACAAGGTCCTCCTATGATGATATCTAAAGTTTTATATCCGAGCATTCATTCTCCAAGGTGTGTTTTAAAACTATGCCTGTTCTAATATAGGATCAATTTCATGCCATAGCCTAGCCAATATAAAAACAATTATCAATTAGATAATGAGTTTGATAATAAGATAAAAAACATGGTTTTTGTTTGTTTTTTGGTCCATTTTATTTTATTTTTATGAAGTTTGACGATTAACTTTTAAATTGGGTTAATCAGTGTTTTTGCTTGTTAGAAAATGCTTTTATTCTGTTTTTTAATTTTTTTTATTAATCCGAAGCAATGATAATGGGTAGACCAGGACTAAAGTTTTTAAATTTTAGTCAAACAAAGTGATTTTAGTTAAATTTCATTTTTATCAGTCACTTAAAAAATATATGACGAGTATTTCAATAAAGATAGTAATAAATATACTACTAGATTACGTGTTTATTTTTTTGAAACAAATTGAGTTAAATGCAATTGATGGAATATCTTAAAAAGACAGAATTTATAAAATAATGCTGAGGTAATCGAAATATTTTTTAATTATTCAGAGATTTAAAGGATTCAATTATTTAGCAAAAAAATTGTTTGAAAATGATTCAATTAAACTTATATTAGTTCTCTTATCTATTAAAATTTATGAAAATTTTCATCAAATTTGTGACGTCCATGAATTTGAAGGACAAAGGTAAAAATATGCCTTAAGAGCTTTAGTTTGTATGGAGTTGTAAAAGGTATATTTTTATAAGATACGTAAAAAATTTTTTATTCTCATTTTTGTTATGTTTTAAAATTTTACCTTGTGTTCTTAATGGAACGTCTCATAAAGATAGAATACAAAATCATGCGGAGGTAATCAAAAGTACTGGTCTCTTACCTCATTTATAATCAGGGTGACCACAGCTCCTCTAAAATCCTCTATTATCCTCTATAAAGGTAAAAATTTGATCAAAGCTCCTCTTTAACTCCTCTTTCTTCAATTGTTGATGGAAGTATAATGTTCAAAGTACCCATTTATGGTCTGCAAAACTGGTGAACGTCTTAAAGTGCATGGAATTGTAAAAAGTTGTTTTTGCAAATGCATGCTATTTGACATAAAAAATTACATTATTTGACCCATGTCCAAGCCCATAAGTGTATAAACATGCATGTTCAACTAATGATAACTGGTCACACTAAATTTTCTTACAAAGTTTTTATGTGGTCATTTCGAAAATTACTTTTCAATGCTAGAAAAGTTTTTTATTTTGATTGTTAATTTCGTTGGAAAAAAAGTTGTTTTATTTAAACTATAAAATATTTTAAAAAATAATTATTAACCAACTAACAGTTCTACTATCTTTTAAAAGTTCAGAGTATTTTTGAAAAGTTATATGGCCTCCATGGATATGAAGGGCAAAGGAGGAAAAATATGATTTAAGAAATCTAATCTATATGGCGTTAACACTTTTTCATTGATTATATTTTTTTTAAATCTTCCTTTTTTGATTTTTTATATATATATTTTTTATTTACAGCTTCTTTTATTGTATCTAATGGACAAAAAGTAACCTCGTTTTATGGAACATTGGTTGACTTTCTAAATTACGCTCCATTTAAAAGAGGTGGTGGAAAAGAGAAGAAATTTATGTAGATTTTATTCAATTATATGTAAATATATGTAATATTTATACATATATTTCAAGAAAACAAGTTTTATTTCTTTATTTAATCATACCTAGCTATTTTAACTAAACTAAACTACAAAGTTTCTAAATAGTCTAAGTATAGGTTATGAATAGATTTTATATCCATAATAAACCTTGATAATGTACAGCAACACTAATGTGCATGCATTTAACGTTTTGATGGTAATCATATTTTGACGCACATAGCACGTTTAAATACATACATATACTTTGACATACAAAGCACGTTTTTTTAACGCTGATAAATTAACCTTTAAAAAAACTATTATTTTAAACGTGTATTAACGTATATTCAACGTTATTGTAATGCTTTTTCGCGTCGAATAAACGTTGATGTAACGTGTGAAGCTAACGTTAATTTAACTTTGGTAAATCAACTTTGAAAAAAACTTTCATTCTAAATGTTGAATAAACGAAAATTTAACGTTAGGTTTAAACGTTAGTTTAACGTTATTTCAACGTTGCTTGCCGGCTGGGTTTATGACAAAATGAATTTTTCAATCTTTTTTATATTCATACGTTTTCACTAAAATATCTTACTTTAAGTCAAGGTGAATATTGAGCAAAATTTATTTTATCAAGTTGTTGCAATTTTTTGTAAAGAATCTTTTTGTCATATATATGAACGTAAAAATGTTTGGAACATTCTTTTTTTTTATATAGTTGGTCTTTTTAAACATTTAAAAACCTTCCTATGGCACTAGATTTACATATACCTACATTATATCTTCTATAGCTGGGTAAGATGAGCATTTGTTTACTAGTTTAGCTTATCTTTATAGCACAAGGCGTTTGTAAAAAAGAAGAAAAATGCAAAGAATAATGACAAAAATAATAACTTCTGCCCCATTCCAAATCCTAAGTCTATATAGCAGCAAAATAGGTCAGTCATAATGTAGCTAGTAGGTCAATGTAGGTCAATCATAATGCAGCTAATAGTCAGGCTATTTGTCAGTCAATATATGTATAAAACCCCAGGCAGCAGACTAATTTAGTGTGACGTCAGAGTGCTCATCTAAACTAGCAATTTAAGTTGCAAACAACCGACAAAAAAATATTTTTTTAAATTCCTAATAAAATAATTAAAATTAAAATCGCAGAATCGACAGTTTTATTAAAGTTTTTTACAAAATAAATTAAAAAACTTGGCCAAACAAGCGTTTAATTAAAATTTTAAATAAACTAGTTAAATAAAAATAGATAAAGAACTTTTAATTTAAATAAAAAAACCTAACTAAAATCATTAAAACAAATTCAAAATCTAAACAGATTAATTTAAAACACAACAACAACAAAAAATTTATTTAATATCTAATTTAAATAATTAAAAATAAAAATAAAAAAATTGATTTCACTCTAACTTAAATAATACAAAAAAAAAAAGAGAAAAAAACCATATTTTATTCAAGTTAAAATATTAAACAAATAATAAAATATCAAACAAAAAACAACATAGCGAACGTTTTATTTAAGTTTTTGTTTTACTTTCCCATTTTTGTCACAATTGATACATATACAGCAAAAAACATTGACAACAAAAATGTATTGAAGAAACGTATCATTAATCAAAATAACCTTAATTTATTTAAAGACCAACTATCGCTACTCCATTGGAATAATATTAACATAAACAATAATGCAAACGACATATATGAAACTTTCTTCAAAACTTTCTATTCTGTATATGACGCTAACTTACCAATAGTTAAAATAATGATAGTGTCTATTGGCACGGCCGCCGTGTACAACTTCTAAAATAGACTATTATATAACTGTTTATATGGCACGGCTGCAATATAAACAGGTAAAAAAAGATGTTTGCACGGTCAAATTGGCAAATTTTGAAAAAGAACTACTCCTTAACTTTAGAACTATTTAATTGGTACAGAAGATCATATCTTGTCGCCAGAACCATATAAAAATTACAATTTAAATATAATATAACACAGGTAGTTTATAACAAAATAAGAATCCAAAACATTTGAAATAAGAAATGTTTAAAATAATATCTCAAAAAAATTTCAATATATAATCCGTAGAAAAAGTAATATTCTTTAACTTATTTTTAATAAACAGAAAAATAGATAGATGAATCTAAATTAGGCTGTACAATTTTGTTCCAGATATATGGTGTTTGATAATCTATACAAAATTGATTAAACTTTGTTTGACAAAAGAGTTCTTTTAAAAAGTTATTATTTCGCAAACAATATTTATTCTTTACTTTAAAGGTAAATAGATCTTAAAAAATATGAAATAAGGGGTTATTCATACAACAAAACGTAAAACATAAAATATTGTATAAGTTAAGTTCATAAACATTTAATACATTCATATCTTTAAATAGAGGTTTTGTATTTGAAAAACGATTTTAAAAATATATTATTCGTATGTTTCTGATGACGGTAAAGACGTTGCAACTTAATTTGACCTGTACTTCCCCAGGCAATATTTGCATAGTTTATATAGCTATGAATAAGCGAGTAGTATAGTTGTTTTAAATAATTTTTATTTAGATAATTTCTGGCCTTATAGAGGATACCAATACTTTTCGCAACTTTTGTTGATATATAATCAATATGAGCTTTCCATGTCATATTTTTGTCAAGATAAATACCTAGGAATTTTAAAACGGAATCTTTTTTTATTTCTACTTTGTCAATATGAAGTTTAGGTAAATCATAAGGCAAAAAGCGCTTTTTTGTTGAGGAGTGGAAAAGGATCCACTTCGTTTTGTCAGCATTTAAGGTTAATTTATTGCATTTAAACCAATTAGAAATTGATTGAGTTCTTTATTCATATCTAAAACAAGTTTGTTAATGTCTTTGTTTGATAAAAATAAATTGGTATCGTCGGCAAACATAATGCTTATAAGATTCGAGGCCTTATTTAGATTGTTGACGTATACTCAAAAGAGAAGTGGGCCAAGAATAAAAACCCTGTGGAACACCACATTTTTTTCAATTAATGTTTTATTTTGAAGATTAATAGAAAGCAATTCTTCTCCGTGGTAGACGAATTGCTTTCTATTTGAGAAGTAGCTTTTATACCATTTGATCATTTTACCAGTTATTCCGTAGAACTCAAGTTTTTAAGTAAGATATCATGATTGACTGTATCAAAAACCTTTGATAAATCGACAAAAACATCAAGTGTACATTGTGATTTAGCAAAAGAATTAGAGATTTCACGTGTAAACTGAATAATGGCTTGTTCAGTTGAACTATTTTTTATAAAGCTGAACTGATTTTTATATATTAAATTATTTGAAACCAGGTAGCTGTGTATTTTTTCGAAGATAATTTTTTCTAATATTTTTGAAAACGTAGGAAGAATAGATATAGGGCGATAATTATTTACGTTTAATTTTTCTCCTTCTTTATAAATTGGGATAACTTTGGCAATTTTTAATAGATCAGGGGAAACCCCTTGTTGTATTGATGTTTGGAAAACTTGAAATAGAATATTTTTCAAACTTTCATAGCAACCTAAAATAATGTTCCCGTTTATTCCATCCGCACCGATTGCTTTGTTTTTTGTTTTTTTAAAGATTTGAAGGCTCTTTCAAACTCTTTATTCGATAAGTCTACGAATAAGTCATGGGAAGAAAGTAAATTATTTGAAGTTGTCAAAAAATCATTAAAGGAATTAAAATCATTAAAAATCATTTGTAGATGGAATCCTATCAGCCAACCTACTTCCGATATCAGTAAAGTATTTATTAAATTCTTTCGCTTTTTCATTTGGTTCATATACACATACATTGTTTATCTTAATCATTTTTGGAAGGAGATTTGAACAGGTTTTCTATTTTTCAGTTATTTCTTTCAATATTTTCCATATTTGTTTTGAGTCATTTATATATTTAGTGATTAGATTAGAGGAATAATTTTTTTTTAGGTTTTTAATAATTTTTTCAAATAGAGTTTTGGTGTTTTTATATATGCGTAAATTAGCATGAGATTTCGATTTTAAATATTTTATATACAGTTTTTGTTTAATTTTCGAAGATTTTTTAAGACTCTTGGTAATCCAAGGACTACTTAAGGTTTTTGGTTTTAAAGTTATTTCGGAAACGGGAAAATTTGCATTGTACACCGAGAAGAATGTATTAAAGAACTTAATATAGATTACATTTATGTCTTTATTAAAACTTATATGCTTCCAGGTTAACCATGATAATTGATATTTAAATGCTTCTAAATTTTTTTGTTGAAAATACGTTTTCTTATAGTTTGACTTTTATTAATGTTAGGAGTTGAATTTGTGTTAATTGTTAGAAAAATGGGAAAATGGTCTGATATATCTGATTTTATAATGCCTATTTGAATGTCATTGTCATATATATTTGTTGTTAAAATATAGTCTATACGGGTGGTTGAGTTTTTTGTTATTCGAGTAGGCCGGTTGATAAGCGGTATTGCTCCTGATACAAATATTTCATCATAAAAATTTTTTATTTTTTTGTTTTTGCTATATTGTAAGCAATCCATATTTAAATCGCCAATTACAAAGTTTTTTTTTTTTTTTCTCTGTTACCTTTATGAAAAATGTTGTGCTTAAACTATGAGCTTAAATTTTCTGACGCACCACCAGTTGGTCTATAGCAACAACTTAGTAGAATGCTTTTTAACTTTTCGGTTATATAGTTTAAAATTTCAATTGTTACGATTTCTTTATCGCCATCAGAAACGCACAAATCATTCCTAACGTTATGCGCAATGTTTTGTTTTACGTAAATCAGAATTCCTCCACCGCGTTTATTTAATTGTCTTTCTAAAAAAATTGTTTCAAAATTAGGAAGATGGAAATTAAAGTTATTATTAAGCTCATTTTGTGAACACTAAGTTTCCTTTAAGCAGATAATATCAAAATAGTTTTTAGTTTCTTCCATAAAATGTCGAAGATTTTCAAAATTTTAGTTCATACTTCTTATATTTATGTTGACAATTCTAATTTTTTTGTTTTCATCGCCATTTTTAGAAAGAAATTCTTTTAACTCACTAGCATAATGATAAAAAACAATCTATTTTTAAGACATTAAAATAATTAATATCTGGATCTGTGTTTTTTTTCAGATCCAATGTATTTGTTTTTAAAGTTGAAAATAAGTGATTCATAGCCATCTATTTTATATTTTTTGTTGTTATCATTTTTTGTGTGCTGAATAAGATTTAAAAGAATTTCTTATACTTCTGAGGCGCGCGTTACAAGTTTGGTAAATATAACTTTAGCAAACTTACCCTCAGATCGAAGTTCTTTCGCTTTTGTAAATAGAAATCGTCTTTTATCGATTGTGAGATTGCTATAGTCTTCGTTGAGATATATTTTTTCGTTCCATAGCTTTCTTTTTTTATACTCATTTAATACGATTTCTCTAACTTTCTAGTTAAGAAACTTTACCATGATAGTTCTTCTTTTTCCAGATACGTGCTTCTTCCCAGTCCTGTGTGCTCTTTCGATTGCAATGTTGTTTTTAATTCCAAGTTTCTCCTTTAAGAACTCTTTAACCTTCGATTTGCAGTAAAGCATTTTCTTTTTTTAATTTTCCAATTTCGCTGTAAAATTTTTTCTTCTAATATATCAAATCTCTCTCCAAAGGTTTTTAGTAGAGTGCTTTCATGATATTCCAAAAATTTTTTTACAATTGTTAAAGATTTTGTCATTTTTGAATTATTTCAAAGTATAAAAACTTATTTAGCAGCAATAAAAAAACGCCTCTTTTCTCGTTAAAAGCGTGCGTTTCTATCAGGATTATCAGGAGGTGATTCAAAAATTGATAGCAATATTTAGTTTTGCAGCCGTGCAAATAGCCTTTTTAGAATGAAAACACGGCGGCCGTGCGAACAGCCTTTTTAGAATTAGAACACGGCGGCCGTGCGAATAGCATCGGCCTAAATAATAGCAAAATATAAGAGTTTGAATTCTTCTTGTATTACCAAGTGGTTTAAAATATCTTTCAAAATCAAGCAGAAGTTATATAATAACTTTCTAAAAACAAAAACAACTGCAAACAAAAAAAATTATAAAAACTATAAATATTTAGCAAATTCGTAAAAACTTAAAAAAAAATTATCACTTGTAATTACTTAACAAATTCAATTATAACACTAAGCGCATTGTGAAAATAATAAAGGATATTTTAGGATAACAAAAACCATGCTTTGGGTTTCTGCCACAAACAATTAAAATTAAAAACACTTGTATATTGGAACCAAAGTTAATAAATTTTTTTCTGAAATGGCTCCTAAACTATCAAATAAGATTGCTATCACTAGAACTTTGTTTAGTAAGTTTTTATTACTCTTTGATGAGTGCATATGCTCTGATGAACTATTCTCTAATATATCAATTAAAGAACTTGAAAAGGCGCTAAAATCTATTTAAAAAATTAAATTATGTGGACCAGACGAAATAGATTGAAATGTGATTATTGATTGCTTTAAGCAACTAAAAGATGTTCTTTTCAAAGTTTTCAATGCCTCAAATAAACAATGAATTTTTCCATAAAAATTAAAAACTACCAAAGTTTCACTAAGAGTTATATGCAACAGAATATATAAACAACTAGATAAAAATAACTTAATCTATGTTAATCAATTAGGTTTTAAGAAGAATAGCTCAACAAAGCATGCAATTATCCAATTTGTAAATGAAATTTCAAAATCTTTCAAACAATCAAAATATACATTAGGTATCTTTATCAAACTATGGAAGACCTTCAATACGGTTGAACATCACATCCTACTCGAAAAACTGAAATACTATGAAGTAAATAACCAAGCGTTAAGGTGGTTCAGAAGTTACTTAACAAACAAAAAATAGTTTGTTGTTGAAAATAAAAACTATCACAAAAATTGTTTAAACATATCCTGTGGAGTTCCACAAGGTTCAATCTTCGGACCCTCCTTTTTTTAATTTATATAAACGATCTAAATAAAGCAACTAATCTGATGAGCATCATGTTTGCTGATGAAACTAATTTATTCATCTCTAAGAGCGATATTAGCGAACTTTTTGCCACAGAGAATAAAGAACTTAAATTTTTATCCCACTGATTTATATCCAATAAATTAACAAAAAAAGATTTTACTCCTAAACTTGCCTACATTCTTTATTGATGAAATTGAAATAAAAAGAGACTTCGTTATTAAATTTTTAGGTGTTTATCTCAGTTAAGAACATTGATTGGATTCACATATTAACTCTGTATGCACTAAAGTCATTGGAGTTTTATGCAAAGCTCAAAATATCTCAACAAGAAAAACTTAAGACATTTTTATTTCTCATTTACTCACTGCTACATAAACTACGCTAATATTGCCCGGGTAAGTACTGAAAAAAGTAAACTATATCGTCTTTATCGTTGTGAGAAATGAGCAATTTGCATAACTAACTTTGCTGATCGTTTTTCTCATTGTAAACTTTGGTTTATTGAAATGAAACTTTTAAATACATTTGAATTCAACGTTTTAAAAAATTTATGCTTTATTTATATATGGAAAAACAATCTATCCCCCTCAGTCTTTAAAGGTGTTTTCAGTTTAAAACCCAGCAACAAATACACTCTTAAAAAATATAAGTTTTACAAACCTTTTTGTCAAAAAAATTTTAATCAATTTTGTCTTACCTCTCGTGCACCGCACCTAAGGAATAAACTTGTTTTACCAAATATAGCTTTTGATTGACCAATTTTTTTTTTCTTTTTTAAGACAAAATAAAAAATCTATTTTTTTCTTTCAATAACATTTTATAGTGCTATTAATTAAGTTTTCTATTAATTAACTATTTACTATTTTTCTCTTAAGTTTTGTTGTTTACAGCTTTTATATTTAAATATTTGCTTATATAAAAATTCTATAAATATATTTTACTTTACTGTAGCGTATACTTTACAAGATATTCGTATATTACTTTGTTTATAAATGTTTTTGAAAAGATCTTTGTGATCTTCATTCGGAAACCTAGTTTACACTGTTATCACGATTTATATATATAAATATAAATATATATATATATATATATATATATATATATATATATATATATATATATATATATATATATATATATATATATATATATATATATATATATTTATATATATATACATATATATATATATATTTGTATAGTAGTTTTAATAGTTTATTTTATTGTAAAACAACTAACTTTGTAAACTGAAAAAAAAAAAATATATATATTAATATATATATATATATATATATATATATATATATATATATATATATATATATATATATATATATATATATATATATATATATATATATATATATATATATATATATATATATATATATATATATATATATATATATATATATATATATATATATATATATATATATATTAATTAAGCGTATATAAATTACCGTGAGGCGGTAATTTATGCAGTGGTAGAGTATTCGCTTCATAAGCAAGAGGTTTTAAGTACTAACGTCACTATGTGCCTGGTCGTACCATGCTTAACTTGTTTCCTCGTGCTTCGGCCTTGCTTATCAAGATTAGTGTTGTGGAGTTATAGAGTTGAGAGAGATTTATAGTCACAATTAAGTAGCCTACTTGTCTGTAGTGGCCTTCTCGGCCTCAGGGAGGTGATTTTACATTAAAAAATAACAATAATAGAAAATCTTTTTTTCAACTTGTAAACAGTTTAATTAAAATAAAAACAAAAAAAGATCATTATTTTTTTTTCTAACTTTAAAATAGTTAAAACAAAAAAGAAAAACTAATTTTTTATTCAAATTTTAAATAAAATAATTACAATAAAAATGAAAAAACTAATGTTTTTCTATTTTACTTTTCTATTAAATCAATAAAAACAAAACAGCTAAATGAACGTAAACTGAATCTTGGAAGAAAAAGTTAATTTAACAATAAAAAAATTATAAAAAAAAAAATATAAATTATAAATGGAAAAATCTAAAAAATTTATCTTACTGAATATTGAACAAAATATTTACCTTCAAGATTATTCACATCATTCAATAAAGCATTTTTCCCAATTTTTTTAATGGCATCTTTTAATTTGTCCAATGTTGGTTTTTCTTTATTAATAAAGCATTTCAACATTCCGTAAGCTTTTTCCTGGCTGTTTTTAAATTTTACATCATCTCTAATTGATTCTAAATCACGTTCTTCGATATCTAAGTTAATACCAATGTTATACCAATCATTTTTAAGTAGTTCAGACAACTTATACTGAAATTTTTGATTTCGAATGATTTCAGCCATTTATGCTAGAAAATAATACTAACTTTTAAAAAATATATTAAAGCAAAACAAGTAATACAATTAATAAAAATATATATATATATATATATATATATATATATATAAAAAGTATTATGAGTTAAAGAGAGTACAGGTTTACCACATGTCCCAAGTTTCCTTAAGTTCTTAATTTTTAAAAATCTTTCCTGTAAGTCTTAAATTGTTGTAATACGTCTTGAATATCCTGATATCACACTTTAATAAATTCTTGGGCTAAGCACATTTATTAGCAATGCTATTATTAAGGACTTATTACAGGTTTGCTTTTGTCCCTGTTAATGTTTTTGGTGCGCATTGTTGAGGCCACATATCATACCTATTTTATGGTTTAAAGTTAATTCAAAGGACTGAAAAAATTGCTTCAAAAGCCGTGTTCTCTCTATTAATGCATGAAGTTCTTTTTAAACTTAAATATGCCGAAAAAAAAAATCAAAATATCAAACATAAAAAACTTGAAAACATCAAACTGTTAGGAATGGTTTTTTATATATTTTTAATACATTTTTACTAATATTTGTGGTCTGCAAAGTAATATTTAACTAGTTGAATCTATTCTTTTGCAAAATTCACTTGACTGGCTTGCTCTTAATGAGACTAATTTTAATTCTGCTATTCCTTCTTCTTATCTTAATGTTAATGGGTACTATGCTTTGATTTACATAGACTCCAATTGTCACATGCTTAGCTTAGGGGTATAAATATGCATCAACTTACCTATTTTTTATGAAGATTCAAATCCTTTGACCATTCTGTTACGTGCTTTCATTTAGCACCTCTTCACTTTATCATCTATCTTTATGTTCTTTATTGTTCTCTTTCTTCCCAAAACTGCCCTCTTCTAATCTTTTTTAAATCAAATTGACCATACTCTTTCTTTATCTTTCTGCCAATATTGACTTTATTGGTGAATTTAGTGCTCATCACACTGAATAGCTTGTTTCTAATGCCACTGACCCTGCTTGAACTAAAATGTGTAACTTCTGCTTTTGTTATTCTCTTACTCACGTAGTTAACTTTGTGACACATTTTTCAACAACTTTAGTTATTTACCTTCACCCATTGATTTATGTTTCGTCTCTAATCCTAACTTGTGTTTAGTTTCTTTTTTTTTCCCTTACGTGGTTCTGATCATGTAATGATCTGTTTAAATCTTTCATCTCGTACTTTATTTTCCAACTCACCCTATCATTGCACTTGTTACGATCACCCTAAAGCTGAGTGGGACTCTTTTTGTGATTTTCTTCATGACGTCCTTGGGCTAATGTCTTTTCCCTCTAGGATGAAAAATGCGCCTCTGAAGCAACCTCCTAGACTTATGCAGGAATGGATGCTTTTATTCCTTCTTGTCGGTCTCAAGTCAAACATCATTCTACACCATGGTTTTCACCCTCTTGTGCAGCTGCTATATCTAATCGTAATCGTTATTTTCATTTTTTTCAAAAGCAACAAACATCTATTTAATAATGCAAGAAATCAATGTAAAAAGATGCTGTCAGATGTTTAGCTTTATTATTCTCACTAAATTTCGTATCTTATCTGAGAAATTAGGCTCTAGAGACTTTTGAAAATTTTTCAACAGCGTTGTTAACAAAAGAAGGTCTAACATTTCATCTATCATTCATGGGACTGATTTTCTTACTTCTCACAAAGATAAAGCTGAACAATTTGTAAAGAACTTATTTTCTAATTCGTCTCTCAAATTTTATAGCCATTTTGTTTCTATTCATTCCAATTAAACAGGTTAACCCATTGTTCGACATTTAAATCACTTAAGCTTCTATTTCAAAAGTCATACTTTGATTAATCTCTTCTAAGGCTTGTGATTAAGACAATATTCCTGTCACATTCTAACAAAACTGTTTTCCAGAACTCTCTCTAATTTTCTCTAAACTATAAGTACTTGACTAAGTCTTGTTTTTCTGCTCGCTTGAAAATGGAATTTGTTGTTCCAATTTTTAAAAACTCTAGTCAACATTCTAATCTCTCCAATTATTGTCCAATCAGTCTTCTTTCTGTTAATAATAAGGTCTTTGAGTCTTTGATAAAAAAATTTCCCACATCCGATCTTGAGTCAAGTAACTTGCTGACATACAATCAATACAGTTTTCGATACTTTTGCTCTATGGCTAACTTTCTAACTGCTAAGACTGAAAGATTTTATCATGTATTAGAGGGGTGCTGAGAGGCTAGGGCTATTCCTCTTGACATATATAATGTTTTTGACACAGTTTGGCATGTTGGTCTTCACCATAATCTTGTTTTATTTGGTGTATCTGGAAATGCTTTTCAGACTATCAAAAGTTTTTTCTAACTGCTTCATTAAAATTATCCTTGAAGATTAATATTCTTTTTAAATTTCAAGTAACTTCTAGGGTACCTCAAAGTTCTATCCTTGGTCCAATTTTGTTTCTTATCTATATTAATAAACTTCCTGACAACCTTATATCTAAAGTTGAACTTTTTGCTGATGACTAGACATTATACTTTTGTCTTAATTAAAAATTCTTCTCTATTTCATCGCTTGGAACACACAGTTGATCTTGAACTTGGCCTCACTTCTGTAACTTATTGGGGCTTACAGTGGCTTGTAAATTTTAACTCCAAAAATACTCATTTATTTACTGCAAACATCTATTGCAGTAGTGTCGATATTTGTGTCTTCTTGGATTATTATTTACTACTGACTTTCCATGGAAACCATATATATAATAGATTGCTAAATTACCATCTGCTAAAATTGCTTCTTTTAATTGTGCTCGCCACTTTCTATTTCCTGATTCTATTCTCTACCTTTACAAATTATTTTTTTCCCCTGTATAGAATACTAATGTTATATTTGAGCTGGTTCTTCTAATGATGCTCTTTTTCTTCTAAACAACGTCCAAATACGCATTGTAAAGGTAATTAGACCCAGAAGATATCTGCTAAGATTGAGCCTCTTTCTCTTTATCATTAAGTTGCATCTCTTTCCCTAATTTACAAAATCATGGTCATTGGTCAAAGGAGATTTTATCTCTAGTTCTATTAACTAAAACTCTTTATCGCTTGACCCGTCGTTTATTAAAGTCTCATTATTATACTGTAAGGCCCTGCATGCTCTAAAAACTTTTATTGGTCTAGCTTTTTTTCCAGTACTTCAACTGTTTGGAACTCATATATCTTTATTTTTTTCTGACTCATACAAACTTTACTTCTTTAAGTTTTTTGCCAACCGTTTAACGTTTTTTTTTTATAGTTACTTCTAACTTAATTGTGGTTGCTTGCAGCCTTTTCTGAAGTGAATCAAAATTAAATAATGAAAAAATGCGTAAGCAACTGCTTAACTAACTTTTATCTATATCTTTTCTTTAGAAATGCACGGAGGTAGATCCTGGTTTGTATTATTTATTTTTATTATATCGGTTAAAAAGTTAACCTGATAAAAAAACACACAAATTAATTATTGTTTCAAAGAAATACAGAAAGTAAGTTAACATTCTATCAAATTTAAAATGGTAACTTCTAAAGTAAGATGAACTTATAATAGTTTGTATATACTTTTATGTTCTTGTATTGTAGTACATATGGTTACTTTTTTAGCATAATGCCTAGAAAAACTATTTATAAAAAAACGATCGGAAAGTTTGATATTAATGCATTACAATTTTCTATATGGTGTGAAGCAGAGAAAGCTAATGCATTGTATTTAACCTTTCTCTGCTTTACACCATTAAGAAGTTTGAACAAGGAAAGCAAAACTAACAAAATAGGAAATTGAGATAAACTTAAATAGAAAAAGTAAAATAACAATAAAAATATTATTAATTTGTACTATTTTTTCTTTAGGGTAGTTGTTGTTTTTAGCAATAAAATTGATTAAGGCAAAGCAAAATAAATGAATAGTTTTTAGTCAGCTTTTTCTATATTTAATTTATATTTTTTAAAGAGGAGTACAAAGATACAAACTATTATCTGTTTGTTAAATATAACTGTGTAATTATAGTTTTACAAGTATATATTGTCTCTATATGAAAATGTTTTTGTAATGCATACTTACAATTTAATTTAATAATTTTTTATAATATTTTTATTTGTTGATTAGTTATGCACGTTTAGCTAATTTAGATTCCTCATACGCATGTTTTACAGTGCTTTTAAATGCCTTTTAAAAAAAAAATTCCTTACCTAATATAAAATAGCAAGCTTAAAATAAAAAATTAATTCTTTATAAAAATATTTCAAACTATACACTTATTAATACTAAACTAAAACAAGGTTTGTCAGAAATTTTTCTTTCAATAACTAGCTAAAATTTTATTTTTATCTTGTATTACTTTTTATTGCAAACAAGCTTAAGTTAATCTACTCTTCATGAACATTTTTAAATCATTCCATCTTTCTACAATGTATTCAAAGAGTCTTTAAAAAAAGTTTAGCTATAAGTTTAAAATCTTTTTTTTGAAGTCTAATGTACAGTGAGTAATCGAACGACAGTTTCGTGAAGAAAACATAAACACATAATTTTTATTTAAAACCGGAATTTTTTTTTCCTATATTTAATAGAAAATATAAATAAATAAAAAAGAAAGTATTTTTTAACACCTTTTTTTGGTGCTCATACCGCTCTAATGTTACTAAACAGGTCTGGATTTTTTTATGCTAAGTAATACAAAAAAACACTTTTTATTGAAAAACTGTTATTATTTTTATTATCTTAACCCAGTGGGCATTTCGACATCGAACGAACGTCGAGCGACGTCGGATCTTAATATCGGATTGATCTTGGGATTACAACAGAAATGGAAATGATATTTGATGTCAGAAAAACTGACATCGCGCGAAGTCAGCATTCCAATGTTAATCCAACGTGTTTTTTGTTAAATAAAAAAAGTTTCCTTTGACAGGAATCGAACCACGGTTCATTAATCCTTAATCCTACTCGCTAACAACTACACCACACAGACATAAAGTTAGGTATTTTTACTTAGTAACATATATTCATAGTTATTTATTTGTATTTATATGTTTTAGAAGAATGTATATTTGAAAAAATTGAAAGTTCAAATTATTTGCTAGTGTATCATGCGAACCTCATGATGTTTTATTATTGTCATAAAATACATCGACTGGCCAACTTAAGAGCGCTATTGTTTATCTTATTGTTAGCTTATTTTTAGAACCCAGCGTACTAATGAGTGAACACTTTTGCAAACAAATGCCTATTAAGTAGAATATTTGCAAAAAGATTATTTACCCTTGATTTTTGCAAATGCTTTGCCTTAATTGCTACATACTTGGTTTGGAACTTCTTGAAGAAGTATAAGTGTTTTTCTATTTAAATTATTTTCTTCCGATGATGTTTATAACAAAGAATCAAGAAGAAAAATTTAAAAATAATAAATAAATTTATATCTTTAGTTATAAAATAACTAAAGAATTAATATGATAACAGATAACTTTTTTGTTAGATTGACAGGTTTACTTCCTTAAATAAATCAACCAGTTAAGAGGTTTTTCCTGGCAAATTCCTATTCTGGCAGAATATAGTGTATTTCATATTACTAAAGCAACTAATGAGTGTACATTAGTATTATATATATATTCATACTGTCTCGGTCAGACAATGTACTGTTTGTTTTATTAATTTTAAAATAAATGTCTTACATCTGTAGACAATATTCAAAAAAAAAAGTTACCACTAAATATATACAAAAAAAAAAAAAGTTATATCTAAAGTTATTAACTCATTTTTTTTTAAAAAGACAATACTAAACAAAGGTACAACAATTAATTAAAACATTGAAAAACTAACACTTATAATAAATAATAATAATAATATTAGTTAAACAATAACGCAAGAAATAAACAGTAAACTATAACAAAAACAAAAATATTGAAATTTATAAAATCAAAATAAAAGTATAAAAAAACTAATCAAAGTTAACAAAAATATAAAATCAATTATATAATAAGAATAATAAAAACAAATATTCAATATAATTATCAAAATAAGTAATTTAATAATAAATTGTAGTAGTATAAATAAAAAAATAAATGTAAAAGACTGGAAAATCAGTTTTCTTTTTAAATCGGTTGTTTTTTTTGAAAACGATATGCACACCCGACGCACAGTGTTCTCTTTTGCTTATGTGGCAGCACTTTATATAAAAATCATAAGTTAATGAAAATAAAATCTATGCATGTATTTCAGTTCCTAAATGTTTAAAACATCTAAAAATGATAAGATACTAAGAAAAACAATAATGTCTTAGCTGATTGAGTGATCAGAATTTGTTTATTTAATGAAGTAGATATATTAACTATTTTTTCAGTCCTATTAGAATGTGTGCTCAAGCTATACGTATTGATATTTCCTATGTTTTTTTTTTATATTTTTTTACCTATAGTTTGAAGTAACGGATTCTGAAATTACAGGTAATTAAATTCATTTTTAAGAATTTTATCTTATTTTTACTCAGTGTTTTTAACACTATTTTTGAAATTCTATTAAGCTTTTAAAAAATATACCCCATTTCTCCACAATAAATTAAATAAATTCTTGTAGAATAATTTTTTCTCTATATGATGTATAAAATTCATCTGCAAATATTTGCAATTTTGGACTTAATGTCTGTTTTTTCACAGAAAGTGACGAAATTACAAATGAAAAATTATACAATTTGTGGAGAACTACTAAATCAACTGAGCAAATTACTATAATTTGTGAACATATTTTAAAAAGTTGGAATGTAGATAGTATTTCTAATTTATAAAAACGGAATCTGAAAATTCAATTTTCATTTATTCTATTAAATTAAAGCAGAAATGGAAGCAAGCTCGTCGCAGCCATGCATATTTTGTTCGGAAATATGCGAGTTGGCTGAAGCTGGTTTTTGAAAGAAAAATATTTTTCAGAAGAAGATCTAAAAGCTAGTAGTTCTTCTGTTGCTGGCCGCCCATAAAAAGCTTTTGAGGAATGCTTCTTTAAAGTGCAGAAGCGCAAAGCTAAAAAATTACTTGAAGATAAAACTCTCGATGAAATTCTGCTTGCCGCCGAATTAGCAGTTAGAGCTGAAGGAAAACAAGATACTGCAAATTTATTTTAAGAATTATCAAGCGCCTTGCCGGAACGTGCAACAAAAATTAAGAAAGCCCAAATAAGTATTGCAAATAAGGTGGAACTTATGCAACCCGAAAGGGCACTTACAATGATAATTAATAACAAATTATCTAACCAGCAACATAAAAATATAAGAAAAGAAGCTAATGCATCAGGGCATCGAGTGTATCCATCATATAACAAGGTTTTGAAAGAAATATATAAATGTTACCTCCCGGAAACTGGTATCACTGTGACCGATATAAGTGCCGAAGTTACACTCCAAGATTTACTGGATTTGACGGCAAGGCGATTGTGCCTATAACAGAAAGAAGTATTACTTTCTGTTGCTGAGAAAAACGAAAAGTTAAATTTGATTTGAAAATGGGGTTGTGATGGGAGCTCCAATCAATCTAACGATGAAAATTTATTTTTAATTGCGCTTGTACCCCTTAGATTATAAATGAGCTTCAATACCATGATTTGGAAAAATCCAAGACCAAGTTCAATGAGATATTGCCATATTATTCGTTTTTCGTTTAAAAAAGAAACAAACGATGCGATAAAAGAAGAGAATAGATATATAGAAGACCAAATATCAAAATTGGTACCCACAATTATAAATATAAACGACGTGCAGTTTGAAATAAATTTTAAATTGTTGTTAACGATGAGAGACGGTAAAGTATGTAACTCGCTAAGCGAAAATAGTTCAACACAAATATGTAACATATGTGGTGCCAAACTAAAAGAGATGTTACAAGAAAAGATCACATCTCAACAAGACAAAGAGAAAATGTCCTCCTTTGGTATATTCCCACTCTATTGTTGAACTTGCTGTTCAGAGTTTATTTCACATTTATCCTATAAATTATGCATAAAAAAATGGCAAGCTAGAACGCAAGAAGAAAAGGAAAGTGTGAATGAGAGAGAACAACTAATTTAAAGATTATTTGAGGATAAGCTTTGGTTATATGTTGATAAACCCAAACAATCATTCGGTACAACAAATA
>NC_061168.1:987995-1073945 GCF_022113875.1 Hydra vulgaris | reverse complement strand
ATCTCTCTTCAATTCTTTAAGTTCTTCATTTTAACGATGATTGGTGCAAGCTGTATATGTTTCTTGATCTATGTGTGGCCAATATTCCTGAAATCAACAAAACAACAACACATTTGGAACAGAGGATGGACTGAAAACTGCCTTGAAGACATCGCCACACAGAACTTCATGCACATGATGACGACATGCCAACCAGAGCAGATTTTTTCAAGTTTTCTTTCTCAAATTGTGCATGCACCATTTAGTCGACCAGTGTTTGATGTCATAGTGTCAAAAGATTTTTCCAATCAGAAATGACAAACATTGTTGCATTTGCTATAAGCTCAACAGTTTTTCTGTTCCTAATCCTGAAACTTGAATTGCCTGGCAATCAACTTTTTAAGGCCATCCTGAAGCTGCTGGCAAAATTTTTCAATCAATATGAATAAGCAAAGGTCCCTCCGAACTAAAGGCTGCCTTAACATTAGCATAATGTTGAAAATGATGCTTTATTAGGCTTCTTCTAATGCTACAACAAGATATTGGTAGTTTTGATATATCACCATCACCATACATTTGGATGGCTGTTGTTAAAATATATGCTGCTTTTCTGTCACTTACATTTGTACGATCAAGTGCAGATGCAAGTGCTGAAGGAATAACATCTAAAGCAGATACCTTTGCACGTTTAGAAGTTCATGGAGATTTCTCCTGAAAACGTTCCTCAACAAAATTGTTATGTTGTTGAACCATATAGTCTTCATCGCTAAATATAGCATTGTCTGCTTCACTTAAATCGTGGGTTTTCGTATAAGCTTTATATGGTGTAATTCAGCAATAAAACATGGTGAATTTGTATTTATTAAGTAATAATAGGCTTTGTTAATTCAAAAAAGCATTACATTACAAATACTAGCAAACCTAGGTTTAAACAAAAAGTATGTTTAAATCTATAGATTGAAAAGAAAAAAAAAATTGGGTTAACGTCCGTGTTCGTAATAACACGTTTAAAGTGGACGTTTAAGAGTTATCAAAATAACGTTTCCAGCAAACGTTCACTGTTTGTTAATTGAACGTTTAGCGAACGTTCAAGAAATGTAAATTGGAGTTCACAAAAATTTGTTCAAATAACGTTTGCAGCGTACGTTATGCAAACCTAAACGAACGTTATGGTAACGTTAATTTTTAGCAGGGGTGGACGTTCAAGAGCTATCAAAGTAACGTTTGCAGCAAACGTTAGATCAACGTTCGTTGTTTGAACGTTCTCAGCGAACACTTAAGAACTGTAAATCGGAGCTCACAAAAATTGGTTCAAAGAACGTCTGGAGCGTATGTTATTCAAACCTAAACGAACGTTATGGTAACGTTCTTAGGACGTTAATTTTTAGCTGGGTAGCTGAGTGTCAATGCCTGTTGGTAATTGTTGCTTATGTGCAGTGCCAGCGGGCCTAGACTTAATAATTTCATCTATATGTATTGCCATTTTTATGATGATAATGTATAAGAATTATCCAGCTGGGCTTGTTTTGCTGAATTTTCTTTAGTTTTATCAATCTGCTGCTCAGCATGCTCAGATTGACTTCAATCTTGCTTTTTCACCTGTCAGTGTTGACTGTAATGATATGAGCTTAGTTTGAAATTATGGATCAGCCAGTGCCACCACTATATAAAAAGGTTTCTCCTCAATGCCTTTAAAACGCTTATCCAATGACTTGATTAGGATTGAATTCATAGTCTTTACACCTGCATTATTGCAGAATATTTTATGTCTTCCCTTCAGAATTTTTTGTTGCGTTGTTGTTTGAAAATAGGCTTAGCTAATTAAATTGTAAAGAAATATAAATTTTATAGACTTTAGAATTACTAAAAACATTGATTTGTAAAAATAAAATATTAAGTATACATGTTATCACGGGCAAGAAAGATGTAATACATATCCTATCAAAATTCAGAAATCCGGCTAAAATTAAGCCGGATTTGCTTACATTTTGCCGGAGCCGGATTCAAGCCTGATTTGTAAGAATGGCCGGATTTCGGCCGGAGCAGGAGCCGGAGCCGAAATTCGGCACAGCCCTAATATATATATATATATATATATATATATATATATATATATATATATATATATATATATATATATATATATATATATATATATATATATATATATATATATATATATATATATATATATATATATATATATATATATCTTTATAGTGTAGTCGAAAGAGTCGTTAAATGTAAAAAATGTCTCTTTCGACTACAATTTTAATTACCTCGTCTCTTAAGCTGTTTTTGATTGTCATCGAAATGTTAAAGCAATTAATTTATGCAGAAGTACATTAAATTTAATTGTTTTTTAAAAAATGTTTAAAAAACCGCAATTATAACGACTAGAAAGTTTTTTTTAATTAGTGGTGTTTTTGTTTCTGATTTAATAAAAAAACATTTTTAAAACGTGCGTTAATGTTGCTACATCGACTATCTTATTGCCTGACTCGCAACAGAGTGCTGCTTACGGCTGTTTCAAACCAAGCTTAACGGCTTCTTGTTAATTTTTGAAAATATTGACTAAAGGGTTGTTACTAAAACTTTTATAACTTTTGAAATATAAGAGGTAATTTTGTTTTGTAAAAACAATTAAGAAATCAATAAAATGTTTTACCTTAAGACATTTAATGCATTAGTAGAAAAACTTCTTTTAGTTTAGAATAAATATGACATATATTGAATTTGGCTAAATTTTTGTAATTTGATGTTACTTTTTATCAAAAAAAAATTAGAAAAATATATTCCTAATAGTTATTATCAAATACACTTATTGTTTGAAAATAATGAAAACAAAAAAACCTTACTTAATTATTTAAGGTTAACTAAAACAGCTTTAATCGAATTCTGAAAGCAAACCTTTTTCGCAAACATTTTTTGCAAAATTATGAAAAACGTCGTTATAAGGGGGGATTAGTTGTTAAATGAGTACTTTTTTTAATATAGAAGTTCTTGATTTAGAAAATTATTTTGGAACGCTGATAAAATCATTACATTACAAAATAAAGTTCTAATAATATGGTATTAGGTAGTTAATAAATAAAAACTCATCAATTCTATTAAAATAATTCATGACCAAAATTGAGTTAAAGGTTTTGAATTAACCTAGCTTTTGGTAGTAGAATTATTTTATGGTACTTGTATCAATAATCTCTTCTAACAAAAAATAAAGTGTTTAAATATACACAAATAGCTGATTTAAATCTTTTGATAATTCGTTTTTATTTTCATTAAAAACTGTTTTATAATTAGTTGGTCCATTGATAAGTTCTTCAAGCAGTAAACTATCTTTGAACACCCAGATGATACTAGACTCATACATTTAAAACCAGAAGAACATTTGGTCAACTTGGCAATTGTGATAATAAAGTTTACAACTTCTTAATTTATCAAGCTAAAATTTTACACCAACTTGATAAATGAGACTTATATTCCATTCTTTAACCAGAGAGGAGGTATGTAGAGCAGAGGTCCTGCGAAGGTAGAACTAACTTTTGATGATAAAAATTGAACGGAGATCTAATATATATATAAAATGTTACATATTACATAACAAAGGATAAAACGTTTTTGGAATTAACTACATAAACATACAAAATCATATCCAACAAACATACCCGTTGCTCTGATCACAAATTAAAATAGTTAGCTATACATTTGATGCTAGACTTTTATTCCATTCTTCAACCTAAGCAAAGGCATTGCATAGATATAATAAATTTTTGAAAATAGGAACAGAATGGGCATCTACCTAATATATAAAATCATTGTAATAAAAAATTATTATTATTTTGAACAAACATTACAGGCATTAAAACAGAATAGAATTCTCTTATTTGTAAATTAAGGATCTTATATAATTTATCTTAGATGTAAAAAGTTTAATTTTTTTTTAACTTTTCAAACATTTAAACTAAATTTGATGACCACAAACAAGACAAAGACCTTGTCTATAAAATGAATTTTCGCCACGCTCTGAACACACAACACACTTTCTCACCTTAGAGGCTTGAAGCTTCCTATCAGCTTTGCTGTGCAATTCAAAGCGTTTTAAAACAAGATGCAGCTTTTGCTCCTGATTTCTAACTGAATGCAACTGCCTTAATTCCTTATTTACGCTATTATGCAAACACTCTCCCTCCTTTTCACTCAGCAACCCAATAGTTTTATGCAATTTTACAAATAGTGGCACATTGAAAATGAGTTCATGCATTTTTCGCGTGATACTTTCTTTTGGAAAGCAAGTATGAAACTCAATAGCAAATAAATTTATATATTGATGAAGCTCAGAAATTTCGGTATCAGAAAGAAATTTTCGCTTAAAAAGAATAGGTTGCAAGTTATTAAAAACACTAAACACACGTACAAATCTATTTTTAATTGCTTCATCATCAATAACACTACAAAGTTTATAGTGGTTTCTTAATACTATTTTACAATGATTACCTACAAATACATTACCATGGTAAGCTTGTCGCTCAACTTTCATATCTTCAAGGGCCTTATAAAGAGACCTCTCATGAGTCCCCATGCTACTTATAGATATTTTTTCTAGGTCTTCACACTCTATCTGCAATCGAATATACTCAACGTCTAAAACTTCGCGCTGTGCGCGTATTAAAAATTTTTTTTCAGAATTATAAAGATCAAGACATTCTAAATCTTCACCCTGACATGCTAAACACTCATATTTCTCTATATCACACAATACATTCTTTTCCGAACCACCAATAATTTCACAAAATTGATGGAACAATTTTTGGCACGTACCACACTGCACCCAATCAATGTTACAATCATATTTAGTAATTAAACACCTGATACTAGCACACTTTTCTTGCTGTTTACAGGTTTTTTTTTTATTGGAGGAGTTTAGAGATATGCATTCCAATTCAGAAATATTTTTATCAAAAGCTAACCAACGAGTCTGTAGATTTGCAACGTCTACAAATTGATTTCCTAATAAACGTAAAGAGTCTGCTGTTTTAGAACATTCTCATTATGCGACAAAGACGAAACAGCTTGACAATCCAAAGTCTTACACTCCTTCAACAATAACTTATAAAGTTTTAACACAACTCCTAACATAATATGCAAAACAGGTGGCACTACATTATCTAAAGTTATTATGGGGAAAATCACAGGAGCAATAATTGAATTATGAAACTTACCTAGAGCTCTTAGGTTTCCATCTTGTCTATCTTCACACAAGTTCTCATTGTAAGCACTTTCCAGAGATTGTATTGTCCTCCTTAAAATGTTACAATTAGCAGGTGTGTGAGGCATAGAAGCATGGTTTCTTAGAGAATTCAACTTAACTAGGTCTGTAGAACTAGGAAAGCTAGCAGCTGAACCCTGGTGTCCCAGAACATCATCGATAAAATGAAAATCTCCACCTAAGAACAACCTGACTATTTTGCCTTTTAGCTTAAAATCTGACGACTGAATTCTTTTAATGTCGTTGGCATAATGCCCGAGAACTAAGGCAATATTCTCACGACAGTCTGAACCCTGATACATACAAAATAAATGAACATCATATACAGACCCTGATGAATTAGAATTGACAACTTCAAAATGGAATTTCATATACTTCCCACCCTTATCCCCAGCAAAAAGGAGCCATACCTCTTCGCAAAAACCGACATCAGAATTGAAGTGGTCACGAACGTGCAGACTATTGAAAACCTCTTCAATATAAGTTATCAAATTCTTGACCATCAATACAGGTACTAAACAAGGTGCTTAATTCGCAGATGGATAAAGCAACATGGACTTTACAGTAACATGTTCTTTACTAACATGCATTGTCCGCATTTCTTGTTCTTGTCTTATCTTGGGCTCAGATGGGAGAATCCTTGCACCAAGATTACACAGAATACGTCTTAGTATTCTGTGTAATTCTGTGTAGGCAGTTAAGTGTTTCTGATGCTCTACAGCATCAGAAACACTTAACTGCCTAACTTAACCCAACTTATTTGCAACACAATGAAACATAGACTTTTCACAAGACACAGAATCACAAAACAACATAGACAAATCACTTTCCAAATCTGAACAAGCTAATAATCGAAGGAATATAAAAGCAAGTTTAGATCGTCTAGCTGCAGCATGCCTACCTAACTTAGAATAAGATTTACCATCTCCTAACTTAATGTAAGTATATTTCTTACCAACTATTGGCTTTTTAACTGATATAGTCTGTGGATTACTTAATTTAAACCCACAGAATAATTCAGAGGAACCAATGTTGTCATAGTCTAAATAAGAATCAACGACAACTAAATCCTTATCACTGCTAGCAAAATATTTGCAAATTTGGCAACTGTTCTTGTTTATATCACTGATTTTTGCGTGTTTTTTTCAAATTTAAATTTTTTTAGCAATCTTACATTTTTGGCACGAGCAGATGCAAATTTACGGTGTGCTGTTTTTAATTTTTTTTTTTTAAAAAGTTGGAACTGCTCCTCCTGTTTTAGCCTAATACTCATAGTCTCTAATTGAGAACTTAATGAGTTACAATGTGCGTTGAGAGCCTTGTTTTTAGAATTTAAATATATAACTTCAGTTTCCAACTTTGATCCCTGTATTTTTAAATTATCTATTTGCTCCACATTATTTTTTTCTTTAGAAATTAATTGTTCAACTTGACTACTTAGTTCCTTATTCCTATTTAAAATATAAAAATTATCTGCATCTGCTGATTATTTTTGATTTTTTGTTTGTGGAGCTGGAGACAGTTGCATTTTAAAAAATGCTTCGTTTTTTAAAGCTTCAAAATACTTTTTAGAATCTTTTTTTCTTTGTTTTATTTTTCGGCACATTTTATTTAACACCATCTTCCCAACCGATGTACAGTTTCAAAATTTCCCTCTCAGTTGCATACATCACATAAATAATGATAATGATATTATAATAATAATATAATAAAAGAAATTAAATAAAATAATATTTACAAATAAATACACTAAAAATAAAAGAATTAAGCAACTTATCTGAGATTAGTCGAATACCCACGAGGAAATAATCCACGAAACTTTGCTTTATAATCTTTATTGATATAGTAATAAAATTATAATACAAACAACTTAAATAGAATAACATTGACAAATAGATGCACTAGATAAAATCGGATTAATCAACTTATCTGAAATTAGTCAAATATCCAAGAGAAATTAATCCGCGAAACTTTGTTATTTATTCTATAAAATGTGTCTCGTTTGTTTTGTTTGTTTTCTTAAAATGCATCCGATAATCGTTTGGGACGTAACAATCAGAGTTTGCGTCACCGCTTTAAAATGTAAGCAAGAATTTATGCAAAAAAAACTAAAAAAAATGTCGCTAAACATGCCAAGTTTGAAAACATATTTGATAACATAGCTAGAGGTACAGAAAATAATTTTTTGATTTTCTTATTCATATAAAGTTGAAGTATTACTAAATCCACAGACTTTTCAAAAATGTTATGTTTTTTATTCAAAACGAATAAAAACAAAAATATAAATGCATTAAAAACTAATTTTCTATATAAAAACTTGCAAAGTCTGTGGAAATCTAGATAGAACAGACATTCATTAATAACTGTTTTAAATTTCAACCATCGGCCATGTAGCTATGTTATCAAATCTTAGTTGGCCTAAGACAGGTTTTGCGTAAAGATCGCAAAAATCAGAAAAGTGATGCCAAATTATTAACAATATTTTTACAACTTTCATTTTTATTCCGTTTAATGTAAATGTTTATTTAACAAGGAAAGATAGATCTTTTATATTTTTTTTATTTGAAGATGAATGCATTTATAGAAAAAAAATACTATTACTTTAAAGTTAATGAATTTTTATACTTTTTATGCGGAAATACTTTTTTTTTTGATAAACTCGTGACGTCAGGCTCGCTTTTATATTGAGTGAAACAGCCGTGTGCTACATCGACTGACAAATAGCCTGACTCGCAACGGAGTGCTGCTCTATCGACTGACAAATAGCCTGACTCGCAAGGGAATGCTGCTACATCGACTGACAAATAGCCTGACTCGCAAGGGAGTGCTGCTACAACGACTGACAAATAGCCTGACTCGCAAGAGAGTGCTGCTACATTGACTGAGGGTTTGGTTTGGCCAGGCAGTCTATCAATTAAAAAAAAATTTAATTTTAAAACTTTTTATATATATATATACCGCTCTAGTTAGAAAGTTGTTTACTTTTTTTATTATTGAGCACTCTTAACCGAAATAGAGTTATGTATTACTATTGTAATACAAATTTAACATCAATCGATTTATACGCTCTTGTTAGTTGAACACTCTTCTCGAATTCGCACACAAGATGGAGAAAATTAACTTCAACTACTTTATCAAAAACATTCCAATTCCATCCGAAAAAGAGTTTTTAAGACAGTTAATGCAGAAAACTGAGGTTTTCATAAAAAGAATAAAGTGGAAAGCATTATTTTACATAAACAAACTTTCTGATAATAAAGAATCGTCTCGGTTTTTAAATTATGGTATAAAATCTGCAAAATGCCCACCAACTATTAAAGAAATGTCATTATTTGAAAAAGATATGTTAAATCTTGTAAAAAATATAAAATTTCGAAAAATCAGCAACTCATTTCAAGAAAGAATATCAAAGAATATAAACCTCTTCGCGTATCGCCCATGGCACTAATCCAAGCCGACAAATCAACTAATATGTACAGAGTATCTAAAGATAAGTACAACCACCTTTTAACCCAGTGGGCACGGAAGTAAAAAAAGACGTCTTTTAAACGTCTTATACACGTTTTAGACGTTTTTTGAACGCCTTTTAAACGTTTTGGACGTATTTTAAACGTTTAAAAGACGTCTTTTTTACTTCCGTGCCCACTGGGAATGAACGCCATAACATCTACGTATAAAAAAGCTGACCATAATCTTAACCATAAAATAAATAAGGAAAGTAAAGAAATTTAAACCAACCACGATGTGTTTATTAAAAAACAGTTAAATGGTACTTCTAATTGCTTCATCACTCTCAAAGCCCACAAAGTCAACTTTTTAAATAACCCCACCGTTTGTCTGTTAAACCCAGCAAAAAACGAAGTAGGACGAATTTCCAAATCTGTAATCTCAAAAATCAATACTACATTGAGAAAAAGGCTCTGCTTAAACCAATGGCAAAGCTCGTAAGATGTTTTACATTAGTTTCAAGGTGTTAATGAAAAACACTTCTACACATTTTTAGTTTTCGATATAACTGACTTTTACCCATCGATTAATGTAAAACTACTTAGCGACGCAATAGAGTATGCTGGTCAACACCTAGTTATAAATCAAGAAGATAGGAATATTTAATTATGCACGCGGGAAAATCTTCAATCTTTATCTATGGCGATTCTTAGATTAAAAAAAAAGAGAGATTTATTTGATGTTACTATGGGTGCATATGATGGTGCAGAAGTATGCGAATTAGTGGGAATTTTTATCTAATACTAACTATCTCAATATTACAACAAGAAGGAATTAGGTTTATACCGGGATGACGGTCTAGCTATATTTAAAAATCGTAGTGGCCAACAAACGGAAAAAATAAAAAAACATTTTGTTGAAATTTTTAAAAGCAATGGTCTCCATTTATCTATCAGCTGTAATGTTAAAGTTGTCAATTACCTCGACATAACACTAAATCTTAACAACAGTACCTTCCAACCTTACTTAAAGCCCGATAACATTCTTAATTATACTCACGCCGACTCTAACCACCCTCCGTACATATTAAAAAAACTACCGCGAAAAATTAAACTAAGATTGTCTACTGCATCTTCAAACAAAGAAATTTTTGAAAAAGCTGTTTCTCCTTATCAGGATGCATTAATAAAGTCGGTTTTTCTCATCCAAGCTCAAAAATCAGTCAGATATAGATTCCAATAAAAACAAAAATCACAAACGAAACATTATTTGTTATAATCCCCGTATAGTAAAAATGTTGCAACAAAAATTGGTAATCTTTTTTTAAAAATAATTGATGCAAGTTTTCCTGTTGGTCATTTATAACACAAAATCTTTAACAGAAAAACCATTAAAATTAGCTACTCGTGTATGCCGAACGTTCAATCAATCATTATTTCGCATAATCAAAATATTTTATAAAATCATGAAAAACAACAACAAAAACTTGCAACTGAATCAAAAAATCTACCTGCGTTTTACAAAACCAGTGTCTAAGTAAGAACATTTGTGCATCAAGCTACTGTTTCATCAAATAAACCAGATTACACAAATAAAGTTTATATTGGTATTAGCGAGACCCCTTTCAAGTTAAGGTATGCAAATCTTTGAAAATCTTTTAATTTAATTGAGTACAGCAATGATACGGAGTTATCTAAACAAACTTTGGAAACTTAAAGAAGAAAACTTTTCGTTTGTTACTAAATGGTAAATTATCAAGCGCTGCCAAACATTTAATCCTTCGTCCAAAATTTGTAATCTTTGTTTTAATGAAAAGTATTTTATTTTAACGCATACAGGGGGAACCTGTTGAGCAAAAAGAAACTAGTTGGTTTGAAATTGTAGGCATAAAAATAAAGTCCTTATTTCGTTTTATGATACTGACGATTAGCTGATTTATATAAGATTTTCTTTGACGTTTTCTTTTTTTGTCTCTATAAAGACGTCAAATCTCGCTCCACTGTATTTTGTAATTTTTTTAACGGTTTGTTTGTTTTTGATATAGTACATGGCTGATGATTGCCGTATAGGCATGTAACAATTAGTCCCATGAAAAGTTGTTTTTTCTATATGTAAATAAAAATAAAAATATATATATATATATATATATATATATATATATATATATATATATATATATATATATATATATATATTTATAAATCTATATATCTATATATATATATATATATATATATATATATATTTATATATATATATATATATATATATATATATATATATATATATATATATATATATATATATATATATATATATATATATATCATATATATATATATATATATATATATATATATATATATATATATATATATATATATATATATATATATATATATATATATATATATATATATATATATATATATATATATATATATATATATATATATATATATATATATATATATATATATATATATATATATATATATATATTTATATATACCGCTCTAGTTAGAAAGTTGTTTACTTTCTTTATTATTGAGCACTCCTAACCGAAATAGAGTTTTGTGTTACTATTGTAATACAAATTTAACATCAATCGATATATATATATATATATATTTTTTCAGTTACAATTATTAATCGTAATATAACATTAAACAATATTTAAACTTGGTATCTGAAAGAAGATCCAAATGATCTTGTCGCCAGAACCATATAAAAGATATAATACGTGTATATATAATAAAATAAAATACAATTAATCTAATAACTAATAACAATGTAGAAGAAACAAAAACTGAAAATAATTTTACAAATTATCCAGAGTAAAAAAAAAGAATTTTACATTTCAAAAATGTTTATATATATTGCCAGTAGAAGAAATATAGTTTTTTAATTTAGTTTTAAAAACGGAAAACGAAATTGACAAATCAAAACTTTGAACAACAATTTTGTTTCATAAATACGGTGCTCTATAGTTTATGCAAAATTGATTAAACTTTGTTTGACAAAAGGGTTCATTTAATAAATTATTATTTCGTAAAGCATATTTGTTTATAGCTTTATAAGTAAAAAGATCTTTGATTGGACAATGGTCGTTCACTTTTACAACGAAACATAAAACATAAAATATTATAGACATTGAGTTCGTAAACGTTAAGTGCTTCAACGTTTTTAAATAAAATATTTGAATGAGAAAAACGATTTTCGAAACATATTAAACGCATTGCGTGTTTCTGACGATGGTAAGGATTTCGTAAGTTACTTTTAGAGGTACTTCCCTAAACAATATTTGCATATATAGCTATGAATAAACGAGTAGTAGAGTTGAATTAAATTTTGTTTACTTAGATAGTATCTGACCTTATATAGAGTTTCAATACTTTTAGCCAATTTAGTAGAAATATAGTCGATATGATACTTCAATGTAATTTTTTCATCAATGTAAATGCCTAAAAATCTTGTGACCGACTCCTTTTTTATTTCAATTTTATCAATAAAAAGTTTAGACAATTTATTTGGTAAAAGACGCTTTTTAGCAAGAGAGTGGAAAAGGATCCACTTTGTTTTGTCAATGTTTAAAGTTAACTTGTTGCACTTAAACCAGTTGAGATCTGATTGAGTTCTTTATTCACATTTGAAAAAAGCTCATAAATGCTACTGTCAGGATATATATATATATATATATATATATATATATATATATATATATATAATATATATATATATATATATATATATATATATATATATAATCAATAAAACATTAAAAATGTTAAAATATATCGTAAATAAAAAAAGGTTAAAAAAAGAAGAAAAAATTACTTTTTTTTTTTGCATTTCACTCGCGTACAATAAGCTTGTCGTAGGAAATATACGCAAAATCCCGATTGCTTTTCAATTTTCATTTTCTCTCGCAAATCCTTTCAAATTCAATTCGTCTCCGTGCAAAAATCTTAGTTTATAAAAATGTTCTTTCCTTTAAACTTTGAAGAGTTTTTAAAACTGCCTCCTTTTCTTTAAAGTCCAATAGTTTCAGAACAACTGTTCTGCGCTCTTTTATACCTTACCAGCTTTTTGCGCTCTTTCAATTTTTACATTTTTTATACCCAAGTATTCGTCAAATATTGTTTTTACTTTTAACTCGCTTTCCAACCAGCTTTCATTATCATCTTGTTTAACTCTGTCAACTCTAAAAATATTTCTTCTTGATCTATCTTCTATTTCTCTTAGCTTACTATTTATTTTTTTGAGCTCAGCGTTGTTATTTTGAATTTCGTTAGGAGTAGGTTTACTTTTCACGAAAATATCTAACGCGGTTTTAACTTTGTTTTCAATGAGTTCTTCATAAAAATTTAAACTTACTTTTATTTCTTCAACTTCTGTGGCAAGTGTGGATATTTTTTTAACGTTTTCCTAAATACTTTTTTTACTTTGTAAACTGCGTTATGTATAATAAAAAACTGCATTTACAAATTGCGTTATTATTGTAAAATAAAATAGTATTATACAAGTTCTAAGTACCATAAAATATAATTAAGATGTTGCGTCAATTTATAAGACATTAAATAACTAAGATTATTAAAAGTTTTTAATAATAGGATAGTAATTGCTTTGTATCAAAATCAAATAAGTGTTGTTTTGTTGCACGTTTAAAATATTGAGTTGAATTTAAAGTTTTTATATTACTTGTTAAAAGCAAGTTCCATAACCGCGGCCCTCGGCAAGATATAAAATAAGATATAAATTAAATTCTAAGCGCACATGGGAATATATAAAGGAAATCACAGACAGTTTTAAAATGAACACACTCACATTGCCTAAAACCACTAAATTAAATGATAAATTTATGTATAATAAAGAAGAGATTTATTCAGCTTGTTAGCTGAATAAATATTCAGCTTGTTAGCTGAATATTTATTCAGCTAACAAGCTGAATAAATATTTTATTTTTGTTAGACCAAATTTATCCCAATAAATTCCTCAAGCAATTAATCCGATAAGTAATCTATTTATGCCTAATGAATCACAATTTAATTCGTTTTTAACTAACACTTGAAGAGTTTGAATGCGCTTTTAAAATGCTAAAACCCAACAAACCAGCAGGTGCGGATGATATCAATGTAAATATTGTTATTAATTCATATGAAATCATAAAAGATGTACATTTTAAGCTTATTTCTTTTTCTACTAGGCAAGGAATTTTTCCTAAGCAACTAAAAATAGCAAAGGTGATTCCAATATTTAAGGGAGGTGATTTAACTAATGTTAGCAGCGCTCGTCTTATTTCTATTCTATCTGCATTTTCAAAAGTCTTGGAGAGAATTTTATACAATAGAATTTATAATCATTTTTATGTAAACAATTTAATATATAGCAATCAATATGGATTTAAAAAAAATCTCGACAGAACACGCAGTTGTTCAGTTTACGAGAAGTATTACTAACTCTTTTGAAATCTTCCAATATACAATTGGGGTTTTTATTGACTAAAGCTTTCGATACAATGGACCACAATATTTTTTTAAATAAACTAAATATTTACTGTATAAACGGAAGTGTTTTAAATTGGTTAAAAAGCTATTTAAATAATGGAAAGCAATTTGTATACGTTGATGTAGCTTCACCAGTAAACTTGCTCGATATAACCTGTGGAGTTCCTCAGGGATCAATATTGGGGCCTCTTCTTTTTCTTATTTACATCAACGATCTCCATAAAGCCTCAAATTTAACGACAATTATGTTTGCAGATAACACGAACTTATTTTGGTCTCATAATGATATTACATTGTTGTTTCAGAATATTAATAATGAACTAGTAAGAGTTTCTGATTGGTTTAAGACAAATAAACTGTCTCCTAATATTGATAAAACGAAATAAATTTTTTTCCATTCAAATTACAACAAATCTTATACCAAATGATATGCCGCTGCTTTTTATTGATAAAAAACTTTTAAAAAAAGTAACAGTTACAAACTTTACTATTGGTTATATTAATGAAAATTTGTCATGGAAAAGTCGCATTAAAAACTTGAGTGGTAAACTTGAGCATAAGAATTTTGTATAAACCAAGGTGTTTTTTAAATAAACATACATTACTTAAACTATATTATTTGCTCATTCATTGTCACATTAACTATGCGAAAATTGCGTGGGGTAGTACTAACAAAAGTAAACTGGAACCTCTTTATCGTCAACAGAGACATTTTGCACGCCTTATTAAGTTTAAGGATCGATTTACTCATGCAAAGCCTCTATTAATTGAAATGAAAGTTTTAAATATATATGAGCCTAATATTTTTAACGTTATATGCTTTATGTTTAAATATAAAAACAATATTTCTCCTGTACCTTTTTATAATTTGTATAACAAAAAAGAAAAAACTAAGTACATTTTACGAAATGATAATAATATTCGTCAATCAGCTTATCAAGCTAATTCTGGAAAATAATGTATTTCGAGGAGCATTACTTTGAAATAAAACAGTTTTAAAGAATTTTGACTTTTCTCAAGAAGTTAGCTATCACTCTTTTAAACAAAAACTTTAAAAAATTATTTTTTTATTAGATAATATATCTATATTCTTTTAATTTTTTGTTTCTTTTTTAACTTTATATTTAACACTGCATCAACAAAATTTATAGTTTAACAATTTGTAAATAGTTGTTTAACACTTTTGTTTAAGGTACATTAAAACTGTATAACAAAACCTTTAACAAAAAGTTTAACAATTTTGTTAAAGGTATCTGTATAACGCATCTATGTATTTATAACGGAACCGTTTTTCATTTTCTTTTTTTCTTTAAATTTGTTTGTGTTTTCAATTCTTAATTCTTAATTATTTATTATCTTCAAGTATGTTAAGTATATATTCCTATTGAAAGTTTATTTATTTTGAGAATATTTTATTAATACGAAATATTAACACGTAAGTTTTTTAGCAGTTCTTGACGACAAGACCTTGCGGTCTTCTACGAGTTCCCGCTTACTTTTATTTCTTAATAACGATCATGTATATATATATATATATATATATATATATATATATATATATATATATATATATATATATATATATATATATATATATATATATATATATATATATATATAAATATATATATATATATATATAAATATATATATATATATATATATATATATATATATATATATATATATATATATATATATATATATATATATATATATATATATATATATATATTTATACTTATATATATTTATATATATAAATATAAATATATATATATATATCACAATATCACAATCTTGTAAAATTAAGGAACAAAAAAAAAATATATATATATATATATATATTTGAAAAATCAGCCTGTTTTGATAATGTTTAGGTATAATAAAATTATTTATATTATTTATAAGAGTATTTAGTTTCGTATTTGTAGTTTAAAGAAAAAAAGTAAGTTTTAAAAATGCGTACCATTTTTAATCTTAAACATAAAAATAAGTTTATTACGAATATTTATTTCGAAGACATTAGGCACTCCAGTTTCTATTAGTAGTGGTGTGGAACTAGCGTATTTATTTGCATTTAATATCAAGCGACATGTTCGTTTTTGCATTTTGTAAATCGTATTTAACTTTGAAGGATAAGTACTTGCCTAGATAATGACGCCGTAGCTGATGTAGCTATGAATAAATGCAAAATAAATATTTTTTAAACAATTTGTGTTCAGGAGATATTTTGTTTTATACATAATATCAATAATTTTAGATATTTTATTTTCTATTACTTTGATATGATTAGTGGTGGTTTACTAGATAATTGTTAAGCCTATTAGTAGTTAGAGAATGCCGGTTCTAGCCCATTTTTATTTTTAACCATATTTTCAACCATATATTAATATTAATATATGGTTCAATGTTATCCCTATTGTGTATAAATTATTTAGATAAGAAATAAATTTTTATTTAAAAAAATTGAATTCCATTTTCTACAGCATAATCAATTGCCCAATCTGTACCTTTATATCCTATTGAATGTAAATATTTAAGTACTTCAAGATGTCCATTTTCTACAGCATAATCAATTGCCCAATCTGTACCTTTATATCCTATTGAATGTAAATATTTAAGTACTTCAAGATGTCCATTTTCTACAGCATAATCAATTGCCCAATCTGTACCTTTATATCCTATTGAATGTAAATATTTAAGTACTTCAAGATGTCCATAATAAGCAGCATTATTAATTGCATCTTCTGTACTTTTATATCCTATTGAATGTAAATATTTAAGTACTTCAAGATGTCCTCTTACTACAGCATTATTAATTGCTTGTTCTGTTTCTCTATATCCTATTGAATATTCAATTGTTAATTTTGTACCTTTATATCCTATTGAATGTAAATATTTAAGTACTTCAAGATGTCCATTTTCTGCAGCATTATTAATTGCACGATTTGTACTTTTATATCCTATTGAATGTAAATATTTAAGTACTTCAAGATGTCCATTTTCTGCAGCATTATTAATAGCACGATTTGTACCTTTATATCCATTTGAATTTAAATATTCAAGTACTTCAAGGTCACCTTTCAATGCAGCAAAATCAACTGCTTTTTCTGTTCCTTTTTCATTTAATTGAGTTAATAATTTAATTAGATCAATTCTCCCTATTTTAGCAGGAATGTCAACGTTATTTTCATCTTTCTTATACTTATACTTTTTTAATATTGCAGTAATATAATATACCTGAGTTGAAGGTTTTATTAAAAATTTATTATTCTCACAATTATTTTCTAAATCCATTTTTTTATATAAAAAGAAAATTATTTAGCTCATTTTCAAAAAATTATTTTATTTTTAAAAAATAAAATAATGAAAAATATTTAATTCTATGTACTTTCATCATCTTCATCATTAACATTTTTTAATGAAATCTGGATCTCGAAGAGATCTAAGCATAGTAGAAACATTGTCCTATCAGTGCAGCATAGCTCCCAGATTGTCCAACTTGTGCATCACCAGAGTTGAGTGTCACTACCATTCTTCTACCTCTACCAACGCTAGGCATACTTTCAGATGAATTAAAGTTTCTATAAAATGAAATTGTAGTTGTTGGACCAATTATACTAGTTGATTGATTCAACAATCCTGATACTTCATTATTAAATGAGCTTACATTAGATCCATTCCATGAAGAGAGATAAAAATCTTCTAAACCTGATGAAGCGTAGATGCATCGACTGTTAACATCATATCCAGAAAATGTAGTATATTCATTCATTGTCCAAGGTTGAATGACAGAGTTAGTATGGGTAGGAGCACTATATCCATCATAGATGCGAACTCTAAATTCCCACCAGTCTCCAGATCCTCCAACAACATGCATTCTAATGTATTTCAAATACACTCCGTTTCCATTATCCATAACATTCATTAGCATATATTCACTACCATAAGTTGTATTTACATATCTAAATGTTGTTGAGTATAACTTAATGGATGAGATGGATTGAGGTATTAGTGGATTAATACTAGTTAATATTTGTTGCAACGATGAAGTTCTTGTGATAAAAGGTTGTAACCAAAAGGTCACTGAATTGCCTGTTCTATTGTATAACTGTATATTCAAACTTGATGTAAAAGGAAGATCAAATGTAAAATATCCTCCTAATGCACTTGCACTAAATACATTACATCCTTGTAAAGGGTTTGCATAATAAGATCCACCAAGTGGTGCAATTAATAAATCACAAGCTAAAGCTGTATTATTAATACCTACCCCATCTGTTACAATAGAATCATTACCTATGCAAAGCACATTGTCAGCATATATTTTTAAAAACAAGTTACCTGGCACAGTATTAGGTGCAATAGTAGATCCTGTAAATGCAATCCACAGTTTTTTTAGAATTCCTGAACTACCACTATAGCTAAAAATAGTATATGATCCTGGAGTTGCATAGAATGCTTGAGATTTTTGTCCAAAGCATATTAAACTTGTATTTGGAATGATATCTAAACTTTGATTTTGCATATCATCAACGTAGCTCTTTGTAACTGCATCTTGTGCATCAGTAGGATTAGCTACATTGATAAGTTTATTTGTATTTAAATTTATATTAGCAGTTGCAGGATTATAACCATCAGTTCTTAGATACATACTGCTAGAAATCTGATTATTATCTACAAAATGCTTTGTAGCTGCATCCTGTGCATTAGTAGGATCAACTAAATTGATAAGTTTATGTGAATTCAAATTAATATTTGCATTCGTACTATTAGTTCCATCTAATTTTAGACATGCACTGCTAGAAGTTTGATTATTATCTACATAATTCTTTGTAGCTGCATCTTGTGCATCTGTAGGATCAGCTACATTGATCAATTTATGTGAATTCAAATCAACATCAGTAGTGGCTGTATTGCCAACATTAATGTTGATATTTAATCCATCTGTTGTGTAACCATACATTGAAGTACTACCGGCTATATTCATACTCATTTTTATCCACTTACTATTTTTATTTATATTATTTTAATATAATGAATTTTCAATACATTGAAAATCAACACCTTCATTTAATTTTTTTAATACTTAAAGACACAAGTGTCCGCAAAAAGAAGTGTCTCCAAACTGAATTCTTTTACTATTATAATAAACAGGACTGTGTAAATATTGAACAAGTTCAACTGGAGGTGGTAGTGCATAAGAGTCAAAACTTAATTTTTCTTCTCCATCTTTATACCAACAAATCCAATGAAATCCACTCGTACTTGAATCTCCAGTATTTAATATTCCACATTCTTTGTTTTGTGTATTTTTAGGTAATTCATCTCTTACAAATACACCTCTGAAATTTTTAATTTTTAATTTTTTTGCTGCTTTTATTAATTGAAAGTTTGTTAAGGCTTCATTGGGTAATATAATTCCTTCAACATTGATATGTTTGTCCATTTTTATTACTTCGTTTGATTTTTTTAGATCTCTTTAGATATAAAAAAGTTACTTGTTTATTTTAATTTATAATGTCCATATGATAATGTGTGAATACCATCTTCTTGAATTACTCTTTTATCATCTTCTGCGCTCAATGCTATTTTGTTTATTTCTTCAGTATAAACATCATGACAATGAGATCTTATGACATTCATTTTTCTCATTTGATCTTTCTTATTCATAAGGCAATCTTTATAATCTTCATGTGTAATATAATTTTTTACTACATTTTTCTTTACTCCTTTACATCTCTTTTTATCTTCTTCATCTATTTTGTAAGAGTAGTATCTTGATCTGAGTCCTATAAATTCTGTAATTTGTTTTCCTGCTGACTCATCTTTAAACATTCCTATTACTTTCTTATTTACACCTACTTGAAATCCATTTTGAACAGCTGGATGATCTTTATTAAATTCACTCGTATTAAATTTACTTTCAATATCGTTTGCAATATCTGCATAAAAGTCTTTTGTTTTTATTTCATAGATTAATGAATCTGTATCTGTATATAATAGTTTAACTTTATCTCCATATTTTTTTTTATGTAATCATAATGAAACTCATACATTAAAGTCTTACTTAAATCTAAAATACACATACCTAAATAAATAGGCTTATTATATTTTAGTTTTGTTCTTTTCATATGAATAGCTATTAAATTTTCATCAAATATCGTTCTACTTTCATAATTTGGTTTTGATGCTAATTTAATAGCTTCTTCTCTTTTAGAAACTAATCTCACATCAACTCTGTTTTCAATGTTCTCCATTGTCTTTCCAAATACTGAGTTGTTCATAAGTTTGAAAAAGTCTTTTTCAAAATCATTTGTAGCTTTTGTTCTTAGATCTGTATTGAGTTTAATGTATTTACTTAACCATGCACTTTCTTCAAACTTTATTCCTCTATGAATTTTTGTTAATTTTATTCCCAATCTTTCATACAGTTTTAAGTTTTCATAGTTTATGATATAATTTTTCCTATGATTTAAATTAGTTACTAATTTTTCAACCCTGTCTATTTTTAATCTTTCAGGAGCAAGTGAATAATCATTATGCAAATCATGTAAATGTTCAGGATATTCTAAATCTACTTCTAATATACATGAAATGGATTTCCAATTTTTTAATTCTTCTTCATTCATCCACTCAAATCCATGTGTAGGAAGGGGTTTACTCATTGCCCACCCATATAAATTATTTGCATCTAGATACTGTATGTAAGTAGATTCTTTACTTTCATCATAATTTTCCATATATTTATTGTTAGCAATTCCTAACCTGTTAGGAACCATACTAATTCCACCTCTTATTCCTTCTTTTATCATTAAAATCATATCATAATCACTTAATAATTCTAATTTTACTTCTGTTATTTTCAACGCAGCATCCCAAGCTAATCCTGGTGCTGTATAGTACCAAGCAGGATCTAATTTGTAATTGTTAAAACAGACATCTCTAAAATTTTCAAAGACATCAGCTAGTAATAATACATCAGATTCGTTATATAAATTATGATAATCTCTGAATGTTTCACAATTAAACTCTTTCCATACATTTTGAGCATGTAAATAATCTTCATCACTTATTCCTTCATCATTTAATCTTGAATAAAATGATTCTTTTAGTGGTAATTGTGTTTCATTTAATTTATCAATAGAGTCAACCCATTCATAAGGATAAACACCTTTTCTTAACAATAAATTGAGTTCATTTCCAGAATAGTATCTACTAATATTTTTACATTGATCTTTTGACAAATTTTTAGTTAAACTATCTAAACTAGCAGCCATAATTTTAAAACTATCAAGAAAACGTAGTTGTAGTTTAACTTCAACTTTTTTACCTTCTTTATTCATAAATTCATTTACTTTAAGTTCTTTAGAAAAGCTAATATATTTTTCTTCATTGTTGGGTATACAATTTATATTTCCTCCTTCTGACAATTTCTTTATGAACATGCAAGAGTCATAACCAGATAAATTGTGAAATAGTACTGGAATGAATTTTGGAATTTTAAATTGTAAATTACACTCATTATGTGCAGCACCTCTATATTTTCCAGTAATATAACAATGATCTCGTACTCTATCTTCATTAAGATCTTTTTCACAAATGTGACATATTTTTGCATTATCAAAATTATTTTTGTCTTTCATAGTAAATATCATCTTTTTTAGAAATTTTAAATAATCGTTGTAAATCTTTTTTACATCTTCTTCTAGCATATTAACAAATTTTTGTGCTACATCTTCATCTTCATTACTTGCAGTGAATGTAACTAGTTGACTTTGATATATTTTTTCATCAAAGCATTTAATATAGTAGCAAAATGAACTAGGTGTATGCTTTTGGTATTGCTTTGTATAAGATTCATTTGGATTAGGTGTACAAGTGTTGATTGGTTTTATAAAACTTTCAAAGTCAGCATAGACTACAAAGGGCACTCTCATAGACTTGTTATAATTTTTAAACTCAGTCATTTTATTTGGTTTTGGAAGCCCAATTCGTACTGAATCATGAGTATCACAATACAATTTATGATTTGACAAAGATTCTTCAGTACTAAATCCTAACAAGCAATTTCTACAATAAAACATTTCATGTTCATTTTTAGATATTTGTGATGAAAGTAATCTACTTAAACTTTTTATTAAACAGTAGTGATTGGTTTCATCATTTAAAATGAGTAATAAATCTATTTTATGTTGTCCATTTTTGTTTTCAGATATTCTTAAAGGATAAACAGAATTTTCATAACTAAAGACATTAACACTGATGTCTTGATTATTTTTCTCAAATTGAGTAATCTGTTGTAGTGATACTGGAAATTTTATTTTTTCCAAATTTAATTTCTCAGATTGTTCTTTTAAATCTTTATCTACTCTTTCAGAATTTTTTTCTTTAGGATTAAAAAATCTAGCAACACACCACTTAAAGCATTCGTTGTCTTCATTCTTCATATTAATAATTGCTTTTTTAGCTTCCAACTCTTTAGGAAGAGGAATGTAAGATTTACCTTTAATAGGCTTATATTCAATGATGTTAATTTCCATCTTTTTAACTGAAACAAATATCCAATTTGATCCTAATTGTTGAAATGCTGACAAGGATTCTAAAATTTTCTGTTCAGCTCATTCATAAAAGTCATTTAAATCTGTTGACTCTAATACGACTTCTGCTTTTGTTGAAAATGACGCAATAGTTGTTATAGTTTCTCCTGTTTTAAGATCAGTACGCTCCATTTCACATGAAAGAACAATATAGATCTTTGATCCTTTATTGCTGTTTAGTATTTTAATGATATTATTTTCAGCTGATTTCATAAAGGACAAAGCATCATATCCTTTAACACCTTCAGCTGAAAATTGTTTAGTTACATTTTTAAGAGATGATTGTGATAATTTAAATTCTATTTGTTTTCTAAGTCCAAATCTTTTATACAAATTAGAAACTGTAGACTTTAACGATGTAAGTTTTTCATTAGCAACATTTTTAATAGGTTCAGGAACATAGTCTATAATCCAAATAGCAAATGAATTCACTTTGTTCTTAATAGTATTAATATAACTAATTGGAACATATTGTGTGGGTGTTAAAGTATTTTGTGTAATGTTGTTTGGGATTGGAATATCTAATATAGGAGTTGTTTGCTCAATTGCTCTAATGAGATCTGCTTTTCTCATTCTATAATAATATCTAATTCTTCGCTCTCTTGCGATTTGTTTTAATTCTTTTACGTTTCTATTTTCCATTTTTATATACGCAAGAAAATTATTTATATCATTTTAAATTTTTCTATTTTTTATGTAAAGAAATTAAATGATAGCAAAAAAACGTTTTCTTTTTATATTTTTATAAAAAAAGTTTTTTTTTTTTATTGCATATACTTTTTTAAAATAATTAATTTTCTTTACTCTATTTTAGCGTCTGACTTAGTGAAGCATAAATTCATGATCTAACGAAGTCTGGGTTCCAAAGGAACCTAGCGTAGCATTGATCGCAAAGCGATCTAATATTAAAATCTTAATCTATTTCCATTAGAAGTAATATTTGCTATTCTATCTGAAATGATGAGAGCATATATTACAGTATTTGCTGGAACAGGTGTATTAAATTCTGCTTTAATTCTAATTCTATTTATGATTTGACAAAGATTCTTCAGTACTAAATCCTAACAAGCAATTTCTACAATAAAACATTTCATGTTCATTTTTAGATATTTGTGATGAAAGTAATCTACTTAAACTTTTTATTAAACAGTAGTGATTGGTTTCATCATTTAAAATGAGTAATAAATCTATTTTATGTTGTCCATTTTTGTTTTCAGATATTCTTAAAGGATAAACAGAATTTTATCCTTTAAGAATATCTGAAAACAAAAATGCCATAGGATCTTTAGATGTTTGTTGTATATTATTATCTTTTAGTAAATTTAATAAATACTTTTTTGTATATTTTATTTTATCACTCATTCTTTTTTATATATAAAGAAAATTTATTTAAATTATTTTCAAATAATTTAAATAATAGTATTTTTTTTTTTATTGCATATACTTTTTTAAGATAATTAATTTTCTTTACTCTATTTTAGCGTCTGACTTAGTGAAGCATAAATTCATGATCTAACGAAGTCTGGGTTCCAAAGGAACCTAGCGTAGCATTGATCGCAAAGCGATCTAATATTAAAATCTTAATCTATTTCCATTAGAAGTAATATTTGCTATTCTATCTGAAATGATGAGAGCATATATTACAGTATTTGCTGGAACAGGTGTATTAAATTCTGCTTTAATTCTAATTCTATTTATGAACAGGTGTATTAAATTCTGGAACAGGTGTATTAAATTCTGCTTTAATTCTAATATCTACTGTTTTATCTTTCATGCTTTCTGATTGTTTACTTACATCAAAATACATAATAGGATATAAATCTCTATAGTCTGAAGGAGTTATACCACACAGACTAATAAGATTAGACATATTATAATAATCTTCAGCAAAATTTGTTGCATGTCTATATGCTCTAGTAATTTTCATATTTGGAAATGATAAACTATATATAGTTTCAGGATATCTTTGTTCATTAAGTTCAATCCACATGTTTCTCAAATCACAATGATCAAATATTGAAGCATTTTGTTCTTGATTTCCATCCCTATTTGTTTGAAAACCAACAAGTATATATCTTGATTTTTCAGTTGTTCTTAATCCTAATCTCCAGTCAAATGTTGTTCTTTGTTCAGCATTAGTTCTATCTAAGAACCTTGATCTAAAACCTATATCAAGTGTTTCTTGTGATTTAATTATTTTAGCAAGTTCTAAATCTGCTACAAGAGATGGAGTTGCACGTCTCATCATTAATGATATTCTAGAAATATTTACTTTTCCTGCAGCTACACCAGCAGCTCTAAAAATTGCATTATCATCACTTCTTCTTAACAGATAAAGTTCATGCTTTAATCCATAAAAAACTTTATCAAAGTCATCACAAAATCCAAAAATATGTCTTAATGGAATACTAAATTTAAATGAACCTTTTGTAGTTGGTTTTTGAATGATAAATTGCTGTCTTGCTATAAATTCTGTATTATTAACTAAATCTGCTGTTGCTGTATTGTCTTTATACCACAATTGATTCATTGCTTTTGAATGTTGAAAGTCATTTGGATATTTTAACATTCCAAGCATTGTAGTTGCTATACCTGGAAAATTAACTGATTCAACTACTGAATCATAGAACTTATAATCAATTCTTTCAAATAAATGCATAAGTCTATTGTGTGTTAGTGTTATTGCAGAATCATTTGCATATGCAGTTCCATCTGCTTTTACAAGCCTTCCTTCAATTTCTAAATAGGATTCATGTGGATGAAACAAAGAATCACTGTTTTCAATAAAAATTCTTATTTCTCCTGAATTTGAATTAGAATTAACAGAGGGTGTAAATTCATATTCTTCATATTTTTTAATTTCCTCATCAAATCTCAATTTATCAGTAATATTAAATATATCAGATTTTACCATTTTTATATATGCAATATAATTTTTTTAAATCACTTTTCGCTATTTATAAAACTATGCTATTCTAAGCCCATCGCCTTTATGTTTTTTAACTAAATCTTGTATTCTAACTGGTTTACTTTTTATTGATGATCCCATCATGATTTTATTAATATCTGGTACTGCTTCATTTAATTTATTATCTAAAGTATTTATTAAATTTTTAGGTTCTTGTTTATTTTCAGGTGTTAACTTAGATAATTTATTTATATTTTCTATTAATTTTTTACCTTTATTTATTACAATTTCTTTAGCAGTAGATATTGCAGAAGTTGCAAGTTCTTTCCCTGCTGACTTTGCTGCATCTACAGCAGTTTTTCCCAAGTCTGTAGCAGCTGCTCTACTAGCTAAAATACGAGATGCATTAAGTGCATTACTTAGTGCTTGCTTATTAAACATATTTATAAAAGGTGTAAATAGCCCACTTCCACCTACTTCATACTTGTGTGTATATCCTTTATTATTTATAACTAACATTTTATTTACTATATATTTTTTTTAAATCACTCTGTAATCTGGGCTTTGCCAAATCGCTTGCATGAATCTGAGTCTCAAAGAGACTTATTTTATTATAGGCCCATTTTTATTAAAACGATTAGTTAACATTGTTTTCATACCAGATAATGCTCTAAAAAAATCAGAAGATTTTGCCTGATTATACATATTATTTATATCTGTAAATACTCCACTTCCACCTACTACATACTTGTGAGTATATGCTTTTTTATTTATATCTAACATTTTATATATGAAATATTTTTAGTTAGATCGCTTTTACGATCAATGCTATCATCTTAACTTTCTTTTTAAAAGTTCATTTTGTTCTTCTAAAAGAGATACTTGTCTTTCTAAAAGATGTTCTGATTTACATTTTGACACAATTTCTTTTATTTCATATTCAATACTTATCGGCTCTCCTTGTAAAGTAAGTATATGCCCATCTTGATCCATTATTGTTGTTTTCATATCCCAAATTTTTTTTGATAATAATCTATAATAAGTTGGATTACTTGGTATTTCAACAATTTTATAACCAACTGGTGTAGATGGATAAAATGAATATATAACATTTGAATATGCAGCATCTATAATTGACCCTGTTACAAGACTATTTGTTACACAAATAATATTAACATGATTTATATCTATTACTTTATCTGAAATATATACTTTTGATGAAGAAAATGTTATAAGATTACCATTACGATCTCTATTATTAAAACCTAAAAGATCTTTTATGGAGTCATCATCAAATTGTATTCTAATATTACTATTTTTATTAATAATAATCAGTGATTTTTTAGTATTAAAATTTGCTTCAAATATAATAGATGTAGGATCAAGTTTTATACTATTATATACAGCTTTTTTTTTTAAAGATTCAGCGTCTGTAACATTTTTAAAAGACTTTTTATATTTAGCAAGTTGATCTTTAAGAGTAGTCATTACATATCTAGTTACAATTGTATTTATATTTTTAAGTTCATAGGATCCTGTTGGGATCTTAATTTGTTGATAAATAGGGTTATCACTAGCTTCTATAGTAATATTTATAGTATTGTTTAATCCTTCAATAATTTTTGGAAAACTATTATAAGTCATTAATTTTTTTAGAGCCATTCCATACTCTTTATTTTCATCTAGTTCAATAGGAACTACCATATTAGTATTTATAACAGTATCGTTTGAAGTTATATGTACTGTTTTTGACATTTTTATATATGTAATAATTTTTTATATTGTTTTCAATATAAAAAATTTATATAATTAGTTCTTTTAGAATCTACTTTTTTCTCTCTCTTATATGAAATTCTATGGTATAACTTTCATTAAAATCTATAGGTTTATTAAAGTTATCAATGATTTCAATTTTCATTTCTGAAATAGAGTTTGTTTTTAAAGGAAAATATTTTTTAGATAAGGGTTGTTCATTAATAACTGAATTTTTAGAAACAATAATAGGTATAAATGAATACATTACAGTTGTTTTCTTAGCATTGCCATTATTAGATACAATTTTTCCATCTACAAGATTATTTAATATGTATACTTTTTTGTTTTTAGTTGAATCACTATAGAGAATAGTTTGAAATCTATCAAGTGCCATTTCATACTCTTTATTTTCATCAAGTTTAATAATATCATCAAATTTAATTGTAGTTGGATTTTGTCTATTTTTTTCTATTTCAATATACATTTTTATATTTATAATAATTAGATCGCTTTAGCGATCCCTGGGTCTCAAAGAGACCTAGATTGCTTTGCGATCTCATTTTATATATTATTTGCTAATATATAAAATTAATATTTACTCTTCATCTTCGCTTTCTAAGTCTACATCTTTAATATAAAATCTTTCTATCTTATACTCATTTTTAGATACAACTGCATTTTAAAAAAATTATTTTAATTTTCTTGTAAAAATATATAAATTTTATCTTACATCATTTGCTAGAGTTGCAATTTGAAGTTGTTGTTGTTATAGTAGTATTTGTATTAGCATTACCAGAAGAGGTTGTTACGCATATATTCACATTTACATTTAAGTTGTTCATTTTTTTAATAGTAAAAAAATTTTAAATCACTATGTGATCAATGCTTCGCTAGGTTCTAAAAGAACCCTGGGTCTCAAAGAGACCTAAATCGCTTTCAATTCTGTATTATAAACCCATGAGTTAAAAGTATCAGGATACCCATACCACTTTAAAAATGATTTATTACCTTGTTTTTTGATAACTTTTTCAATTCTAAATATCTCTTGATTTGTTTTTTGCAGTTCTTGTTCATAAAAAGTACCTTGTATTTCTTTACCATTATAATCAGTTATTTTATATGTAGGTGGATCTGTGTATTGAATTTGTGATACTGTAAATACTTCTTCAGTCCATCTTGGTGTATACCCTTTTTCAAATAATTCTTTCTTTTTAATTATTCTCACTTTATCACCTATTGTAAACTTAAGCTTGTTATGTTCAGATCTTACTTTACTATTTAAATTTAACCAAACTTTATTTTCATTCTTTTTATTGCTTGCTTCAACTAGAGTCATTTTAATTGAAGAATGCTTTGTGTTGTTGTATTGTTTTACCATTTCATCTAAAACATCAATGTATTTTCTAGTAGAATTAGCAGAAAAGAATTTAAACATTTTTTCTTTCATTGTTCTATTCCATCGTTCAACTACACAGCTTTTTTCTTCATTTTCAGTTGAATAGAGATGAACACCTAATGCTTTAACATGCTTGTTATAAAATTCTAAGCCTTTATCTACCCATAATTTAGCACACTTTCTATCTTTAAATATTTTATTAAATGCATCAGCAACTTCAATACCTGTCTTACTTTTCAATGGGATAATCCATCCATACTTTGAAAATATATCAATGACCATTAATAAGTATTTTATACCATTATTAAATTTAGAATAAGCTTGCATGTCGACTAAATCAGCAGCCCATATTTCATCTATTCCATTTGCAATTACTTTTCTTTTTCTAAAATGTTTTATTACAGGTTTATGAAGTTCATTTGCAAGTTCATCAGTCCACTTCAAGTTTTTTGCTTTTTTGTTGAGCGCTGGTAGTTTTTTTGACATAATTCTTTAATACTCATTGACTCTTTATTTCCCATACCAAACCTTACTTTAGCAGATATGATAGGTTTTATAATCTTTCTTTCTAATTTTTCACGAGGTGTAGGATTAGGTATAGCATCCATTTGTTCAAGCATCATTTTATCAGCTAAATTTCTATGCTCTTTATCTGGATAATGCTTATAAGCAAGATCATGAATATAAGCTGTTTTATCAACTCGATCTACAGGCATGCTCCATTCTTTAGGCATCTCAGTAGAAGTTAATCTTTCATCTAAATTAGTACCAGGTCCTGCAAAGTTCATACCTGGTATATGCATTTCACCTAGAAACTTTTGCAAAGGTAATTTTCTATTACTTGTGAATTTATTAAGTGATTCTACTAAATCACCTCCTTTTTTAGCTCTTTCAGTTCCTTTTGTAAATTGACATTTTTTTGTTCCACAGATTGCCCAATTCCCACATATCATATTTCTTTTGTTTTTACTTACAACATGTTGTAATTTGAGTGTATCTGTTTTGTTTTTACATTTAACGCAGTACATTTTTATTTATGTATTTTAATTTATTTAACACAAATCTATTTAAAAAAATACTTTTCATAAATAAAAAATGGAAATTATAGATTTATCATGGAATGTAAATAGAAGTAATCGTCATAATAATGAGTTATTACCTAAAAGTATAAGAGGGATTATTGTTGGAAAATCAGGTTGTGGAAAGACAACATTATTATTAAACTTGCTCTTAAGACCTGGTTGGTTAGACTAAAATAACTTACAAGTTTTTGGAAAATCTCTTTTTCAACCTGAATACAAAATATTAAAAAATTCTTTTGAAAATAAATTACCAAAAGAAGTTATTCTTGAACTATTTAAGTTGCAAGATCAAATAAATAAAAACAATGTAAGTCCAGAGTTTATTATTAAAAACATTTCAAGAGATTTAAAAGATAAAACAGATATAGAGTGTCAATTTTTTGAAACAGCAGAAGATGTACCAGAACCTGAAAATCTTAACTGTATTAAAAATAATTTAATGATATTTGATGACTTACAATTAACAAAGCAAAACAAGTGTGAAAAGTACTATATAAGAGGAAGACATAGCAATGTAGATTGTTTCTACTTGGCACAAAATTATTTTGAGTTACCTAGGAGAACGATAAGAGAAAATGCAAATTTTATATGTTTTTTTAAACAAGATTCTAAAAATGTAAATCATATTTATAATGACCATGTTTCAAATGATATGAAATTAGATGAGTTTAAAAAGTTTTGTAATGAATCTTGGTCAAAAAAGCATGGATTTGTTTTTATAGATTTGTCTTCTGATTTATTAAATGGAAAGTATAGAAGTGGATTAGATTTATTTTATTATCCAACTTCATTGTGGAATTGATAAATATATATTTTTAAAAAATATATATATTTTTTTTATGAAGACTTAGCGAAGCATTGGTTCTTTCAGAATTTAGCGAAGCCTGGATCACGAAGTGATCTAAAGAAGAAGACCTAGTAAGGGTATATTCTTAAATGGAGAATTTTTCTCCTAATAACAATCCTCTACCTACTGATGAATATTCATTTCCATTTTTAGAATAATATCCATCTAAATAATTATAACTACTATTCCATGGGTTTAAAAATACTCCTTTTCCTACTTTTCTAATTTTAAATCCACTACCATTCTTTTTCACATAAATAATACCATTTCCAGCAATTTTATTAACTATAGTACTTCCAGCAGCTGCAAGCTGTTCCAGTCAATAATCCTGCTGCTAAAGCCGAAACAACTTTTGATGCAATTACACTTCCAATTAATCCTAGTAGAGGTAGAAATCCACCATTTTTTTTAGCATTATGTTTAAGTTGTGCTCTACTCAGTAAAAGTTAAATAGGCTGCTTTCATTCTGTTTCTTTGTGACTCTGTTAAAGCTGTTTTGTGTTCACCATTTAAATCTTCATATGATAGTTTTATACTAGCATTAGTATCAGATTCAATTGCTTTTTTAATTTTTTCTTTCTGACTATCTGAAAGATTAATAAGAGTATCATAATATTTTGTCATTTTTATATATATATAAAATAATTTTTTTAATTCATTTTAAGTTATTGCTTTCTGTAATGCTTTATAGTCATCATCATCTATTTGACCCTGTCGTAACAACTCATCACAAATAGCAACAATCTCATTTCTTGTTCCAGTATTTCCTGCTTGTAAACCAGCTAAGCGTAATTTAAGCATCTCAAATAGTGCATTTGGATCACTAGGAAGAATGACAACACCTTTTCCAGACTTTCCAATCATCTCTTCCCAAATAGGTTTTATTACATTAGTGTACTTATAACTTCTAGATGATCTCGGTTTAGCTGTGTTTAAATCAGAGCGAATTGCATCTGTTTGATCTAAAATTTCTTTATACTTATTACGATCATCGTTAGTATATCTAACAGGATGAGATTTTACTATGATTTCCCAAAGACCAGGTGTACCAGTGTATTTTTTACCTTCAATAGTTATATCATTACCTTCAATAGTTATTGGTTTTTTACCGATTTAAAATTTTTCATTACCTTCATTGTAATGTATACCAAATATGTCATCTGATTTTTTACTATTTTTAGTAGTATATAACTTTAAATATTCTGTTGCGATAGGTCCTAACGACATTTTATCTACAACTTCAGGTGGCATGATTGCTTTAGTTTCAGAATCTAGTAAAGCAGGATAATTTGAAAAAGTATTAGCTATTTGATCAGCTTTATTTTCTAATTTAGATATACCTTCTTTTATTCCAGATTGACTATCTATTAATGGTTTGTACAATTTTTCCAAGTTAGTCTGTAAAGTATCATAACCTAACTTTTCATTAATAGAATCTTGATATACACTTTTTTTTAGCCCCTCAAGTTTTTTTGCTATTTTTAATCTTGTATCAATATCTGTAGCTTTTGCATACATTTTTATATAAGCAATAATTTTTTTAAATCACTCTATGATCCTCAGATCCCTAAAAAGATCTAAATCAACATATATTATGTTCAAGTAATACATAATATATGTTCAAGTAATACATAATATATGTTTTAATGTTTAAGAGTATTATTTATCACTCCTATACTTTGATTCTTATTAAATTTCATATTTAGCGCCTCTATAATATCATTTGTTCCTTTTTCTACTCCTTTATTAAATATTGACTCTTTAGTCTGCTCATTTATATCTTTCTTAGATTTTGTTCTAATTTGTTCAGTCATAGCTTGAAACTTTTCAAGTTCTGAAAGTATCATATTAAATTCTGCATCATCAATATATTGATCTGATATAGCTTTAGAAATAAGACTACTTATTGTATTTAGTTTTGCATCAGTACTTTAATCTTTTTGTGCTTTTCTGCTTTTATTGTTAATTTTTTAATAGCTTGTGATCCTATTAATGATAATACACCCATACCTAATGCTGCAATTTCACATCCAATAGCTACTGGTGATCCAACTATCGTTGTTAAAAAGCCAATACCAACAGCTCCAAGTGTCATTGTGCTAGCTAGTAATGAATTATCAATAGCTGAAACTATTCTTAAAGCTTTGTGATATTTCTTACTTAAGATCTCTCTTCTAATTCTTTCACATTCTATCTTATTTTGAATTTCATTTATTTTAACTAATCTAAAGTTCTGATCAGATAGTGGTGGTGCAGATGGATTTTCTGAAAACTGGTTAAGATCTGGATAAAGCTGTTTACATTCATTATTACATTGCATTCCTTTTTTCTATAAAGAAAAATTTGTTTTAAATCACTTTTATTTACCAAAATCAAATAGAGCTTTGTCAGATTTATCTATACTAGGTTTATCTTCATCACATATAGTTTCTTTAATTATTCCCCCTATACTTGATAATATAGATTTTACAGATTCTTTATCACTTTGTGATTTAGTTCCTGAGTCCCTTTGTGATCTAACTTGTTCTACTTTTTTATCAAGTTCTGATATATAATTTGCATTAAAAACACCATTATAAGTTGATATACAGCATAACAAATCCCCTTCTTTAATATTTATATCTTTTTTATCGTTATTATATAAAGTTATTTTAATATCATCAGTAGACTCTATTACAACAGAATTTAGTAAATTTAGAGTAGGTTAATAATTTTCTGCAAGTGAAATCAATACATGTCCTTTATCTATTTTAACTCCACACATTAAAGAAATGTTATTGTATGAATTTAATTTTACTGTAAAATTTTCTTGAGCGAATACTTTAATATGTCTATCATTTATTGATCTATGCTCTATATCTAAATTAATATTAAAAGTTATTGTATATTTTTCATGCTTTTCATAATCTAAAAACATTCTTCTCTTATACATTTTTTATAAATGTAAAGATGTTTTAATTCATTTTAAGTATTATCCTTTTAAGTATAATATTTTTACTTTAAAGTTCTTACAATGTAATTTACAATCTGTTCATTCTCATGTAAATAATAACACTTTTTATTATCATTAATATTTTTATATAAAGTTTTTTTTTCCCTTTTTTTATTTTTCATAATTTTCTTTTCTGTTAATTTACATAGTTTAAATGGGCAATTCTATACGTTTTCTTTAATTTCATCTTTAGTATGAGCATATTTACATTTATCTTTTAAAGGACATTCTTTTTTATCAAGTATATATTTGCATAATTTACTTTTTGCTTTTCCTAATTTTAATAATTCTGACTTTTTAGGATGAAATAATCCACACTCTTTATTCTTGCATTTAGGATATTCTGAACATATAGAAATATGCTTATATCTGCATGAAGCTTTAGTGCATATTAATTTTTCTTTTACAGTATTACAATAAGGAATATCGTGATTGTATTTACATTTTCTTCCAAAAGGGCAAAAATCATCTTTTAATATATTTTTACAGAAAATTGATAGTTTCTCTACAAAATGAATTGTTGAAGGTTTTCCATCTTCAGTAAAATTAATATCAACATTAAATGGTTTTTCAGAACTAAATTTTCTATTTTTGTTGTGTTTTTTAACAAAAAACTTATCTATAGTAGGATAATTATCATCGGTATTATCATCATAAGTTGGAACATAATTAATCCATTTCAGTTTATCTTTACACAATTCCATAATTTGTACTGTTTTTGAAGGAATTGGAACTATACATTTTTCTTGAATTTCTTCTTCATCCGAATCATCAGATATAAAATAAGTATCATTTTCAGAGTCAGAATCAGATTCTTCAAATTCAAATTTTCTCATTTCTTCAAAAAGTCTAAATTTTTTTTGAAATTCAGATATTTCATTAATCTCATCATAATTCATTTTCATTTTTATTATTTGATAAAATATTTTAAATCAAAAAAATTTAAAATAAGTTAAATTAAATTTCTTATGTATATAAAAGAATGGATCTAGAAAAGAAACTTGAAGAATTATGCTTAAACTTTAAATTAATAGATGAAAGATTAAGGTTAATAGAAGAAAAATTAAATATTATTGATACTCATGATATTGAAATGACTAAAGATTCTGAAGTTACTACAGTTACTACTACTGAAGTTACTGAAATTACAGAAACTACTGAATATGTTAATGAAGATGATGAAAGTACACATAATTAAATATTTTTAATTATTTTATTTTGTCAAAATAGAAAAAATTGAAAATGAGTTAAATAATTTTCTTTTTATATATAAAAAGAATCGAATTAGAAAATAATTTTAAGATTAATGAAATTTTTAAAAAATATGAGTATAAACAGGGTAATAAGGTTGATTTTGCTGCAAAAATAGGTAGACTTAATCTAATTAAATTATTAGTTCAATTGGGAGAAAAAGTGACAGAAAAAGCAATTGATATTGCTGCAGAAAAGGGTCGCCTTAAAGTAGTTAAATATTTACATTCTATAGGATATAAAGGTTCAGATCGCGCATTTGATTTTGCTGCAAAAAATGGTTACTTGGAAGTACTTAAATATTTACATTCTATAGGATATAAAGGTACAAAAGATGCAATTAATTGGGCTGCAAGAAATGGTTACTTGGAAGTACTTAAAAATTTACATTCTATAGGATATAAAGGTTCAGATCAGGCATTTGATTTTGCTGCAGAAAATGGTTACTTGGAAGTACTTAAATATTTACATTCTATAGAATGTAAAGGTACAGAAGATGCAATTAATTGGGATGCAGAAAATGGTTACTTGGAAGTACTTAAATATTTACATTCATTAGGATATAGAGGAACAGATTGGGCAGTTAATTGGGCTGCAAGAAATGGTTACTTGGAAGTACTTAAATATTCACATTCTATGGGATATAAAGGTTCAGATATGGCAGTTAATTTTGCTGCAGGAAAGGGTCACCTTAAAGTACTTAAATATTTACATTCTATAGGATATAAAAGTACAGATTTGGCAGTTAATTTTGCTGCAGAAAAGGGTCGCCTTGAAGTACTTAAATATTTACATTCTATAGGATATAAAAGTACAGATTGGGCAGTTAATTGGGCTGCAAGAAATGGTTACTTGGAAGTACTTAAACATTTACATTCTATAGAATGTAAAGGTACAGATTAATACTTTTTGATACACGTAGTGACTATAAATTCTAGTAGTGATAAAGTTAAGCAATGCTTCTACACATAAACAAAATTTTAAATAAATGAATCCCAGCGCATGCGCACAAGAAACAGCAAGAAAAGTCATGTGACGTCACACCTTTTTTCGACAAGAAATAAAAATTTAACACTTATTTAAAAAAATTCAATTTTTTTAAATAAAAATTTATTTCTTATCTAAATAATTTATACACAATAGGGATAACATTAAACCATATATTAATATTAATATATGGTTGAAAATATGGTTAAAAATAAAAATGAGCTAGAACCGGCATCCTCTAACTACTCCTATTGTGCATTATGCGCTCTAAATTTTTTGAAATGCATTGCAAAATAGAAATAGGCCTGTAGTTAGAAGCAATAGAATCATCTCCGCTTTTAAATATAGAAACTGCTTTTGCTAGCTTTAGCTGGCTAGGGAATACCCCATTTTTTAAAGACAGATTACAGTAATGCAGAAGGGGATATATTTTTTAACAAGGTAGATTTTACCAGCTCCAGGTACATTTAGTTTGACAGCATAGGATCCTTGGTAATGTGGTCTGAATTAAATTTAGATATTTAATCGTTTAAATCGTTGCTTGATTCAACACATTTTCCTTTGAAAGTATGATTCTTTTGCATACTAAATTCTTGGCTTCTAGCTGACAATGCTTCAGTCCAATTCGGTCATTGCAAAATTCAAGACTTACCGATGGGCTAACTCGAACAACTTGCTTACCTTCAGCTCCAAGGCAAATTGTGAACGAATCTACTTGACCTTCATCAAGTTCAACACATCCTGTGTCACTTCCGGAAATAATTAACTTTTTCAAAAGTTTTAAACACAGCCATTTTTCACAACACTGCTGATATAAGGATTTTAATAGGTTACATTTTTCTGGATTATAGTCTTGTGCTTTAATGAGCGTTTCTTTTATAGGCTTTAAAGGTCACTTGGATAAACTCCTTTGTTTCACAATTAAATAGCCACGCGCATTAATTATGCACTAAAAATCTCATCTAAAAAGTTCATCATCCTAATATTTTTTTAAAGAAGCTCGGAGAGTCATACCTCCACATTAGCTCTAATAATGAACTACATTAAGTCACCAAATGTAGCAAGTGTTATTTTTGGTAGAGAAAAAGAGGACAAAATACGTCCTCTTTAAATCATTTAAAAAAAAACCACAACACCTTCAAAATAGAAATAACCGGTATTTACATCACATGACTTTTTTATTTAGACACCTTTAAAATATGAACGAAATCACCTATCAGCTAGAGTTTAGTGAGATAAAAAATGTATTAATAAGATAAGGCAGGCATTGCACAAATTTTTTTTAAATACATTTTACTAGAAACTGAACAAGAGAAAATGATATTTACGATAGTAATAAGCAGAAAAACTTTTGCATTTGCAAACGCCCATGATTTAAACTAATGATTCCATGCAATAAACCTAGCTGTGAAATTCAATGGTTTCACTACTCATGCGTAAATGTAAATCGTGCTCCAAAAGGAATTTAGATTTGTCCTAATTGTTTGAAATAATAGTTTGTACTATTTACTTTAAAAAATTAAATTATTATTTATATCCATTTTTTATTTCTGCACTACACTTTTATTTAAATTTATAAGTGCAGCTACTAAAATCATTATACTGTCATGTAAATCAACTTTACTTACATGTATAGTTGATGTTAATAATTGAAATTGAAGTCAAAAACAGTAAAAAATTGCGTGACATAATTTATATCGACACATATTCTTTGTAACAACCCTAGTTATGGACGACCTTTTTTTATATATATGAAAAAAACTTGTATTGTAACATAAGAAATTCCAACCCCCCTCTTTTAATAACCCCCTCAACCTTCCCATGTTTATTTAAGATAAAATTTACCACACTACCTTTTATTCCTCTCAATTCCAATTGTATTATGGACTCGAGAGTAGATAAACGAGTTTGACAAATAAAATCGAATGTTTGAACACTTTCTTTTACTAATGTGATACTTTCGTTTACTAATGTGAATCTTAAGCTGGAAAATCATTTTCAAGATTTCAACACACCCACACATATATATATATATATATATATATATATATATATATATATATATATATATATATATATATATATATATATATATATATATATATATATTATATATATATATATATATATATATATATATATATATATATATATATATATATATATATATATAAATATACGGGACCGCCCAGAGCTTTTGTGATGCCCGAGTCCAAAAGTTTAATGGATGCCCTATCATACTTCAGGTCTTAAAATAGCAAATAAATTTATATAGTTTACTTTCATAAAAACCTAAAATTACATTTAATTTTGGTTTGCAAGAACAAACTATGATAAAATCAATTCTTAATTGACAAACACATCTTCCGGGCCTTCTTAGTAGCAAAATTTCAAATAACTTCTTCATAGTTAACGTTAATGGCTAAATCTAATTTGATTGAAAGGATCATCAAGTAGCACAATCGCTCCTGGCCCATTGTGGAACGAAGATAATCTTTGATGATAGCTAACTTGCTGAAAGATCTTTCTCCTTCAGATGTTGAAACGGGCAATGTTAGAAAGATTCTAAGAGAAATACACACTTGCGGAAATATTGAATGCAGCCCCTTTGCATAAACTTCATTTAGAAGTTCGACAGGCTTTTCGCTGGCTGAGAATATTTCTTCTTACGGAAAAGAAATGCCGAACTTCATCAGAAAATTCGTTTTTACATAAGTCTTCTGGGTAAAGTTTAGCCAGATTCTCAGCTTTTAAACCTAGTTCTTAGTCTGTTTGAGATTTCTGTAAAGACCAAAGGAAGGAAAACTTGCTATATTCCTCTTCTATTACTTTAAATCTTGATCTCATTTGACTAGTCAGATTGTCGAGTGCAACATTGAAGACATTACACTCAAAGTTTTTTGATGCTTCTTCGTGGTTGTAACCAGCAGTTTCATCTGAGACGATCTTTTTTTGCGTTCTCTTCACAGTAAACATTATTTTATCAAATTTCAAGTTCTTTGCAACTTCTGTTGCCTCTATCAAAATCAGGTCCCAAGACAGACGGATTCGATCCAGATCCATCAAAAGGCCATTTAGAATCTTTACTTCATCATCGAGAGTGAGTTGAGTGGATTGAAGCAGAAGACTCACGTTATTAACTGCCATCAAACATTTAAACCAAAAAGTAGTGAAAACAACAAATTCAAAAGAATTCATCCATATAATGAGATAATGCACTTCATTACTACTTTCGCCTGGAAGGTCTAACTCTTTTAGACGATGTAATGATTTCAAGATCTCTCTTGGCTTTTTTGCTAGTGGCTTAACTGATTCAATCCTTGAACTCCATCGTGTAACAGAAAGTTAATGTAATGATTGGCTTGTCTCCTTCTGAAGAATTATCCAACGAACTCTGCTGCTGCTGAACAGATTGTATAGCTTTTGAATATTTCCAAAATAGGATTTTGCAGGAGCCGATGATTCAATAGCGTGTACTGCACATAAGCTCAAACTGTGAGCAGAGCAAGGAATGAAAATTGCTAGTGGATTATTCTGTCTTATCAAAGCTTGAACTCCATTGCAAATACCTGCCATATTAGCGCCGTTGTCGTAGCCTTGACCACGACAATTTTTTATGTCGAGCTCATTCTTTTCGAACACATTCAATATCAACGTTGTTATATCAGATCCCTTCTTCTTTTCAAGTTCTTCTAGCTTAAGGAATCTTTCTTTGACCTCCAACAGCTGATTATCATTGAAATGCAAAAAACGAAAAACAAAAGTTATTTGCTCGCTGTGGGACGAATCGGTGGTGCTGTCCGTAAAGATGGTGAAATACATTGATTTTTTGATTTCTCGAATAACTTCTTGAACCACTAATTTGCCGCATTCCATGATAAATTCATTTTGTGATTTCCAAGATAAATAATGAGCTTGCATGCGTTTTTCTTCTTCTTGGTGCTTAGCAATAAGATGCATATGATCTTGTAATGTTTTGTTGTGGCGAGTAATTAATTCGAGCGCTCCAAGGAAGTTTCCATTCTCATTTTTGAACAACTTTTGATTGGATCCTAATTACAAACAAAAAATAATCAAAAGAGTTATCCATATTTATATCTAATTAAACTTGTAAGTTTGATTTTTAAATTACAAATAGAATAATGCAAAATATAATTTAAAATTTAAAAACAATATTCTTACCCCTAAAAGCTAAGTTTCTTGAAGCTAGAAAAAGTGTGACCTCAAGAATGCATTGTAAAATTACTTTCCATCGCTTTGTTTCATCTCCAATTTGTTTTTCTAACTGATGCTCAATGGACTTTTGACTTTTTAAGTGAATCGTAGCTGTTTTCCATTGGAGATAACAGTTACAATGAAAATCGCTTTGTTGATGACTTTTAACGCGATCTGAAAGTTTTTTCCAATTTCCATGTATACCTCCATTCCAAGACAACAAACTGGATTAAACACCGGGTCTGGTTAAGTTAGGCGATCCAAAAAGGGAGCAAGGGAAACAAAAGAGTGATGCCACAGCCTTACTCCAAACGAGCCAATCTCTTTTAACTTTTTCTCCGTTTCTTTGTTCCTCTAAAAAGATATAAGTAGGGAATTTGCGTTCTTTTTGATCTCTTGGAAAATTGCTAGGATTTGAAGAAGGTCCCATCAGAATTATATTCGTTCGATCAGTGTCTGATATTGATTTCCATTGTGCAGGATCGTTAGAGATTGGTATAGAAAGATCACTTTTATAAATTTGTTGGTCATTGTGACAATCAAGCACAAAATCCAACTGATCCTTTTTTAAATGTGATGATGTTTTTTGGGAGTCATCGATGTCATCGGCAAGAAAAAGTTTGTTAGAATTATGGTCTGGAAACTCATTAGAGTCATTGATACCAATCTCAATATCATTGAACTATAAAGAAGTATTAAACAGAATTATTCTAATTATTTTTTCATGAACTTCACAGGATTAAAAAATAGTTTAACTACCTGCTTGCATTTATCTTCGATTTTTGTCTAACGAACGCAATCTAAAAGCGTTCGTTTGTTTTTGCTTTCGTTTTTTTTCCGAATCATCGCTCTTTTTCTCCCAGCAGCTCCAGACAGCTGTTTCAATCGTGGAGGTCTTTGAATATTCATGCTAAAACTTATGACGATATAAAAAATTTCAACTTTTTAAATTTTAAAAATTAAAAAATTTATAATACTTTGGTGTTATTAATTGCAGAGAAATAGTCAGTACTTACAATTAAAATATCCACTGAAGATAAGTTTCTTGTCAAAATATAGTCGGAACAAAATGCAGGCGAGTCAAAAACATACATAGGCACAAAAGTATCCACAGGGAAGCAAGGTTTAAGCAAAAATAAGTTAAACTATCAGAAGTCAGGCTTTTACAAACGTTAAATAAGAAAAAAAAAATTTTAACGCTTTTTATTCTATCATGCAAACAAGAGGCCAATAAAAACGCGTGCGTTCAAATGGATAATGAAAACCTTGTAAAGTAATAATTATCCTATTTTAAATGCAAACAAAGTTTAAAAGGAGAAAGAAATTAATACACAAAAATTGCTTAATCTTTAAATACGTTATTAGCTAAATTTTTTATCATTTCAATAATTTTTTTTTTAAAAGCATGTGATGCCCCATAGACTGTGATGCACGGGGCAAACTACTTCAATTGCCCCCCTTCCTCTTGGCGGCCCTGTATATATATATATATATATATATATATATATATATATGTATATATATATATATATATATATATATATATATATATATATATATATATATATATATATATATATATATATATATATATATATATATATATATATATATATATATATATATATATATATATATATATATATATATATATATATATATCACGCTCAAAGAGTTATTGCCTATTTTGATAACGTTTTGCCTAGATTCTTACTCAGACAGTCATGTTGTCAATAACAGCAGCTTAGTAATAAATTTTTTTTATTCACTGTTTAAGTTTCAATAGTTATAATTTCTTTATCGCCGTCAGAAACCATTAAATCATTCCTAACGTAATGCGCAATAGTTTCCTTTACGTAAATAAGAACTCCGCAACTGCGTTTATTTGAATGTATCTCTTGAGATATTAACTCAAAACGTGGAATATAAAAATTTGCGTTAATACTTAAATCATTTATGTTTATCCAAGTTTCAGTTAAATTAATAAGATAAAAAATATTTTTAGTTTCTTCTAATAAGTAAAGGAGCTTTTCAAAGTTTTGACTTATGCTTCAGATATTTACATGAAAGCTTTTAATTTGTTCGCCGTTATTAGATTTAAAAAGAGATTCTTCTATTTTACTAGGGTTATAGTAAAAGCAACCATTATTTAAATGATGAGAACAATTAGGGGACTTTTTCTACATTTATATCAAAGAGTATTTTCTTTTTTGAAAAAATAAAAGCTTGATGCTTAAAGTTGTTAATTTCAGCCATTCGGGTGAGAGTTAGAATCTCCTTTCATTTCAAAGTATTTATTTCTTCATTAATCTTCCAATTTAGTTGAGAAAGCATTTCTTTGATGCTTTTCTCTTGGAAGTTAATACTACCTTTATTGACGCTGGTATTTTTTTCTAATATTTCAATTCGGGATTTATCTAGCCTGTCTGATATTACTTTCATGTTGGAATTTACTATTTATGTAAAAGTTTCTTCTTGCTTCATTAATAGCTTTTCAGGTTCTTTTAAAATGTTTTGCTTCTAATTTTCAAGTCTAGATATTATTAGTCTCTACATATTTTGCATTGATAAATCCATCTTCGCATAATTAAAAACAATAACAAATCACCTTAAAACTAAAATTTCAAATCACCTTTCAAATCTGGCAACAACTTTAAGAGCAACATTCACTCTAATAGATTAAAAAAATAAAAATAAAAAGTTAAAAAGACAGAGATTTACAAGAGATTTACAACCATTCAACTTAAAGTTGGAAGCGCAAGTCACAACGCAGTTCAGTTTCTTATTTTGTCGTACTTTGATTTTTTTTTTAATTTTGATAAAAGCAGTTAAACTACGGGCCTGGACTTCTTCAGAAAGAGTTAAAAAGTTTAGAATGAAAAAGAAAAAGTAAGATCCACAATTTCAAGTTCGTGAATATATGCACAAGTTCATGCTGCAAAAATTGCTAAAACGACATAGAAACAGTTAACTGAACATAGGCGCAAAAAGTGAACAGGCGTAAACAGTGAACAGGCGTATACAGTTAACTGAATATAAACGTAAAGTAGCTGCAAGGGTAGCGAAATGTAAAACTAAGAAAAAGTAAACTATGAAATCTACGGTAACGTCGACTAGAGAACGTTTTGGTCAAACACAATAATTACGTCATCTTTATTTCGTTGTCCGCAAACGCCTGAGAAAGCTGTAAAACGCTGTTTCAAAGCTTTACTGCTGTCTCCCAATAAAAGATTTATGTACTTAACAAGGTTGCTGAAAATATCAGTCTTAAAATTGAGACCTTCCACAATGTGGAAGGTTTAGAAGACGATATTAAAAAACTAGTAAAAGACTTTTACTTTCAACCAGACATAGTTTACACTATGACAGGCATGTCAGATAAAATGGCTGATTGGAAAAATGAAAGAAAGGAAACTTTGAGGAAGTATTACTTGACTTTGTTCCTCCGTAAGGCATACACTTTATTTCTTAAGAATAATGAAACAATTAAAATTTGTTTTTCTTAACTTTGTGCTAGCAGTCCACCTAATGTACTGCTTGTAAAAAATACACCAGCTGATCACCCAACGGGCATTCGAACATTTAATCAACGTTTAGTTAATGTTTGTTCTAAATGTTTAGATTTAATTTAGTTTCGATTTAGAACGTAGGTCAATCGAATGTTCCATTTAAACCATATCTAAATGGTTCGTTTTGAACGCTATTTAAACTTCATTTAAATCTTTCGTTTAAAACTTCGCGACGTTAAATTTTATTCTACGGCGCTTATTTAAATAAGCTTAAATAAATAAAAAATACCGGTAAACGAACCAAACTCTTCTTTTATTTAAACTGCTTTAAATAAGCACCGTAAAGAAAAGTTAAACGCTGAACGCAGTATCTAAATACTCATAAACAAATCAAACATAAAACAACTAATTTTTTATTTAAATAAGTTTAAGATACAAGTAAAATCATTTTATTTATTATTATATGCATTATCGTATTCCTCATTATGATCGGCTCCATAATAATCATCGTCATCTTTGTTTGTAATAAAAACCTTATTAAAAAAACTTGTAGTTATCGCAGTTATGGGTTGATAAGTTGCATAACTGCAAGACAACTGCAGTGCCCTTCCTAAACATAGTAATACGATATTATATAGTATTCTATTACTTTATAAATATATCTGTACAATATATATATATATATATATATATATATATATATATATATATATATATATATATATATATATATATATATATATATATATATATATATATATATATATATATATATACATATATATATATATATATATATATATATATATATATATATATTATATATATATATATATATATATATATATATATATATATATATATATATATATATATACATATATATAAATATATATATATAAATATATATATATATATATATATATATATATATATATATATATATATATATATATATATATATATATATATATATATATATAATGCTTTCTTGCGGGGACTTTTTTAGCAAAAAAAGTGTTGTTTGCGGGGACCGGTTGCTTACGGGGACATAAATCGGTCCCCGTTAATTTCAGGCTTGATTTAATAACTTCTGCGCGATTAAAATGTCTTTGAATTATGATTGTATATAAAGTAGACCATACTATTATTGTTATAAAGTTAATATTCGTGGTTTAAATGTTGTTTTTCATTAGTAATTGGCTTTGCTATTTCGGGTATGTATATTTAATAAAAAGCGAAATCCATTGGTTTGTGCACTTACGGGGACAAACTAGAAAATGATTTTTTGCATGTATCATGTATATATATATCTTACTTTTTTTTTTTGAAAACTATTTTATCTTCTTAGAAAAATTAAATAAATATTAAAAAAAAGTATTGAACTATAATCTAATCATGAGTTTTTTAAGAATATTTTTTTTTCACACTTGAAAGTTTTTTTTTCAAATGCGAACATGCGAACTTGATATAAAAACGCATTTAAAAATGTAAACAAAGGAAACGATAATGTTTTTTTTACTTTGACATTGACTTTATTTTTATATTATTAGGATTGATTCATGTTATTTTTGTATTTTGACTTTAAATATAACTACTTTACAGATATTACAACATGACTTAAATTTTTATATTTTTGTAAGATGTTAAAATCCTTATGATATTATAGTATCTTAAACATCAAGATTTTATAATATCACCAAGATGTTTTTATAAAAGATGTTTATGATACATATCACACATTTATAATATATACAAAAAAAATATTTATGATATATTATTTATAATATATTATTTAGTAAGATATTAATAATATATTTTATCCTGCTTTAGTTAAAAATACTTTACTGTCAGTAAAGATAATTTTTACTAACCTAAAAGTATTCATAATTAAAGTATGGTATAAAATATTAAAAATATCTTTAACAAATAAAATATTTATAATATCTTTAACAAATAAAATATTTATAATATCTTTGTGATATTATAATATAGTATGATTTCTTTTTAATATCTTTGTGATATTATAATATAGTATGATTTCTTTTTTGTATCTTCTAGTTGTAATGCTGTCCATAAGAGAGTTTTTAAGTGAAAAATATTTTTCTAGAGTGTAAAAATAATAAAATCTGCTTAAGTCTATTATTATTTGTATCAAATTAAGTTTTATTTTAGTTTATGTAAATATTAATCAACAAAAATGAATTTTATTTATAACCAATGATTTTTTATTATTCCATTTTGTAACATAAATGATGTTGAAAGCAGAAGTTTGTGCAAGTTTTAGATAAATTGATGATTAATATATACATAGAAATCTTCGTTTAAAACCCTATGTCAAAATATATATTTGATTTTATTTTGTATATATTTAAATTTAACAAATAAAGTTATTTAGCATAATCTTTAATTTAACTTTAAAAAATCTAGCTAGCATTATAAAAAAAATCAGTTTTTCAAGTTCGCTATTTTTTATCGATAAGATAATGTTATGGTCAGAAGAATAGACAATCGAAAAACATGTTATATTATTAATTAAACTTTCTATTGATTGTAACGATTATTTTACTGATTATTCAGGCTTTTTTAGTTTGCAAATGATGTTAATGTCTGCATAAAATCAGTTTAGTTTTTTATTATATATCTATAAAGACCGATAAAATTGCAAGCCCTTTTAATATATTTGTTACAAGAAAATTGTAAACTTACAAGGGTATACAATAGTATTTACTTAAATGATAAATAACATAAACTATAGAAAGTATAAATAGAATTTAATAAAAAATTAAAAGGTTTTATTTATTTTCAACTACTTTAATTAGCAATTAGTTTCCTAATTTTTATTTAAAATTGCGATGTTAATACATTTTCAAATGCTGGTATACTTTTATTAATTTTGTTTTATATAATTTTATATATGTTAGTGATATTATGTTTAAGAGATTTTAATTTTGTTATTTGTTTAGCATTTATTTTACTCTACTTTCAAAACACATTGAGTCTAAGTAAAATTTTAAAATTAGGTTTTTTAATTAAGCCATGTAAGTCATTTTTTAATCTGTATTGTGTTTTCTTATTTTAAAATATTTATTTGTTATTTTAGAATACTGTAGAAATAAAATTAGAATAAAATAAAAACTAGAAGAGACTGATCACATCTTAGTCATATTGTTCTTCTAACATTGCTTCACTGGATATATTTTATTTATAAAGTTAGCAAATTTTGAAATTTTATTTTTAAAGCTTATGCAATTTGAAAGAAACTACTTTTAATGAAACTTAAAGCAAGTAGCATGCAAGCTATTAATTGAGTTGTTAATGATATATTATCTGTATAGTACTGCCTGTTCATGAAGTGAATAATAGTAATAGCGAATGGGAATACCAGCTGTTAAATCGTCCATTGAAATTATTAGCTTCGCAATGACGAAAAAGATAATTCTTTTATAAAAAAAAGATGGATTATTGATAGTTGTCTTATTTAAGAACTGCTAAGGTGCATGGAGGGACAGCTAGGATGCATTTGATCCATTCAAAAGTATCCCAAAACACAAATTTAAAATTAAAAAAAAAATTACTGAATAAATAAAGTTTTCAGAATGATTTAAATTTAGTTCCAGTTATTAAAGCAGTTTTTAAGATTAAAAATCTACAATTTTTTAAGCATAAATTAATACATTTTAAAACTTTACGACTAGATTTGTATAATAAAATCTTCGCGGATTCACTCAGAACAGAAATAGGAATTTTAACCAAACCAGATTGTGAAAATGCCACAAATCAATTTTTTTATTGTGTCTCTATTTTATTTAATGAATCTGATTATTTTTTTTCTCAAAATAAGTCTTTTTAAATTTTGAATATTATTATTAGCTTTAATTCTGATAATTTTCAGGGCATTTTTTACTTTGCAACTAATTTAAAATAAGTTGTAGGTATTGAATGACAGATCCAGGATTTTTTGGTAATTGAGATAGCTAACTTTCAGACAGGAGCAAACTCCAAACATAAGTATGTTTATACTTATATCAAATAATTAGTCTATTCAAAAAATTGCGATGATTAGATGCAGGTTACAAAAAAGCCCTTGAAGTTTTTTACCCCCTAACCTCCTTACCCTAAACGTGAGGGGCAACAATTTGATAAAAAAAATTTGTACTTTTATCAATTAGATTTATATTCATCAATAAATTTCAAGTTTTATAGTGTTATCTCTCAGCGATCAAAAATTATGACCATATAAAATTGTAACCCCCTCATACTGAGGGGGTTTAAACTTTATATGGTCATAATTTTTGAACGCTCAGAGATAATACTCTGAAACTTGAAGTTTATCAATGAATATAAAATCTAATTGAGAAAAGTACAAAAAAATTTTTATCAAGTTGTTGCCCCTCATGTTTGATTTATGAAGTCAAATGGCTTTTTCGATCCATGCCTCCATTCGTCGCAATTTTTTGCACAGTCACATTACTTGACATAAGTATAAACATACTACTAATTGGAGATTGCTCTATGTATGAAAGTTAGCTATCTCAATCACCAAAAGATCCTGGATCTGTCACTGGGTATATTGGAGTAACTATATCTGAACCAAGATTCTAAGATTTTCTTTAAGGTTTTTTAATTCTTTTTACATTTTTAATTTATTTCAATACTGAAGATTATACCTATATTTTTGATTTACTATTATTTTTCATTTTTCTACCAAAATAAAATGTATTTTTAATTTTATAATCGTTTAACAAATTTAATTTAATTTAAAAAAAGTTTTAAAAAAGTTTTATTTTTTAAGCAAATAATATAATTTTTTTTCCATTTGGGAAGGGAGTTTTCAAACAAATTCACTGAATTGAACTAGTTTTGAGTTAAGGGCTCGTTCATAAATTACGTCACGCTATAGGGGGGGGGGGGAGGGGTTGGTGGTTTTGTGACAACTCATACAAAACTTGATTCTTAAGTATTGCAATTTTGTGATGAGGAGGGGGAGGGGGAGGTCAAAATTGGTCAATAATTGCGTGACGTAATTTATCGACGACCGTTAACTAGTTTTTAGAAAATAAAGAGCTTATTTAATTTTAAAAATATGTATAAATAACCTTATTTTTAAACCTTGCTAATTCAAAGAGCATAGTTATTCATTTAGTTTGTAAAAAAATTTTTTGAATCAAATCTTTTATGAATCAACGCAAAGTATGCTAACTTTATTCACTCTGTTTTTTAAGTTAGTCCCTGAGAATGAACTTTTTTTTCTACTCGTTCCTAATAAAACGCATTTTCGTACATGTCTTTATAAATGCTGTTAAAGTGTAAATTTATAGTATTTGTAAAAATAGGGAATACATTTTATGTCTTGTAATATGTCAATCTTTTGGTTTGCAAAATTTAAAGTTATTTTTGAATCAGCAGTAGATAAAGAAACAAATAATTAATTTTTATTTTTCTTATTTTGTCCCCAAATAAGCACATTTTTTGCATAACCCAGAAAATAAAAATTTTTCTGCGTGTTTTTATAATGAAATTTAAGAATTAAGTTACAGTATTTGTTAAAATATAAGTAACATGCTATGTCTTCTTACGACACAGGTCGCAGTGAATCTATTGGTTTGCAAAAATTAAAATCATTTTCGAATCAGCGCTATAGTAATGCACATTTTTTTACTGGTCCCCGAAAATACATATTTTTTTGCATATTATTATAATAAAATTGAAAAATTTAAAAAATTACAATATTTGTAAAAATATAAATTATATACTATGTCTTGTCATGTCAGAGCGCAGTGAACCTATTGGTTAGCAAGAATTAAAATCAATTTTATATCGGCGCTATAATAATTTTTTAAACTAAACTAGTTTTTTAGTTGGTCCTTGAAAATACACATTTTTTTACTGGTCGCCATAAATGCATAAATTTTTGCATGCCTTTATAATAAAGTTTAAGAAAAAAAACTGCAGTATTTGTAAAAATATAAATTATGTACTACGTCTTGTATTATCACAGAGCGCAGTGAAAGTTTAGCGCAGTGGTTTTTTAAATCAGCGCTATAATAATTTTTAAACTAAACTTATTTTTTAGTTGGTCCCCGAAAATGCACATTTTTTTACTGGTCCCCGAATATACATTGTTTTTTGTATGTTATTATATAAAACTAAAAAAAAATTGCAATGTTTGAGAAAATATAAATTATATGCTATGTCTTGTCATGTCACAGAGCGCAGTGAACCTATTGGTTTGCAAGAATTATAGTCATTTTTAAATCAGCGCTACAGTAATTTTTTAAACTAAACTTGTTTTTTAGTTGGTCCCCGAAAATACATATTTTTTGCATGTTATTATAACAAAATTAAAAAAAAAATTACAATATTTCTAAAAATATAAATTATATGCTATGTCTTGTTACGTTACAGAGCGCAGTGAACCTATTGGTTTGCAAGAATTAAAGTCATTTTTAAATTAGCGCTTTAGTCATTTTTTAAACTAAACTTGTTTTTTAGTTTCTCCCCGAAAATGCACATTTTTGTACTGCTCCCCGAAAATACATATTTTTTTGCATGTTATCATAATAAAATTAAAAAAAAAATTACAACATTTGTAAAAATATAAATTATATGCTACGTCTTGTCATGTCACAGAGCGCTGTGAACCTATTGGTTTGCAAGAATTAAAATCAATTTTATATTGGCCTTATAGTAATTTTTTAAACTAAACTTGTTTTTTAGTTGGTCCCCGAAAATGCAAATTTTTTTGCATGCCTTTATAATAAAATTAAAAAAAAAAATTACAGTATTTGCAAAAATATAAATTATATACTATGTCTTGACATATCACAGAGTCAGTGAACCTATTGGTTTGCAAGAATTAAAGTCATTTTTAAATCAGCGCTATAGTCATTTTTTAAACTTCTAAACTTCTTTTATTCTTTACTTTTGCTTTACTTTTTCTAAACTTCTTTTTAAACTTCTTTCTAAACTTGTTTTTTAGTTTGTCCCCGAAAATGCACATTTTTTTTCTGGTTCACGAAAATGCATAATTTTTAGCATGTCTTTATGACCATGTCTTTATGACCATATAAAATTGGAAATAAAGTATAAAATATCAGAAGAAATAACATTTTTTATTCGTGTATCTAGGCCTTCTCATTCGTGTCATTTCATTCGTGTATCTAGGCCTTCTCATTTTTATATAAAAAATAATTATTTCTAAATTATGCGTTTCAGTCAAATGATTAGTTATAAGACTTTTTTTTTTATTATTTCTACATTGATTTTAAGAGAGCATTTCGATAGCAAGTTATAATTGGACGTATTTTTGATGGTGTAAGATAAATTTTTGCCGCTGGTATATTTAACTGTAGACTTTTTTTTCAAATGTGCTCAGAAATGTTATTCAAATTTGTTATTTATTTGAGTGTTGCGATCAAGTAACACTAGATAAACACGTTGAAAAAAATCTGAGATTAAATAATTTTTAATATACTTTGTGCGTCTATCTTTGTTGTCAATTTTTATGGAGTTAAACCTAATTTTTGAAGAGCGACCTTAGGTACAACAGCTTATGATTTTAGTTTCAATTAAAAAAATTTATTGTACCTAGAGCCACAAATTATTAGGCGCTTTTACATGACGGAGATCTATAATTCAATACTTTATACTTATATTAATACAAATTAATTAATATAAAGATGTGATCATATCAGTTTTGCTATTTTTAAACAAGCCTTGACTTTAGACATTTAATAAATCCGTTAAAAAATCCTTGTGCGAAGTTTTTAAAACCATCGTCTAAATTTAAAAGATTTAGGTTTGTGTAAACTTTTTTTTTTTTTTAATGAATTGCTAATTTAATTTGATTAAAGTTCATAAATGGCTTCCTTGTTATGACTTGTTCTGTCAAAGAGCAAAATCAAGGGAACTGTGTTAACTAAATTAAACAAACTTTATTTTGTCTTTAAAAATAAAGCCGATCTTGATACCAAAACTAGTAAAAACAGGCGCTCTAACTACTGAGCTTTAACTGGAAATTTTCAAAAATGACGCTAAAGATACTAAATTTTTTAAAATTAAGTTTGTTTTACTTTTTTTTTTATTTGTCCCCGAAAATGCACATTTTTATGCATGTCCCCGAAAAAACACATTTTATTGTAGGTCCCCGTAAATGACCATTTTATGTTTAAAAAATTTACGGGGACCATTTTTAACAAAAAATTTATATATTTAGTTGTCATTAAGTCTATAAATTAACCTCATGTTGCCGTGTAAAAAAAAAAAAAGAGTGTATATTGTTTGAGATATGTTCATTACAATTATTATTAGTCCTCAAAGATGTAAAGTACCTACATACTTACTTACATAACCAATTGAATATACTTGCGGTACCACATAAATAATCTTTTTGCATAATTAAAAATTTATAACTTATTTTATAAACTTGAATGCATCCATGCTATATTATAATATAGCATGCATGAATAATGCATGCAAGTATTTTAGAAACTAAGGTCTTCACAAACTTTATTTCATGTTTATTGTAACATCAAATTAGCTAACCTGTCAATATTTGTACCTTTTGCATTAACATTTCACATAAAATTCTTCCTCAACTGAAAAGTAAAAACTATTTTACTATACCATAAAAATGGTTAATTACTTACTAATTAAAGCTTGCTTCTTTATTTTTTACATAAAAATTAGAACAAACTAAATAAAACTATTATTTTATAAAACATATATATATATATATATATATATATATATATATATATATATATATATATATATATATATATATATATATATATATATATATATATATATATATATATATATATATATATATATATATATGTATATATTATATATATATATATATATATATATATATATATACATATATATATATATATATATATATATATATATATATATATATATATATATATATATATAGGCCTAGTTAAGAACCGTTACGCAGCTCGCATTTTACCTGCGAAACGGCGATTTGCCTACGCGTTCAGCTGTTTTGCGTTACGTAAATGTAATTTGAATTCTCTTTTAACTAATTTAAACTTTAAAGACTCGAACCAATCGTCAACGTACCTTTTAAATATAACAGGAATTACCTTTAATCTTCTATTATTTTTAAGCAATGAATTTTTATAAATAACTTTTTATAAGCCTTAGCAACTAGATTATGATTTAAAAGGTAAACATCTGACAGATGTTCAACTATTAGAATCATATCTGAAAGAACAGAATTTGCAGTTTATCTTGTGATTACTAAAAAAATAACTATCAGTTTTAAAAATTGCTGCAGTTTTTGTTTACAGAATGATCTTTACAGAAATAGCCATTAACTTAATTATTATTTTAGGAAAATTTAAACTTTAAAGGAGTAAAAACGTCACAAAAAATCAATTTACCACTTGCATGTGTACTTGGTTGTTTCATAGTCATAATAAACATAGTCCGGCCAGTTTAAGAGTGCTATTGTTTATCTTATTGTTAGCTTTTTTTAGAACTCAGTCTACCAATGAGTGCACACTTTTTGTAAACAAATGCGCATTAAGAAGAATATCTACAAGAAGATTATTGATTTATCCTTGATTTTTGCAAATGCCTTGTCTTAATTGTTAATTATTTGGTTCTGGAACTTTTCGAAGAAGTTTAAATGTTTTTCTATTAGAAATATTTTCTTCAGATGATGATGTTTATAACAAAGAATCAAGAAGAAAAGTTTTACAAGTTATAAATAAAAATAAATCTTTAGTTATAATATTTTAAAACTTAAGATCAAATATGATATCAGAGAGCTTTTTTTTGATCGACAGATTTACTACCTTCAATAAATCAACCAGTTAAGAGCTTTTCATTGACAAATCCTTCTTTAGGCAGAATATAGTAGTTTCTCATACTACTAAAGCTCAACTTAAAGAAACTAACTTTTTCTTCTGAAGCAGATGAAAGTCAATAATTAAATATTTACATTAAAAAAGATCAATGTTTGTTACAGATGCGCCTAACCTTATTTCATTTTTAAAAAGTATCAAAGCTATTTTGTGGCTATTTTGTTAGCTAAAATCTTGGAAAAACATTATTTGGTATAAACAAAAAGATAAAAATTTTTTATCTTCAATACAAGAATATCAAAAGATTAAATAGTTTATGAAAAGCTTTTATATATATATATATATATATATATATATATATATATATATATATATATATATATATATATATATATATATATATATATATATATATATATATATATATATATATATATATATATATATATATATATATATATATATATATATATATATATATATTCAGTAGAGTCCCGTTGGACCCTGGATAACTTGGACCCTGGATAATTCGGACTTTTACTAAGTTTGATAAACTTTCAATTCCCTTTGAATTCTTTATACATACTGAAATATACATTCCCTTAGGTAGACAAAATTTATATGCCTGTTAATTACATGTATATATTTATATATATATATATACATATATATATATATATATATATATATATATATATATATATATATATATATATATATATATATATATATATATATATATATATATATATATAAAATAGAAAAACCATCAGTAATATATATACTGAAGAATAGTTTTTTAAAAAATTAAAAAAAATAGATATCAAATTAATGTCAATAATTATTGCATGCCATTTATTAATAGGCTTTATTTTGTTTATTGTCCTTTATTTCCATTTATAAATGATCTAGCTGGTGTACCACAAATAAAAGCTGATATAGCAAACTTAAATACTTTACCATTAATACTAATACTAGATTCAAATAAAGCAATACTTTCATTAACAAACATTTTTAGAAATTCATTACGGTCTTTTGGTTTAGACCTACTATAAAAAAGACCGATTATAAATGGGGTTTTATTGTGTTGAATATTGTTTATCCACATTTTTTAAACCTAATATGGGTCAAAATTGTCTAATGCTGCTTTTAAACAATGGTAAATCATCAATGTTGACTTGAATTGGTATATAATAATTTTTCTTTAAAAAACTTAAATTATTACTTAAAATACCTTGTCTAATGCCAATATTTAATATCAATAGATTACTGTCAGAGTTCATTTCACAATCAATATTATTTGCACATGAGGGAATAACACTCTCAGTTGAAAGTTTTCGATCTGATATACTTTTTAAATACAATGATTGTACTTCTTCTGGTGAATGTGAAATATTGCATGATTTAATGGTAAGATCTTTTAGGCAATAATCAACGTCAGCTATTATCTTTCATCGTTTTGTCCAAATGCTCACTGTTGAAACTTACATAAATTGTTTTATTTACTCAAGCTGGTACATATTTAAAAATGTATGTGTTATATATATGTGTGTGTGTGTGTATATACATATATATATATATATATATATATATATATATATATATATATATATATATATATATATATATATATATATATATATATATATATATATGTATATATATATATATATATATATATATATATATATATATATATATATATATATTTATTTATATATATATACATATATATATATATATATATATATATATATATATATATATATATATATATATATATATATATATATATATATATAAACATATATATATATATATATATATATATATAAATGTATGTAAATATATATATATATATATATATATATATATATATATATATATATATATATATATATATATATATATATATATATATATATATATATATATATATATATATATATATATATATATATATATATATATATATATATATATATATATATGTATATATATATATATATATATATATATATATATATATATATATATATATATATATATATATATATATATATATATATATATAACTTCATATTAGTATAACAATGTTCTTGTTATATTAAAAGTTATATGACTAGTCGTGTAACTTTTAATGTAAAAAGAACAATGTTATACTAATGTAGTAATAAAATTGTTACATAATTGTAACAATATTGTTAAAGTTATATATGTTTAAAATAAAATCAAATTAGAATTTTTAATTTTGAGTCTTATAAATATATATTGAACCTATATGTATATCTATACTAAGCATAGATATAGATATAATATAAAGTATTCTATATTAAGTATAGATATAGATATAATATATAAGTATAGATATAGATATAAATATAAATTATAAATATAGATATAAATATAATATAATATAATATATAGTAAAGTATACTTTATATTATTTCATAATATATTTATAGTGTATAATATATATAATATTTTATATATAATATAATATATTATATTTAAATCTATATTTATAATTTATAAATATTTATAAGTATAATTTATAGATATAGATAAAGATATAAAATAATGTAACTTTTAATATTTATAAGCAATAATTATAGCTATATTTTATAATATAAAGTATAGATGTAGATTTAGTTTATATAACCTATATTGTATGACTTAAAAATAAGAAGACTAATTTGATTTTTTTTAATACTATTTATTTATTACTTACTGTTTTACATAGACTATGTACTACAGTATGAAATATAAAAATCAATCAATGTAAGTCTCATGGCGCTTGAAATGCTTACTTTTGGTGTTTTAACGACATCTTACCATACTCGGGCTTTGTCTTGGCAAAACTAAAGCGTATCGACATAAACTTACCGAAGCTGACACGCCTATTTAAAATCGCATTGGCAACGAGGTGTTTTATCGCTCTTCGGCCGATGGCGGAAAGCCAACACAAAATAGCATGCCGGTCCTACATCAGCTACCCGGCTGCGGTAAGCCGCATTAGCAATCACAAAGAGCCAGCACCGGCACTCCGGCGACGGCTTTGAGCAACGCGGTCCGCTGAAAGCATGTTTGCTGGGTATATATATATATATATATATATATATATATATATATATATATATATATATATATATATATATATATATATATATATATATATATATATATATTTATATATATATATATATATATATATATATATATATATATACATAAATATATATATATATATATATATATATATATATATATATATATATATATATATATATATATATATATACATTTATATATATAAATATATATATATATATATATATATATATATATATATATATATATATATATATATATATATATATATATATATATATATATATATAATATATATATATATATATATATATATATATATATATATATATACATTTGTCATTATTATTTGTCAATAGAGTTTTGCATGCTATTTTTAATAAAGAAATGTATTTATTGTTGCGGTTATATCATACACTGTGCATATAAAGAGGACTTTAAGAAAAACTTGAGGTTATTGGTAATTGGGATATCAAAAGCTGCATTGTCAATCTTTAAAAATATCCATAGAAGCTAATAAGTGACCTATTAGGTTGAATTTGAGTAAAGGATAAATGTTGCAAAGAAGTCTTAATATTATTTCAAAATTTTATAAATTAAATCCTGAGAAAATTATTAAACTGCTTAAGTAGTTAAACCAATTGCTTTATTCATTGCATTATATGATAATATTATCTGAAATAAAAAATTACACAAATTTATTTGACTCTTACTTTATTATTGCATCTTTCAATCATACTGCAATACAGTTCAAATGCTAAAATGATTTTAACAAGTTTTTTGGTTATTAAAATAACCACTATTGAATGTCTAATATTTATTTGATGAATTAAATTTGTTCTTTTTAATATTGAATTGATTTTATGCAAGTTTACAGCTCCTTTTTTATGCAAGTTTATAGCTCTTTTGAATAGGATGAGCGAACACAAAAACAAAGTGGCAAAAGATGGTCTAGAAAATTAATAGTCACTTCTTTAAACATCTCCGTCAAATCAAAATAAAAACTATACATTTTGGATAAAAAATCTTCAACTGCACTATAAGTAATTTTTATAACTTCTTTTTATTAACTTGAATGATAGCTTTGTATTATCTTTTAAAAATATGTACTTCGAAAGCTCATCCCTGATATATGGAAGGCAGCAAAGATTGTTTATAACAATAAGAATGTTTTTTAAAACAAAACTGATGAATCTCTTTGCAGAACACGTTGCAGCAATGATTGTTTGTAACAATAAGATTGTTTTTTTGAACAAAATTCATAAAATTATTTGTAGAACACGTTTGCTTAACATCAGTTTATGCATTTATTTGCTGTATTAAAGAGAAACTCTTTGAATGCTGCTTTGTTATGTCTCGTTTGAATTTATGCTCCGACTTACATTTAATCATACACTGGTGAAAATAAATTTGGTTAAAACGTTTTTACTTCCAATTTTAACGAGAAAAGAACTGAAATCATTGATAAACTTGAGTTTACAAAAAATATATCTGATTCTAGATCTAATATGAAATAATCGAAGCATTGTTTATCTGTTAAGTTCGCCATTTTTTAGATTTTTGTGCACTTATTGGTAGTCTGAGCACGATAAATAAACCATTTTCAAAATAAATTCAAAGTTTTAAATTTTATTGTTTAAAAACAATAGAATCTTTCGAAAACGGCCCAACTGGCCGGACTATCTGATATTATGACTATGGTTGTTTCCTGCTGCTTTAATTGTTGTTGCAACTTACTGGACTGTATATAAAATATTAAATGAAATTAAACAAGCAAAACTTAATTAACAATAAAAAATATATTTGCGTGGAATTCAGAAAATTATATAATATAGCTATATTATATATAGTATATATATATATATATTGTTCAAGCCATGTTAATTTTCCTACTAAATAGAAAATAAAATACAATATAATGATACAATATAATAATCTATCATATCAGACATAAGTAAGTTTATTTTCTCTTAAATGGTTATCATATAGGAGTATGAATAATACTTAAATTTTTAAAAATATTTTTTAGTTTACACTAAAAGCCTACACTAAAACTAAAGCTCCATTATATAAATATTTGAACCTCACATTTTTTAATTGGCACTGTCTGCACTAAAAGTATAAATATTATAACATTGCTATTCGAGTATAACATCTATCATAATTTATGAAAGATGTTATATTGATCTGTTTATGACATAAACAAATAGATGTTAGATCTTAAAGTAAACTAAAATAATAATTTTGTTTAGTTATTTAAAAAGTAGTTACCATTTAAAATGCATATTTTTTCTCTAAAACTTTTAGAAAAAATTAATGCATTTTCAGTGGTAATTATTTTTCATAATTTTTCTACTTTTAGTAAAAGTAGAAAAATTAGGAAGCTCAGAGTTAACTATAGACGTTTTATAGCGTTGTTAAAAACCAAACAAAAAAAACAATTTAAGAAATAATTTAAAAAAATGCTGAAACTGATACATTTTTGAAACTGCTGCTACTTTTTTGAAACTGCTATATTAGTAGCAATAATTAAAAAAATTATCAAAATACATAGTTACTGTACTTAAAATTACTTTTAATCGCTTATACAACATTATCGAAGAACTTACAGAACTTTTTAGCTGCTTCATTAGCCACAATATAATACTAAAAACAAACTTCTTTTGTCTTTTCTAAACCATTTATTACATAATTTAAGATTCGTAAGAAATTCTAATTTTTATTCATAATGAAAGATTAAAAATGTCCGACACATTTTGTGCGAAACTAATTTAATTAAGTTAGTTCCGTACGGAAATCGTTTGATTTAGCTCTTCAACGCAAATTAAATATTCAAAACACGTTTAGAATAGGTTCCTAAACGTTTAGATCAACGTAAATGCCATCTAAACGTGATCTAAACCAATTTTAAACCAACAAACACCAGCTGATCAGTGTAAATGTGTAATGCATGAAAACTTAATTCTACATTTGAGAGGATTGGGCTTTGAATATAAAAATAATTGGTGGAATGATATTTTGCGTTCTTCTAGTGCATTAGATATGTCTTAATCTTGTAGGAAAAACAAGTGTAAATTATGTAAAAACGGCTTTAGTATCAAATCTAACAAGAATGTGGAAAACATAACGATTTCGAACGTATAGATTAATGAAAACGTCAAACCTGACGACAATGCTGAATCCAAGAAGCGGCTGCTCAAGATTCAGCAGAAGGGTACTGTAGGAGAACTAATTGTTGTCATTCAGAAGGGTTTTGAAAAAGTTGTAAAGCATGTGCGGGTGAAAAGAATCCAAGCTAAATAATTTTCTGAAAACAAAACAAAATGTACCTTCAGAATCCTGCATATAGATTTTGCAATGTCATATTCATGCGATTATTAATCTGACATCCAGTCAACTATGTGAAGCAAGTTTAGCATTACTCTTTTTACAGCAGCTACGTTTACAAGGTGTATACAACAAGGTTTTATTTTATTTTATTTTATTTTTTATTAATTTTTTTTTTGCCATTTCATATATTTAGAATAAAGACATGTTACATTTTTAAAAATTAGTCGGAGCAAGAAGATGGCTTTGACTGTTTTAACATCGAGACCCGTTTACATATTGTCCGTGTTTATAAACCAAAAACAAAATATACAAAAAAGTGTTGAAAAAGAGTCCTTTAAATTGAATTGATAAGAACTTATTTTTATATTAACTCTCGGAACAATAAAATTATTTTCTGAAAACTTTGTTGAATACTTATGAGATTCTTCGCTAAAATAAGAATGAAATAGAAGTGGAGATGTCCATGTTTCATTTTAAACATGAAAAGCAATGTTTGGTAAATGTTTACTTTATAAATATTTAAGACCTTGAGACGATTTAATAGTGGTTCGAAATAATTAGTTTTGTTTCCCCCAAACACAATTCTACAAGCATGCTTTTGTTTACTATAAAGTTTTTTGAATTTTCCAAAACTCGTGCTTCACCATGCAATGTTGCAGTTAGAAAGATAGCTGTGAACAAATAAAAAATTAATTTTCATTAGATCTTTTGAGTTTAATAATGGTTTTGTTTCATAAAGAACTGAAATATTATAAGAGATTTTACTTTTAATGGGTTGGATGTGAAACTTCCTTTACAAGTTTTCATCAAGAATTACGTCTAAAAAGTAAACAGTAGATTCCCTTTTTACATCTGTTTTTTTAAATAAAAGATTTGACAGTTTAAGTGGAATATTATCAACTTTATTTGGTTTGTGAAGCATAATAAATTGAGTTTTATTTACATTTAGTGAAAGGCAGTTTCTTATAAATCATTCATTTACTTTAGAAAATTCTTCAAAACAATATGGGTCCTAAAATAGATCCTTGAGGAGTCCCGCTACTTATAAGATTTTTTTGATTTCATTGGTTTCATAGTTTATACATCGTTTTCTGTTAGTCAAGTAGTCTTTTAACCAAAGTAAGTTTAAGTTGTTTATTCCATAAAGTTTTGATTTTTTATAAGGATTTCATGATTGACAGTGTAAATTGCTTTGGATAAATCAATGAAAATTCAAAATAGACTTATAATTCAACTTTTGTTCGATTAAAGCGAATGCCTGATTATATTGTTTACTAAGAAACATGAGGAATAATACATAAACGTTTTGTATTTTATACAATAAGTTCCAATCTACAGACTTTTTTTGATAGATGGCTAAAATGTAGTAAAGAGTTTTTTTTGATTTGACGTATCAATTTTTGATTTAACGGAATTGTTTTTTAATGCTGTGTTTTAAGTGGTTAGAAAGATAGGAAAATCACTTATGTCGGTTTTTATTATGCCTGTCCTTAAGCAACATTATTGAAAACTGTTTGTTATAAAGTTATCGACTAATGATGATGTCTATTTTAATCTTGTTGCCATACTTGTTGTTGGAATAAAATTATATTGCAAAATGGTGTCAATAAGGTATTTACCCAAGTAGCAAACAATATTTACTTAATATTGGTGCGATATTGGGTATCTTAGCTAATCTTGGCCAAGATATCCGACATTGGGCCAATATTGTTGCAATATTACGCCAATACTGTCTTACCATTTTTGGCAAACTGTATTACGCAAATATTGTCCCATTTTTGTTTTACTAATAATGGTATGCCAATATTGGCGAAATATTGTTTGCCAGTATTGATTTTATATTAAACAATTTATATTGACTAAGGTTGACATTTTTACATATTGGTACGCATGCGTAACATTAAGAAATAGTCACAATGTCCTTTAGTTTCGTTAAAAGTGTTTAATGTAAATAAAATTATATACATACATATATATATATATATATATATATATATATATATATATATATATATATATATATATATATATATATATATATATATATATATGTATATATATATATATATATATATATATATATATATATATATATATATATATATATATATATATATATAATATATAAATATATATATATATATATATATATATATATATATATATATATATATATATATATATATATATATATATATATATATATACATATATATATATATATATATATATATATATATATATATATATATATATATATATATATATATATCTATATATGTATATATATATATATATATATATATATGTATATATATATATATATATATATATATATATATATATATATATATATATATATATATATATATATTTTATATATATATATATATATATATATATATATATATATATATATATATATATATATATATATATATATATATATATATATATATATATATTTTGTTAGATCGACTTAAAGTGGCCTTTTCATTGGTAAAAACTTAACTTAAAGAGGACTTTTTTGAGCCCACTTAACGCTTTTGATTAGTTTTTAGACTAAGTTATAGCTGTTGAAAAGTTAATAGCAAGTTTTTATAATCGGACTAATGCTTCTATAAAGGTTTGCGGATAGGAAGTTTTGTTTTAAAAGCATAATTTTGAGTTTAAGTGTTTGTTATTTTGACCATGTATATTTCGTCACTGTACAAAAAAACACTTAAAGTGGATTTACATTTTGAGACTAGGTTTTGTGTATAAATTTTTACAATATTTAATCGAGTTTTTTAGTTCTATAAGACATCATACACCTTATACTAACCAGATCATAACCTTATACTAGATATAACATAAAAAATGCAATTAATGAGGTCGCTAACGCATAGATTTTGTTCAAAAAAAAAAAAAATTGTTATAAGTTAAATCAAAAGAATTTATTAACCAAGGTAAAGTTAAATTTGTTTATCTGTAAGAAAGCAATAAAATAATTTGTAAAACTAAATTTAAAGCAACCCTTACACATTATTTTTACACTTAATTAAAAGTCCATTTAAAGCAAACTTTTCAACATGTTTTGTATAAATCCATTTAAAGCGAAATTTCAAACATATTTTAAATAAATCCACTTTAAGCGAAGTTTTAAATGTTTTAAATAAGCTCACTTTAATTTAAGTTTTAAACAAATTAAGTAAGTCCATTCCAAGCGAGATTTTAAGCGTTTCAATGTAAATAAATCCAGTTTTAAATGTTTTTAATAAGCTCACTTTAAGCAACATTTTAAACAATTTAAGTAAGTCCATTTTAAGTGACGTTTTAAACGTAAATAAGTCCACTTTAAACGGACTTTTAAACGTTTCAAAATAACACTTTAAACAAAGTTTAAGCATGTTTCAGAAAGCCGATTAAGTAAAAGCGTTGAAAATAAATTATATTTATCAACATAACCAAAAAAATATATGCTAACAATCTTTATTTATTATATAACTAATGCTACAAGAACAATCTATATATTATTTTCAATTCTATTTTTATAACTTAATTACTACGGTTTTAAATATTTGAGTTCAAACTTAAAAAAAACGGGCGATGTACAGGTATCGTTGACGTCAAAAACGCTTTAATTTTGTTTAAATTTTAAAAAATTTAACTCCAGACTCCTTAAAATCCTATGTCTTTTTTTTTTAATGAAAATAGTGGAAGTAAAATAAATCATGGTATTGCACCGTAATAGTAATAATAATAATAATAGCAATAATAATAGCAATAATAATATATTATACTAATATAAGATAAAAAAATAATAATAATAATACAAATTATAGTAATAAAAAAGTATGCTTACAATATTTGCAATGAAAAAAACAATAATAATAATAACTAAAATTATGATGGTAGTTATCACCATAAATGTTTTTTTTTTAATTTTTTTTTCCTTAGATTTAGGTTTAAAAAAGTATTTTACCAATTAAAAAAAAAATAATTAAAAAAAATAAGCGAAACTTGAAGATATTAACGATATATAACAGGTTTGTATATGTGTGATCGTATGGATTTCGATTTAGATGACAGCCCATACGTTAATATAAAGCAAATTTTCAATGCCACAAAGCGTTTTTGCAAACTTAAAAATGATTCCAATGCAGTTTTTTTTCTCATTCCTTTCAAATTTTGCTACATAATTCGATTTTTTACAAGTATAAACGTCGTTTTGTCAGATACTGGGATTGGCATGAAATAAAATCATGAAATATAACAATTAGTAAAAAGCTTATCTTAGTTATACAATATTTCACCAATAAAATATTGCTCTAAATTAAAGCGAAACACATGCTCTACAAACAGGAGTGCTTTTAAATTATTACGAGAGAGGGGTTATTTTTCAAAAGTTACATGTCTAATAAAAATGTCTTCAAAAATCCAGTTCTACAAACAAGGTTTGTAGAACTAGATTTTTTCAGCTGGGTATATTCTTACAATTAATGTTTATGAGTTAAATTTGATTTTCCTTGTGTGTATGTGGAGAAACATTCCCCCCAAACCGTTAAAAACTGTAATTAAAAATTTATGAAAACTCAAAGTTAAAAATAAAAAAATAATAGTTTTGGATAAAATAAAAAAGCTCTTATAGGTAAATAAAATTAGCTGAGTTCAATCGCACACACGTTCGAATAGGATCACAGAATCTTCTCTGCTTACTTTACAATTTTGAATAAAAATTTTACTTTTTTTAAACGAAAACTAAACGAAAGGTAAACAACGTTCGAACTCACTGTTCACGTTAATTAATTGAAAAATTTATTTGGCGCGGATTTTCTCATTGACTTTAAAATAAGATTTTAGAAACATCAGTATTTTCAGATTTTGAATTATTTTCGAAATTTACTTTTTGTTAATAAATACATAATTTAATTAAATAAATAATATAATTTAAACAAGCAAACAAAAATTTAAATTTTTGTTTCCTAATTTAAATTTTTTAAATAATTTAGTTAAGATTTCTCAACATCTATAACAGAGCGCATATTTTCTGCTGGCGGAAATATACTGTTCTACCAGCTGAGAACATGCCTTGCTCTTTTCTTATAATTTTGCTATTAAACATAATGTTTTATTATCAGAATAATCTAATAATTTCTTCTCTCATCAAATAACTTTGTTGACTGATCTTCAATTAGGGAGGACCGGGGCTAGTTGGCCGCATGGGTAAGAGCCTTTTATCATAAAGCAAAAAAATTACACAGAACTTTTCTAATTGACCATTTTATCATACACTGTAGAATTGTCAGGATTCGTGCATGCGCATGGGAGATGTTGAGATTTTGTGTTTCTCGGACAAAAACGTAACATATGGAACATCGGTTCCTTTTTACTTTACAAAAAAAAATAATCAGTCAAATGAAAAAAGATATATTGTAAAAGTTACAGTCACAATTGGTTTACTAGTTAATATTAAAAAACTTTTTCTTAATTTTGCACTTAATAGTACACCACTGGGTAAGTTGCGCCAACTTACCCAGTGGTGGTACCCAGTTGGCGCAATTTTTTCTTTTTTTTTTTGAGGGCTTGGTAAGGCCTTAAGAATTTTTTTTTTTGTAAATGAATGCAAATTTTATAAGTTAACCAAATTCTTACTCATTGAGACTACACTTTAATGTTTTCAAAAAAATGTGCCGCAAAGGCTACAGAGCTCATAGAGTAAAAACCAAGCCAAGTAAGAAAACTAAAAATAATTTGTTTAAATGGAGAAAAGTTAGAAAACTAAAAATAATTTATTTAAATAAACTGAGAAAGTAAGAAAACTAAAAATAATTTATTTAAATAAACTGAGAAAGTAAGAAAACTAAAAATCATTTATTTAAATAAACATTTTTTTTAATGCAGTAGAGTAACAGAGAGTTTTCCGTTTTTGTTTAGAAATTTTAAAAACTTGGAAAAATCTTTAATACTTTTTTTATCCTTTTATTTTCTAAACTGAGAACAAATTTATTGCTCAATAGTGTAAATGAAAATAATCTAAATATTCTTATTTTATGAATAAAATAACACTGCGTTGCAAAGTTGTTTAGTAAGTTTTAATAAATATGTTAATGCATTGTTTTAATGGGTATTTATTTTTAAAATATTGTTTACTACCGTTTTTTAAATTTTATTTTTGTAACTACAACAAAAATTTTATTTGTCAGTTTTATATCTCAGAGATAGAAATAATATTAGTTAACCATTTTATGAATAACATTGCATAAGTTTATAACAGTATTAAAAAACTTTATACCTTTTTGAGATCTATTTTAAAACAAAAGCATATTATTAGTGACATGATCTAATGATATAATTTTTTAAATATTTATATGTACAAGTTTATCATAAGTTATATTGACAGTAAATTTAAGTCGTACTGTCGGGACCAGCTAAAGTATGAGTAGTAAAAAAGCCGACTGATTATAATTTTTATTATTTTTCATTGTTAAACGGAATCATTCTCGCATAGTAGCGTTGATTACAAAGAACCAAATATAAAGTGTATTTGCAGTAGTAACAAGTTTTACGAACTTCGGGTTAACTCATTAGTTTCCATAATTTGAATGTGACCTCGAGTGTAAATATAATTGTTTTTTAAAACGAAACTTGATATACTTAGAGTAAATAACCAGTTTTTTTTTTAAAAAGCAATTTAGCGCTAGAGATTTCACAAGATTTTATTCCAACATTTTAATATTGACCCGGTGCTGGGTATCCGGAATCGGGAACTCAGCACCTGCAAACTGGTTCCGGTACATCTTTATTTTGCACTGTTTTCTTTTGTATCTGCTTCATAGACATAATGATTTTTCTTGAAACAAACAAAAAAATTCTCTTACATGATTAATAAGTTCTTATATATAAGAAATTTATTGAATCATTTAATAATTTTTTTGATGAGTTTAAGATTTCCGCAAATGTTTTTGTAAAAAAAAAAAATATATTTATACTGATACTAATTGAATATGAGATGTTTTGAATAAGATAAAGTATTTTAATTAACACTTTACATAGAAAAGAAGTAGTATTTCACAAATAAAACGCTATAATCTAAACTAGATAAAGGAAACAAATTAATAAAATTTATATTGCATAATAAAAGTAAAGTTCTAGAAATATTATTTAATGACACTCAAATATCAGATTAATAAAGTATATTAAATATGGACAAAATAATTAAGGGGCCATCCATAAAAGACGTCATCCAAATAGGGGGGGAGGGAGGTTGAGTTAAAAAGGACAAAAAAGGACAAGGGGAGGGGGAAGTTGTCAAAAAAAGACGTCACTTTATAGATTTTTTATTTTAGTTTATTTAACATGGAAAACTACGTAAACATGTGTTTTTAAGAAGATAATGTATCAGAATATTTTTAATTTTATTTTTCAAAGGTGTAGCACCAGATTCAAACTTCATTGCGAGATGAGATATATTTTTTTGGAGTTAAAAGTAGGGGTGGGGGTTCAGGATTTTATGACGTCCTATATATATATACATATATATATATATATATATATATATATATATATATATATATATATATATATATATATATTATATATATATATATATATATATATATATATATATATATATATATATATATATATATATATATATATATATATATATATATATATATATATATATATATATATGTATATATGTATTTATATATACTGATGTATGTATATATCAGTATATATATATATATATATATATATATATATATATATATATATATATATATATATATATATATATATATATATATATATATATACATCTTATGTTGTTAAAAATAAAACTTTAATGTTTAAAACTAAGATTTAAGTTAAGAATAGGAAAAACTTTTAATCGTTTTTTATTTATTTGGAAGTTTGTGCTACATAATTTATGGTTTCTAAGAGATAATATTATTTACTTTAGAGTAATTTTAACCTCTGTCATTCAAATGAAATTTGATAAACCTTTTTGACAAAAGTTTCGGGTGTGTTTATTGTTTTTTAAAAAAACAACTCTATTAAAATGAAAACTATCGATTTCTCAGTCTTTGATAAGAAAGTTGAATGCAACAAGTAAGTTTCTAAATTTGATAAGAATTATCAAAATTTATTAAAATTTTTACAAGAAATGTTTTTCATGATTTAAAGATTTCAAATAGTTAGTGAAATAATATTGTCATTGTTAAATTAAATTTGCACTGAGAATACTAAATAATACTAAGTAAAAATACTATAGAACACTAAATAAAAGATATAATATTATTAATAAAACGATTTTACTTAATTTCTATTTTTTCAACATTTGTCAACTGCTCTAATTATTAATAATCTTTTACAACTAGTTTATTTATTAATAGAGATTAAATTAAATTCAATTAAATGAAGGAAATTTAATTAGAACTCGTTAGCTTTACTTAACAAATCGGAAAAATATAAAAACAAAATGAAACTGATTAACTAAGGGATCACCCATAATATAAGCAACGCTTTATCTACCAAATTTATATTTAAAAAACAAAAGTCGAAAATAAAATATTTTTTCACGCGGTGGTTTTCATTTACCTGAATGAGCTGAATTGATTTTATACTTAAATTTATACTTTTATATCATTTAAAGAATATTAATTTCATATATTATGCTATGTTATTCAAAAAAATACTTTTATGTGTATAACTAAGATTAAATTAAATTAAATTAAATTAAGAAGAGGAAAAACTTTTAATCATTATTGTTTTGTTTATTTGAAAGTTTGTGTTACATAATTTATGTACGATCCCTAAGCTATAATATTACCTACGTTAGAATGATTTTAATCTCCGTCATACAAATGAAATTTGATAAATCTTATTGACAAAAGTGTCGGGTGTGCTAATCGTTTTCAATAAAACAATCGATTTAAAATAAAGACTGATTTTCCTCTCTTTTATATTTATATTTTTATTAATACTATTACAATTTATTATTAGATTACTTATTTTGATAATTATATTGAATATTTGTTTTTATTATTTTTATTATATAATTTATTTTATATTTTTGTTAACTTTGATTAGTTTTTTTACACTTTTAGTTTTGTTTTTTAAGTTTCAATATTTTTATTTTTGTTATAGTTTACTGTTTATTTGGCTCTTGTATTATTGTTTAACTAATATTAATGTTATTGTTATTATTGTTATCATTATTATTGTTATTATTATTATTGTTATTATTATTATTATTATTATTATTATTATTATTATTATTATTATTATTATTATTTATTATAATTGTTAGTTTTTCAATGTTTTAATTAATTGTTGTATCTTTGTTTAGTATTGTCTTATTAAAAAAAAAATGAGTTAATAACTTTAGATATAACTTTTTTTTTTGTATATAGTCTACAGTTGTAAAACATTTATTTTAAAATTAATAAAACAAATAGTACATTGTCTGACCGAGATTATAGTATAAATATAAAAATTATATATTCATTAACAGCATGACTTTGCTTCACTTTTTGTATAAAACTGCAATTTTATAGCTGGATCAAATTATTGTATTTTGATTTGAAAAAATACTTTGTGGGTAACCACCCCTGATTTTTCAAACTTTGACATATTGTTATGTGTTTTATGTAGATATATTCAATATGAAATTTCAAACTTCTAAGTATAAAGGTTCATAAATTGTAGTTTAGAAACATGACACAGTGACCCCTTTATTTAAAAATGTTCAAAACAAATTACTTCAGAGCTTTATAACTTTTTTCTATTTATCTATATTAATTTAGACATCTTCATTTGAACATTAAAAAAGGTCTCTAGTACTCACTTTATTTGAGCCCCTATCTACTATAAAGACCAGATCAAGGAGAAGGCAACGAATCATATATTTATTTTTATTAAGAAATAACTTATAATTAGTTGCAGCCTTTACATAGACCAGTGGGCAGATTAAAGAGCACTGGTTGTTAGTAACACATTCAATCGTTGATAATTGAAAAATAGTGATATTTAAAAATGCTTTTATGCTGTTAACTTTAGATCAAAACATAGGGTTAGAAAACTTTACAAGAATCTCAAAATGGCTGAAATTGGAGTTTTTATGTGAATAGACAATTTGCTTTCAGATACATTTGAGTTCTATACTGCTACAAGCTCACAATTATTTTCAGCTTTATTCCAGGTTGTAGTTGCTTATCTGAAACTTATCTGTAAAGACTTGTAGATGAATAGAAAAATGTTATAGTTATTTTAGCTTTGACATGTTTTAGCATTTTTACGATTTTTTCTAAAGTTGAGGAGATCATAATTTTTTTTCACAAGTGTATGATAAAATGTAATTCGGAGCATAAATTCAAGCAATACATAACAAAACAACATTCAATTAGTTTCTATTTAACTCAGCAAACAAATGGATAAACTGATATTAAGCAAACGTGTTCTACAAATAAGTTTATGAATTTTGTTTAAAAAACCCATTTTATTGTTACAAAAAATCTTTGCTGAAACGTGTTTTGCAATGAAATTTATCAATTTTGTTTGAAAAAACATTCTTATTGTTATAAACAATCTTTTCTGCTTTCCATTTATCAGAAATCAGCATTCAAAGTATATATTTTTAAAAGATAGTACGAGTCTATCATTCAAGTTACTAAAAAGAAGTTATAAAAGTTATTTAAAGTGAAGTTGAAGTTTTTTATCCAAAGTATTTATATTTGCAGATAAGAATAGATTTTTTTTACAAATCCTTGCCTTTTGTAGGATATTACCTTGCTAATAAAATTTAGAAAACAAAAAAAAAAGAAAACAAAATTTAGTTCAAAACTTAGTTTTTTTGGTTGATACGTATTTTGTGCTTTTTATCGAAGAATATGTTAGTCAAAAAGTTGGGAAAACATAATTGGAAAACATAATTGGAAAACATTGTTGGCAGAAAAACTTGAAAAATAAATCAAGACTTTTTTGAAGAGTGTTCAATTAAAATACTGATAAAAAAAATGTAGCAATTTAAAATATTCAGATGATCTTTAGTCTGTATTATCTGATGCTTTTTTACTACTTGCAGAGTTAGTATTCAAAAAGTAAACAAAAAGGTTTATGTAAAAATAAGCTGCCGATTGATGATAGAATTGCTTTAAGATGTTGATGTTTGTCTCATTTTTGAAAAAATTGTTATTTAAATTTGACCAATATATTTAAAGAAGTGGTTACCAATTTTTGAGACCATCTTTTACCACTTTATTTTTGTTTTCGCTCATTATCTTATTCGAAGGAGCTATAAACTTGCATAAAACTGGAGCTGTAAACTTGCATAAAATCAATTCTATATTCAAAAGAACAGATTTGTTTAGAAACAAAAATCAAGAAAAGGGTTATTTAACCCCATCGAAAAATATTACACATTTAATAAAAGTTATTTTGATAACCAAAAGATGCAATAATAAAGTGAAAATCAAATAAAGTTGTGTATTTTTTTTCTTAAAAAAAATTTTATATATATATATATATATATATATATATATATATATATATATATATATATATATATATATATATATATATATATATATATATATATATATATGTATGTATATATATATATACACTTATACTTCTTCAAGAAGTTCCAAAACCAAGTATGTAACAAATAAGGCAAAACATTTGCAAAAATTAAGGATAAATATTCTTTAGATAAGGATAAATATTCTTTAGATAAGGGTAAATATTCTTTAGAAATAATTCTACTTAATGCGCATTTGTTTGCAAAACGTGTGCACTCATTGTTGTGTTGAGCTTTAGTATTATGAAATATATTCTGCTTAAAGAGGGATTTCCCAATGAAAACCTCTTAACTGGCTGATTTATTAAAGGTAGTACACCTGTCAATTTAACAAAAAAGTTCTATGTTGTCATATTTAATCTTTAGTTATTTTATAACTAAAAATATAAGCTTATTTATAATTTTAAAATTTTTCTTTTTGATTCTTTGTTATAAACATCATCGGAAGAAAATATTTTAAATAGAAAAACACTTATACTTTTTCAAGAAGTTCCAAACCAAACATGTAGCAATTAAGGCATACCATTTGCAACAATTAAGGATAAATAATCTTTTTGCAAATATTCTACTCAATGCGCATTTGTTTGCAAAAGTGTGCACTCATTAATACGCTGGGTTCTAAAAAAAAGCTAACAATAAGATAATTAATAGCGCTCATAAACTGGCCGGACTATGTACTTTATGACTATGATAAAACATCATGAGGTTTTGCATGATACACTAGCAAATAATTTAAACTTCCAAATTTTTCAAATATACATTCTTTATAAAACATATAAATACTGTTTGTTTTAATATTTATATGTTATTACTAAACTCTTTTTTATTAAATTGATAATATAAATGACAAACAACTATAAATATATGTTACTAAGTACAATCACTCAATTTTATGTCTGTGTGGTGTAGTTGTTAGCTCGTTGGATTAAAGATTAATGAACTGTGGTTCGATTTCTGTCTAAGGAAACTTTTTTTAGTTTACAAAAAACACGTTGGATTAACATCGGAATGCCGACGTCGCGCGATGTCAGTTTATCTGACATCAAAAATCATTTCTATTTCTAACGTAAACCCAAGATTGAGATCTGACGTCGCTCGACGTTTATTCAATGTCGAAATGCCCACTGGGTTAAGATAATAAAAAATATAAAAAAGTTTTTCAACGAAAAGTGCATTTTTGTATTCCTTAGCATTAAAAAATCCAGACCTGTTTAGTACCACTAGAGCGGTATGAGCAAAAAAAAAATGGTGTTAAAAAATACTTTCATTTTCTTTTCTTTTATACTTTCTATTAAATATAGGGAAAAAAAAATTCCGGTTTCAAATAAAAAAGAAAAAAAAAATTCTGTTTATTTCAGCGTGTTTATTTTTTCTTCAGGACAATAAAATAAAATAAATAGTAGTTACCATATTTACTATAACTACTGTGCTGTTTAACGTTTAAAACTATCGTTCGATTACTCACTGTACATTAGACTTAAAAAAAGGATTTTAAACTTATTGCAAAACTTATTTAAAAGACTTTTTGAATACACTGTAGAAAGATAGAATGATTTAAAAATATTCATGATAAGAGTAGATTAACTTAAGCTTGTTGGCAATAAAAAGTAATACAAGATAAAAATAAAATTTTAGCTAGTTATTCAAAGAAAAATTTCTGGCAAAACTTGTTTTAGTTTAGTATTAATTAGTGTATAGTTTGAAATATTTTTATAAAGAATTAATTTTTTATTTTAAGCTTGCTATTTTATATTAGGTAAGGAATTTTTTTAAAAAAAGGCATTGAAAAGCACTGTAAAACTTGCGAATGAGGAATCCAAATTAGCTAAACGTGCATATACTAATCAACAAATAATCATATTATAAAAATATAATAAATTAAATTTTATGTATGCATTACATAAACATATTTATATAGAGACAATATATACTTGTAAAACTAAAATTACATAAATATATTTAACAAACAGATAATAATTTGTATCTTCGTATTCCTCTTTAAAAAATAAAAATTAATTATAGAAAAGTCTGACTAAAAACTATTTATTTGTTTTGCTTTTCCTTAATCAATTTTATAGCTAAAAATTAAAACCACCCTGAAAAAAAATAGCAAAAATTATTAATATTTTTATTATTATTTTATTTTTTCTATTTATGTTTATCTCGGTTTCCTATTTTGTTAGTTTTGCTTTCCTTTTTCAAATTTCTTAATGGTGTAAAGCAGAGAAAGGTTAAATACAATGCATCATCTTTCTCTGCTTCACACCATATAGAAATTTGTATTGCATTAATATTAAACTTTCCAATCGTTTTATTATAAATAGTTTTTCTAGGCATTATGTTAAAAAAAGTAACCATATGTACTTCAATACAAGAACATAAAAGTATATACAAACTATTATAGGTTCATCTTAAATTTAGAATTTACTATTTTAAATTTAATAGAATGTTAACTTACCTTCTGCATTTCTTTGGTACAACAATTAATTTGCTCTTTTTGTGTCAGGTTAATTTTTTAACCGATTTATTGAAAATAAATAATACAAACCAGGATCTACCTCCGTGCATTTCTAAAGAACAGAGGTAGATAAAAGTTAGTTAAGCAGTTGCTTACACATTTTTTCATTCTTTATTTTTGATTCACTCCCGACATGGCTGCAAGCAACCACAATTAAGTTAAAAGTAACTATAAAAAAAAAAAGTTAAACGGTTGACAAAAAACTTAAAGAAGTAAAGTTTGTATGAGTCAGAAAAATATAAAGATAGATGAGTTCCAAACAGTTGAAGTACTGGAAAAAAAGCAAAACGAATAAAAGAGCATGCAGGGCCTTGCAGTAAAATAATGAGACTTTGATAAATGACGAGTCAAGCGAAAAAGAGTTTTAGTTAATGGAACTAGAGATAAAAGCTCCTTTGATCAACGACCATGATTTTGTAAAAAAGGGAATAAAAAATGCAACTTAATGATAAAAAGAAAGAGGCTCAAACTTAGCAGATATAATCTGGGTTCAATTACCTTTACAATGCGATTCTGAACGTTGTTTAGAAGAAAAAAGAGCATCATTAGGAGAACCAGCCCAATTATGACAATAGTGTTCAATACAGGGAAAAAAAGAAATTTGTATAGGTAGAGAATGGAATCAGGAAATAGAAAGTGGCGAGCACAATAAAGAGAAGCAATTTTAGCAGATGGTAATTTAGCAATCTATTATATATTTATGGTTTCTATGAAAAGTCAGTAGTAAATAATAATCCAAGACGACACAAAGAAGAGGACTTAGTTAGGGGTTGCCATTCATCAATATAGGAATGTCGACACTACTGCAATAGATGTTTGCAGGAAATAACTGAGTATTTTTAGAGTTAAAATTTACAAGCCACAGTGATCCCCAATTAGTTACAGAAGTGAGGCCAAGTTCAAGATCAACTGCGTGTTACAAGCGATGAAATAAAGAAGAATTTTTGATTAATACAGAAGTATAATGTCTAGTCATCAGCAAAAAGTTCAACTTTAGATATAAGGTTGTCAGGAAGTTCATTAATATAGATAAGAAACAAAATTGGACCAAGGATAGAACTTTGAGGTACCCTAGAAGTTACTTGAAATTTAAAAAGAATATTAATCTTCAAGGATGATTTTAATGAAGCAGTTAGAAAAAACTTTTGATAGTCTGAAAAGCATTCCCAGATACACCAAATAAAACAAGATTACGGAGAAGACCAACATGTCAAACTGTGTCAAAAACATTGTATATGTCAAGAGCAATAGCCTAGCCTCTCAGCCTTCCTCTAATATATGATAAATTCTTTCAGTCACAGCAGTTAGAAAGTCAGCCATAGAGCAAAAGTATCGAAAACCGTATTGAATGTATGACATCAAGTCTTGACTCAAGATCGGATGTGGGAAATTTGTTTATCAAAGACTCAAAGACCTTATTATTAACAGAAAGAAGACTGATTGGACAATAACTAGAGGAATAAAAATGTTGACCAGAGTTTTTGAAATTTGGAACAACAAATTCCATTTTCAAGCGAGCAGAAAAACAAGACTTAGTCAGGTACTTATAGTTTAGAGAAAATTAGAGAGAGTTCTGGAAAACAAATTTGTTAGAATGTGACAGGAATATTGTCTTAATCACAAGCCTTATAAGAGATTAATCAAAGTATGACTTTTGAAATAGAAGCTTAAGTGATTTGAATGTCGAACTATGGGTTAACCTGTTTAAATGGAATGAATAGAAACAAAATGGCTATAAAATTTGAGAGACGAATTAGAAAATAAGTTCTTTACAAATTGTTCAGCTTTATCTTTGTGAGAAGTAAGAAAATCAGTCCCATGAATGATAGATGAAATGTTAGACCTTCTTTTGTTAACAACGCTGTTAAAAAATTTTCAAAAGTCTCTAGAGCCTAATTTCTCAGATAAGATACGAAATTTAGTGAGAATAATAAAGCTTAACATCTGACAGCATCTTTTTACATTGATTTCTTGCATTATTAAATAGATGTTTGTTGCTTTTGAAAAAAATGAAAATAACGATTACGATTAGATATAGCAGCTGCACAAGAGGGTGAAAACCATGGTGTAGAATGATGTTTGACTTGAGACCGACAAGAAGGAATAAAAGCATCCATTCCTGCATAAGTCTAGGAGGTTGCTTCAGAGGCGCATTTTTCATCCTAGAGGGAAAAGACATTAGCCCAAGGACGTCATGAAGAAAATCACAAAAAGAGTCCCACTCAGCTTTAGGGTGATCGTAACAAGTGCAATGATAGGGTGAGTTGGAAAATAAAGTACGAGATGAAAGATTTAAACAGATCATTACATGATCAGAACCACGTAAGGGAAAAAAAAAAGAAACTAAACACAAGTTAGGATTAGAGACGAAACATAAATCAATGGGTGAAGGTAAATAACTAAAGTTGTTGAAAAATGTGTCACAAAGTTAACTACGTGAGTAAGAGAATAACAAAAGCAGAAGTTACACATTTTAGTTCAAGCAGGGTCAGTGGCATTAGAAACAAGCTATTCAGTGTGATGAGCACTAAATTCACCAATAAAGTCAATATTGGCAGAAAGATAAAGAAAGAGTATGGTCAATTTGATTTAAAAAAGATTAGAAGAGGGCAGTTTTGGGAAGAAAGAGAACAATAAAGAACATAAAGATAGATGATAAAGTGAAGAGGTGCTAAATGAAAGCACGTAACAGAATGGTCAAAGGATTTGAATCTTCATAAAAAATAGGTAAGTTGATGCATATTTATACCCCTAAGCTAAGCATGTGACAATTGGAGTCTATGTAAATCAAAGCATAGTACCCATTAACATTAAGATAAGAAGAAGGAATAGCAGAATTAAAATTAGTCTCATTAAGAGCAAGCCAGTCAAGTGAATTTTGCAAAAGAATAGATTCAACTAGTTAAATATTACTTTGCAGACCACAAATATTAGTAAAAATGTATTAAAAATATATAAAAAACCATTCCTAACAGTTTGATGTTTTCAAGTTTTTTATGTTTGATATTTTGATTTTTTTTTTCGGCATATTTAAGTTTAAAAAGAACTTCATGCATTAATAGAGAGAACACGGCTTTTGAAGCAATTTTTTCAGTCCTTTGAATTAACTTTAAACCATAAAATAGGTATGATATGTGGCCTCAACAATGCGCACCAAAAACATTAACAGGGACAAAAGCAAACCTGTAATAAGTCCTTAATAATAGCATTGCTAATAAATGTGCTTAGCCCAAGAATTTATTAAAGTGTGATATCAGGATATTCAAGACGTATTACAACAATTTAAGACTTACAGGAAAGATTTTTAAAAATTAAGAACTTAAGGAAACTTGGGACATGTGGTAAACCTGTACTCTCTTTAACTCATAATACTTTATATATATATATATATATATATATATATATATATATATATATATATATATATATATTTTTATTAATTGTATTACTTGTTTTGCTTTAATATATTTTTTAAAAGTTAGTATTATTTTCTAGCATAAATGGCTGAAATCATTCGAAATCCAATATTTCAGTATAATTTGTCTGAACTACTTAAAAATGATTGGTATTACATTGGTATTATCTTAGATATCGAAGAACGTGATTTAGAATCAATTAGAGATGATGTAAAATTTAAAAACAGCCAGGAAAAAGCTTACGGAATGTTGAAATGCTTTATTAATAAAGAAAAACCAACATTGGACAAATTAAAAGATGCCATTAAAAAAATTGGGAAAAATGCTTTATTGAATGATGTGAATAATCTTGAAGGTAAATATTTTGTTCAATATTTCAGTAAGATAAATTTTTTAGATTTTTCCATTTATAATTTATATATATTTTTTTATAATTTTTTTATTGTTAAATTAACTTTTTCTTCCAAGATTCAGTTTACGTTCATTTAGCTGTTTTGTTTTTATTGATTTAATAGAAAAGTAAAATAGAAAAACATTAGTTTTTTCATTTTTATTGTAATTATTTTATTTAAAATTTGAATAAAAAATTAGTTTTTCTTTTTTGTTTTAACTATTTTAAAGTTAGAAAAAAAAATAATGATCTTTTTTTGTTTTTATTTTAATTAAACTGTTTACAAGTTGAAAAAAAGATTTTCTATTATTAATATTTTTTAATGTAAAATCACCTCCCTGAGGCCGAGAAGGCCACTACAGACAAATAGGCTTCTGAATTGTGACTATAAATCTCTCTCAATTTTATAACTCCACAACACTAACCTTGATGAGCAAGGCCGAAGCAGGAGGAAACAAGTTAAGCACGGTACTACCAGGCACATAGTGATTTTAGTACTTAAAACCTCTTGCTTATGAAGCGAGCACTCTACCACTGCATAAATTACTGCATCACGGTAGTTTATATACGCTTAATTTATATATATATATATATATATATATATATATATATATATATATATATATATATATATATATATATATATATATATATATATATATATTTATATTTATATATAAATCGTGATACCTGTGTAAACTATGTTTCCGAAAACATAAATTTATACATAAATAAAGCATAACATTTTTAAAACGTTGAGTTCAAATATATTTAAATTTTTTATTTCAATAAATCAAAGTTTTCAAAGAGAAAAACGATCAGCAAGTTAATTATGAAAATTGCTCATTTCTTACAGCGATAAAAACAATATAGTTTACTTTTTTCAGTACTTCCTCAGGCAATATTTGCGTAGTTTATATAGCAGTGAGTAAATGAGAAATAAAGTTGTCTTAAGTTTTTCTTGTTGAGATAATTTTGAGCTTTGCATAAAACTCCAATGTTTTTGGAGACTTTAGTGCTTACAGAGTTATAATGTGAATTCCAATCAATGTTCTTAATTGAGATAAACACCTAAAAACTTAATAACGAAGTCTCTTATTATTTCAATTTCTCAATAAAGATTGTAGGCAAGTTTAAGAGTAAAATCTTTTTTTTCATTTTAAAATGACGAGATCCCATTTAGTTATGTCGGAATTTAATGTTTATTTATTGGATATAAATCACTGGGATAAAAGTTTAAGTTCTTTATTCATTGTGGCAAAAAGTTCGCTTATATCACTCTTAGAGATGAATAAATTAGTATCATCAGCAAACATGATGCTCATCAGATGAGTTGCTTTATTAGATAGTTTATAAAAATTAAAAAAAGGAAGGGTGCGAGGATTAAACCTTTTGGAACTCCACAGGATATATTTACACAATTTTCGTGATAGTTGTCATTACCAACAACAAACTGTTTTTTGTTTGTTAAGTAACTTCTGAACCACCTTAATGCTTGGTTATTTACTTCATAGTATTTCAGTTTTTCGAATAGGATGTGATGGTCAACCATATTGAAGGCCTCCGATGATCGATAAAGATACTTAATGTATATTTTGATTGTTTGAAAGATTTTGAAATTTCATTTACAAGTTGGATAATTGCATGCTTTGTTGAGCTTTTCTTCTTAAAACCTAATTGATTAACATAGATTAAGTTATTTTTATCAAGGTGTTTATATATTCTGTTGCACATCCTTTCTAGGATTTTTGAAAATACAAAGAGCACAGAGACGGGGCAAAAATTAATAATTTTGGGATTAGTCACCTTCTCAACAAATAGGTGAAACTTTGGTAATTTTTAATTGTTATGGAAAAATTCATTGTTTTATAGAGGCATTGAAAACTTTGAAAAGAACATCTTTTATTTGCTTAAAGCAATCAAAAATCACGTTTCAATATTTCGTCTGGTCCACATAATTTTAACAGATTTGAGCGCTTTTTCAAGTTCTTTAATTGATAAATTAGAGAATAGTTCATCAGAGCATATGCACTAATCAAAGGGTAATAAGAACTCTCTAAACAAAGTTCTGGTGATAGCAATCTTATTTGATAGTTTAGGACCTATTTCAGAAAACAATTTATTAAATTCAACTAATATAGCATTTGGTTCAAATATATATGTGTTTTTAATTTTAATTGTTTGTGGCAGAAAACTAAAGCATGGTTTTTGTTTTCCTATAATATCCTTCATTATTTTCACAATGCGCTTAGTGTTATAATTAAATTTGTTAAGTAATTCCGAGTGACAATTTTTTTAAATGTTTTTACGATTTTTCTAAATATTTATAGTTTTTTATATAAATTCTAATATTTATAGAAAACTAATACATAACTTCTGTTTGATTTTGGAAGATTTTTTAAACCACTTGGTAATACAAGAAGAATTCAAACTCTTATATTTTGCTATTATTTTAAGCCAATGCTATTTGCACGGCCGCCGTGTTCCAATTCTTAAAAGGCTATTTGCATTGGCGCAGTGTTCTCATTCTAAAAAGGCTATTCGAACGCCTGAAAAAAAAATCTTGCTATCAATTTTTGAGTCACCTCCTGATAATAAATTCTTCAAATTTTGCATACATCCTCTTGCTTGATGAGAATACGATATTCAATAATTAGTTATGCAATAGGTTAACTAATTTAGTTAACTTTAATTAAATTTATTTTTTATATGAAAAGAAGAATTTAAAATTTATAAATAAGTATACTAATTGTTAAAATACTTAAACGCGCACTTAGCTGATTTGGTAAAGTCGCCGACTTTGTAAAGTGAAAGTCGCAATTTTGGTCTGTTGTCAACTAGACCAATGCATAAATAATATAAAATAAACGCAAGTTTAAATTTAAATAATATTGAAAATAATTACCATTTTTTTGCGATAACTAGGATCCTTCAACTTTATTTCAAGCTGTCGCAATTCATGTTCATTTTTTATCTTCTAAGGAAACACATCGTCCAAAACATCATCCACGCTAACAACCACAAGACTTCTCAGCATCGCCTTAATCTCCTCTTGATTTTCAATAATTATGTCTAGTTTCATAGCTAAATAGGATAAATCTGAAGTAAAATTAAAGTTATATAACAAAAAATAATCTGCAAACAGTAATCAAAGTATGCTTTTTTTTAAAACGAAGTCTACATTTACATCAATACACTACTAATTAATTTTGTTAAAAAATGTTAAACATTAACCCTGGTAAAAGAAAATTTTTATTAAAAAAATTTCAAAGCTTTAAAAAAATTGTACTAAATTAAAAAACTCCATGATTTTTCCTGATTTTTTTACTAAATCAATCATTTCCCCCTGATTTTCTATCTAAATTTCCCTGACATCCCTGGTTTAGTGGCAACCCTGTTATATAAATTGAAATCAACCAACCGTATGTTCCTGCAATATTTTCACCTGCTCTAGCACCAGCAAAAATGTTATTGTCTGTCAAACTATTGACCATTGTTCCACCAATAAATGGTCTTCCGATACTGGCTATAAAAACAATATATATATATTTTTTTAAATTGATAAAAAATTATTTTGCATAATTGAAATTTTTCTTATTATACGTTTGCACTCGTTTACAGAAAGATAAACGTTAATTTAAAAATCATTTTGGATATTGTTTTTTTTTGCTGTGGTTTCTCATTATGTAAAAAAGTGTATAGAATTCAATTGAATTACAATATTTTGGTTTCAAGCAGATTTGGGCTTCATAGATTTTAGGCCTAATAAATACCATCAAAATTTGTTAAATTTGTAAAATCCATATATACTTTTGTTTAAAATTTGTTAGAAAAATAAGTTAAAGTATTTTAACTTATACCAACCATTCTCACAAGACATTCTGTCAGTTGATGCAATACGTGCAAGATTCACTTGACTTACAGATGCCGAAGGTGAATGAATAATATTTGCAGCAGCTGACACAGCTGCACTTTGCACATGCTGAAACACTTGAGATGAAACAGCTGCTCGTTCCTGTAAGGATGCATTTGTAGACTGTAGGGATGCATTTTTTCCTTTGAAAAATAATAATTTCTTTAATATTATTATCATCCAACTTACACGTTAAATCAGGATTAATAACAGAAAATACAAATAGCATAGTACTAGATGGTGGCTTTTATATTAAACATATGAATTAAGAATTAAAGTATTGAATTATCATTAATAATATCAAGACAAACATGCCATTGTTTTGTTTTGCACTATATTTTGGTGCAGATGGAAAGGTAATTTTTTTGCTCAGAGGACTGTGATCACCAGAAGAGGTTTCTGTAAAAGTAACTATAAAAAGTAACAAAATTTGAGTTACAACAAAATAGAATTTTAAATGTTAATGTAATTAAAATCGTGCTACAATACATATCTTAATCAACTACACTCCAGGTACACACGCTAGTGCTATATGACATAATAATGTCAACACCTGTTAAATGTGAAATACTTTATTATTAAAACAGAAATTAACTCTTGCTTTTGTTCTGTTTTGAATTATATCTTTGTGCAGATAAAAGTTTGATTTTTTTCCTAGGAGGATTGTGATCTTGGAGGATTGTGATCTGATTGTGACCTTGGAGGATTGTGATCATTCTTCCATTCTTCCTTGCTTCTCAAAAATACTAGAACGCATTATGTATAACAAATTATATTCATATTTAGAAAAAAATAATATTCTATATAACAAACAATTTGGCTTCAAAACAGGACACTCTACTGATCATGCAATTCTTCATCTTGTTCAGATTATTTTTCAAGCTTTTGATAAAAACAAGTTCACTTTAGGTGTTTTCATAGATCTAAGTTAGGCGTTCGACACAGTTGATCATAGTATTTTAATTAAAAAATTAGAGAACTACGGTATCAAAAGTATTAACATAGCTTGGTTTAAAAGCTACTTATCTAATAAAAAACAGTATATTTCATTCGGCAATAAAAAAACTAACAATATGACAATTACTTGCGGCGTTCCTCAAGGATCTATATTAGGACCACTCTTATTTTTAATTTATATTAATGATTTAAGCAAAGCCTCTAGTATTCTAGATTCTATCTTATTTGCTGATGACACAAATTTATTTTATTCTCATAGTGATATAACATTGCCTGGTTAACTATTTAAAAAAAAAAAAGAATTATGAATGAAAAATATTTTTTCATTATGCAAATAAAGTTTTTTTTTTAAATAAAATGTTAAATGCTCAGACTTTACTAATTAACTGAGTGCATAGGCAAGGTGAATAAAAAAAACAGTTATTTTTGCTAAGTAGTTGGTCAGGTTTACGTATATAATATATGTAGCAATTTTGCTCAAAGTTTTATTCGCGTAAGGCTGAATAACCTTATTGCACAGCATTTTTTGAGTAAATTGCAAAGTTTTATGTAAATAAAATTTTGAGAGAGTTTGTAAATTCTTATTCAAATAAAACTGAACAATTACTTTAAAAACACTTAGTAAAAGCAATTTCTTTTTTTTAATCATCCGTTCTTATATATAATAACATAGTGTCTCTATCATGAAGTATGAACAAAAAATTTCTCCCGATGTTTTGATGTAGGTTTTTTAAGCCATTTTAAAAATTCTCTCCCTTTTAATTGTTATAGAATAAATACATTTTTATATGTATAATGTATATATAACTTCAAAATTGTTTTATTTTAGCTTAATAAAAATAAAAAGTAAAAATAAAATATCCATGCATAAGGATTTGGATGAGGGCAAATGCATTTCAGAAACGCTTTGAGCTAAACACCTCGTCATTGAGGCGTATTGTTCGGTGAATGTTTTAACATTATTTAAAAAAAAAAAAAAGGTCTAATGAAACAGCAAAAAATTGCTGTAAATCATAATTAAGGAGATATCACCGTAATATAATTTTTAAATACAAGTCATGATGATGATTATGATAATGAGGATGATACAATGTTTTATTTTTTATAAATTTTCTATTTTTAGATAATAACTTTTGTAAAAGTGTAATATTAAAAAAACTACTTCTATTTATTTTAATAGATTCGTTTATGGAAGAGTCTTCTAATTCACAAGATAACACCAACAAAAGGAATTCTTCATTAAAAAGTGGTAAATAAAACATAATATTTTGATGATAATGATATCATCATATTCATTCTAATGATCAAAATAATGATTATTATGATAATAATAATGATGATCATGATGAAAAAATAAATATGCAATAATAGGCTATATAATAACAAATTACAATATATTTACAAATAAACGTATATTTAACCCTTAAAGAAGGGGAAAAAAAAGTTACATTAAGCACGGCTGGGGTATTGAATTACCCAACTAAAAATATATGTTTTTATAAAAAACATGTTGACCTTTCTATTTAAAATGCGTATCTTTAACAAAAATATCAATTTTCTCAATGTATTTTTAAATAAAAGTGATACTTGATAAAATATATTCAAATAAAAACAAAATATAACTCCTAAACAAGGCAACTATTGCAAACTATTTTGAAATGAGCCTTGCAAACAGAATGGCTACATGATGCACATTGCAGACGGATTTTTCTGTCTTGAACACGAGAAAACATATAACATCTTTTCATGTGCTGCTCTAGATTTAGTTGACCTTGATTTAATAGGTTATTTTGTACAATTATTTGGCGAAGATTATTATTTGCAACTATTTGAGGAAGATTGTCATTTGCATCAAATTTTTTAATAAGACTTTTTGTTAATTCTTTAAAAACTTCTCTTTTTCTATGAGAAGTTCCATTTATATAGTTTGGGTGAATTGACAAGGATAAAATCAAAGCATTGTATGTTGCAATATTTAAAATGTTACAAAACATCGTAAACGGCCATCGGTTACTCTTTCAACGACCCGAATAGCACCTGACAACCTGACCATACGTGTCAACTCCACCTTTACAATTAATTTTATAATCTAGAATAACACATGGTTTTTCATTATGGTCCATAACAATGTTATTATTGTGATGAAAGGTTGATAATAATATTACTTGTTTTTCTTAGGTACATGAGAAACTATAGTAGAGTAATTTTGAAAACGAAAAATGCTAAAATAAACTGGTCGATGTAGGGCTGGCAATAACTTTTTTGGTATTCTCCTTTATTTTTTTTTAATTGTGCCAGTGTTTGTCATTTTACGTCCTAGCAATGCACGTGCAAGATGAATGATTTCTTGCTTTTTTCTTATCAAATCGAATGCATCGTCGCAAGTTAACAAATCGATCTCTTTGCATTGAAGCAGAAATTATTGGTATACCATCTAACTTACTTTAAATCTCTTTTATGCATTGATTTTTAGAATGAAATCTTCCAGCTAATAATAGAACTCCAATAAACTCGTAAAGCTCATTTACTGTTGTATCAACCCATCCTTCTAGTCTTTTTCTACGAGCTTTAGCATTAGTGCAGTTGACAATTATTCTAATCATTTCTGGTGTTATAAAGAGTTTAAAGGCAGTACCCACACTTTAGTTGCAAACCTGAGCTAAAAACTTTGTTGAGCCAGTTGGTTGTCGAATAATATTGTGTGCTCGTGGCTGAGCAGCATTTAAACGTGGAAGTTTAAATGCTGCTCAGCCACGAGCAGCATTTAAACTTCCACCTTAACAACTTCTTCATCACTTTCATTAGAGATAAAAGCATCTGATTCATCGTCAGCAGTAATAATATCTTCTTCATCGTCTGTAAGGTTTTTTCAGCTGAGTCATCACTTGAAGATAAATCATTTAAACCAAAAATAATAATAATAGCCTCGACTGCAGCATTTCCTCTTGGACGACTCATTACATGAACTATATTTATTCTAAAAATAGTTTCAGTCTTTATCAAAACAATTATGGAAAAAATATATAACAAATATTGTAGACATTTTAATACATATTGGTACAAAATTATATTATTTCGTACCAATAATATAAATATTTTTGACAAAAACAAAATATATGCAACATGAGCACATTATTGTTGATACAGTGAGTGTAT